>CP025656.1:16703949-16770255 GCA_003576665.1 Ipomoea trifida | reverse complement strand
TGTCTCCGACTCCTTCATTTGCTGCATCTCAAACTCACGAATCAAATTCAACTTTTGCATTCCTTTAAGCTTTTCATCTCCTGCATATTCAGTTTTGAGGAAATTCCAAATATCAAATGCTGACTTCTAATTCATGATTCTTGTAAAGATCTCTTCGGAGACAGCTGCGAACAAGGTAGCTTTTGCCTTCGACTTCCTTGATTTCCTGAAATTATGACTCTTCAGCTGAGCCATGGTTGGATTATCTGTTAACGGAGGAACTTCATAGTCCTCTTTAACAGCGTCCCAAAGATCATTTGCCTCTAGGTAGGCTTCCATTCTAGCTGCCCATATTTGATAATTTTCACCTTTAAACACTGGTGGCGCTAGTGCTGTAAAAGGTGTTTCAGAATCCATTTTATGGATCGAAGAAAGAAAGGTAAGGCTTTATGGTGGGTTTCCCTTGGTTCACTCACAGATCCCTTAAGAAAAGAAGCTTTGATACCAATTTGTTGATTTTTAGAGAGAAAGATGTATTTTATTAACTTCTGAAATACTGCTTAAATACACAGATGAAACTGAAAAAATGCTTAGATAGTCACTAACCCACTATCTAGCTAATATCAAGCCACTAAGGCACTAAGGCACTAACTCCTAAAGACTTGGTAAATGAAAACAAACTAAATATGGGAATAATCAGAAATAAAACTGAAGCTACTGATGCAACATTCAAACAAAAATCACAGACTGATTTTATATTTATTTTATTGGTAAAGACGGACTGATTTGAGCTTCTCAATATTCACCTAAAAATGACTATAAAATAAGTGGAGAGATCCCATTTCACATTAAATTATGTAAGCTCTATACAAACAACTTTTGATGTGAGGTGCAACTCCCGATCATTGGATGAAAAATATTCAAGTATTATTTATTGTTCATTGTGTATACTATTTTAAGTGAGGGTGTGACATTCACTTGGGCATTAGGAATATGTTGAAGGGTGTGCTAATAAGGCAGTCTGTTCCCGTACTTGTGGCGCTAATTAATCTGGGTTTTGATTTGTTAGTTGGTTATTTTTTATTTTATGAATAACCTTAACCATTATGAGATGTGATGGATACCTCGGATAGAGTACCCAAAACCTCTAGGATCTCTGGTACTTTCAATTTCATGTCTGTATTCCAATTCAAGCTGAACACAACATTCTTATATGCACCCATTTCATATGTTAGGAGCTGGTATATTCGGTGGTTTCCTATTCAGTGATATATGGTTCCTTGGTAACTTCTAGCTAGTTTGATTAGAAACCGCAAAAATTTATAATATCGTAACTACTCATGGTTATTTTAATTTGGCCGATTGATCTTCGAATATGCTAGTTTCAACGTTCGTTACACTTCTAGCTTCTTAGCTACTTAATTGTCCTATATAAGGTATCTGGTTTATTGCTTTAGATATCAACACTATGGCATTCAACCTAAACAGTTACAATTTCAACCAATGATAGTCAAGGCCATGTAATTAATACTTGGGCTGATATCATTAATCGTGCTAACATTGGTATGGAAGTTATGCATGAACGTAATGCTCATAACTTCCCTCTAGACCTAGCTGCTATCGAAGCTCCCCTTGACTCCCTTTGCGACTTGAATTGAGATTCATAGGGAATCCTTCATAAATTTATCTTTCCTATTCCGTATTAGGCAACATTTATGGCGGCTTGGGCAACTTTGATAATTTTTCAACTAGGTTTGTCAAATATAGCCATATGTAAAATTTTAAATCTTTTACATAGTACTCCTAAATTCTAGATACACAAAATTTTTGAAATTCTAAATCTTTAATTTACAAATAGTACTCCTAAATAATTTCATTTCCTTTGATTGTTATGCTATTAGTAATCTTTTACAAATAGTACTCCTAAATAATTTCATTTCCTTTGATTGTTATGCTAGTAGTAAAGAAGAATGGCATAAACACCTCAGAGTGGTTAAGGATTATTCATTTATTCATAAATTAATATTAAAAAAAACCTTCACATAATAATCTATACAATGAAGTGAATGAACTATAATATTTTTCATCCAATGAGTTGCACCTCACATCAAAAGTTGTTTGTATAGATCAGAGCTTACATAATTTAATGTGAGTGATTTGAGCTTTCTCAATATTCACCTAAAAATGACTTAAAATAGGTAGACATAAGGGCACATATCACATTGATTTTGGGAGTTAAATGCATTTTGTGTACAAGGAACTGGTTGGACTAAAATCGCTAATACAACTTACAAGATATAAGAAAATTATTATACCTATTCCAGTATAGCATGTGTAATAACTCCTAATAAAGGTTGTAATTTATTACAACACTAATAATATTCTTATCCTCCAGCCACATACATTAAGAGTAAATTTAAGTTGATTTATGAGGAGATTGATGCTTTAATCAAAATTGTGTAATAAGTACGAAAGCAAATATATGTATGGATGCATATATAAATTAAAGAAAATGAGCCAAAATTTCAAATTAAAGGAAATTAACAACAAAAGAACTCCACTCATCATCATCAAAGTTCCAAAGTGATTAAGTGCAATAAGCAAAAGCATCGTCTCAACGCTATGCGCCGGAGAGGAATTATTTTGAGGGTTTAATTTCCGGACAATAGATGACAACAGTATGTGGAAGTGCTGACAGAACATGCCATGAAGCATATTCATATAATCATATTGGCTAATCTCCTTAGCTTATAAAGGTGGAAACAAAGGAACGTTAAGAGTGCCCCGTACGTAATTAGCAACATTTCTACTACTATCCTTAGCACTAGGGTATGGCAAGCTTGTCTGATTGAGGTTTGGGAAGCAGAGTGATTGCTAATATTCCACTCAGTGCTGCAGATATTGCACCCACTATGAATGCCGGCAAATTTCCTCCTCCGAACAATGCATCCCAGGGCCCACTTAAAAAGGATACGAACATCTATATCCAATACATATATAGCACATTAGTTAGTTTTAATTACACAAATTAAAATCAAATAACAATAACAATAGTGTATATAATATACCTACCTGTGGCACAACAATTGCAAGATTGAGAACACCAAGGGAGAGACCAGCTGCAAATATATGTCTTTCAGTTTAGTTACACAAACCGGATAATGTATGCAAGCGTTTACGTGTTTATATATATGTATGTATGATTTACGTACCTTGCCCAGAACCAGCATCACTTGAATAGATGCATGCTAGGGCAAAAGGAATGCTGAAAGTCACCTACTCGATGGATCAGAAAATAAATTGTTAGGTATCATAGGATGAAATTAAGATGGATGGGATGGGAATTGAAGAGTAGATATGAAGTACTTACTGCTAGAGGGATACCCAAAATGCAAAAAATAGCCAAAGCAAAGGCCTTGACTTTGGAATTTGGCATAAGGGCATGGCCTTGAGCGTCGAATCTTCTACTGTGTGTGGCGGTTTTGGTGACGGCCACTGTGAGGGCTAAACCAATGGCCAAAATAAAGTTAACACCGCCCCACAGCGTTTTGACGTCACCAAGCTGACGTGCCAGCAATTCCACTCCAATGGACATGAATCCCAAAACTATAGACTGGAGCATGAGTCCCAAAGCTCCTGCGCGGACACCTTTGTCGTACAATCCACTGTCGTTGACTTCTCCGCCGTAAACCTCCCTGGCCATCCAATCCGTGTCGTACAACAGAAAGGGGAACCACGCGATCCAGTTGAGAGCCGTGACTAGGAGCAGGATGAGCATCGGCCTCGGGAGATTCTTAAAGGCCCCGAAAAGTTCCCCGAAGAATGGGACCCCGCCCCCTTCCATCTTCTTCTTTGTGTACGGGATTTCGCTCACGCAGGTCACGGCCACCGTGGTTATGACCAGCAACAGGATGGCGGAGATGATGAAACAGCTCTTCAGGTTGGCGCAGTAGACGTCGCACGCGTCAGTGTGTGTGAAAGGGAAACTTTTATAGAGCAAGGGCTGGGCCCCGGCCGCATAGCCCCCGATATTCCCAACCGCCATGAAGAACGAGAAGAGCGCGTTGGCCAATCGCGTTTTCCCGCCATCCCCGCACGACAGGTCTGCCAGCAACGCCCTGCACGGCCCTTGTAACATGTTGTTGGCCACGTCCAGAATCCAAAACCCCACGATGAACATAACAATAGCGCGGGGCTTGGATTCTTTCCCCAGCGGGTCCCCACTGGAGTGGCCTATATCCGCCGCGAATCCTATGAGGATAACGGCGAATATGACGAGGATTGCCCCGCTGGCAATGAAGGGTCGGCGCCGACCGAAGCGGCTGGTGCAGTTGTCGCTGTAGTAGCCTACTAGCGGCTGGACGATCAAGCCGGAGATTGGACCGCATAGCCAAATGAGGGAGGAGAATTTGTGTGGGATTCCCAGTAGCTGCACATAAGGAGTGAGAAGGGAAAGCTGTAGGGCCCATCCAAATTGGACCCCGCAGGCTATCGCCGACACCACTACTATCTTCCATAACGGTATCTCCCCCGCCGGACCCTCCCCGGAATAATCTTTCTGCTGCTGCACTTGGAACGCCCCACCACCTGATGATGAACTCGAAGCACCTTCCATTTTTTTATTCTATTTTTTTTTACCACTGATCGATGATACAACTGATTATTGATTTTTGATATTTGATATCTGATAGATAGATCAAAATTTTTGGGTATTATTTACTTTTTTTTTTTTTGGATGTAAATATGTTTCATCTTTTTATCATCGTACGAAGGTAGTTCTCAGTCTCTGCTGCATAACCAAATATATATACCTTTTCTACTCACACTGCACCAACCTCGCCTACAAACCTTATGGTTTGTTATCATTTCTTTTGAATTTTTCTCTAACTACCTTTCTTACTTGATTGCTTACACCTGTCAAAAATTATATATAATTATATATAGGCCTGACCCTCCTTATCAAAATCAAGGCAAGATTTTGGACTATGCAAGAAGTCCAACACTACAGGAATTCAAATTTTAGAGGGTCCAATATTTTTTTTGTCCTAGCTATTTAAGAAATAAAACACAAAATATTGTAACTAAATCTGGGAAATAGGGCGTTGGTTTCAATATTCAAAATATATAAATAAATAAATTGTATCATAAATTATTCAAAATCAAATTTGAAATTTCATCATCATCACCTATCTAATGATCATCAATCTACGAACAAAAAGAAAATTTACATGCATGCATATATAATCTTCTCGATCTCCTAGTAGCTATAGGGCGCGGCTCCAGATCCCTTTCATATTTCAAAGCCTAAAATTATTTCTTTCTTTCTTTCTTTCTTTCTTTCTTTCTTTCTTTCTTTCTTTCTTTTCAATTGTATTACATTGTCCTATCTATCGAGCGTCATTCAAATAATTAATCAAATAATATATATACTTTCAGTTTTATATATTATTATTAATTATGTTGTCTTCATCTTTATTTTTTGCCTCAAAAGGTTGAATTCTCAACCCCAAAGGCTCCCACGTCCTAACCTGATAAAGCATCTAGAAGGATATAAATTATGGTAATTCAACTGAACAGAGTACGTAAATCATGTCTTATCTTCTTTTTCCAGCACACAGATGACAAGCTTTCACATAGATGGGTACCTTCCCAATCCAAGGCTGGTCTATAAGACCATTATTCATGCAAAGAAGGAATTGGGAAGCAGACATGACATTTGTTTGGAACATTTATTTTTTTTTAATGCTTAGTTGAATTGCAAATTTGTAATCCGTACAAAGTGAGAGAGCATTTGTACCTAATAAAATAAAATAAAATTTGTTCATTGATTTTTTTTGTTTTGTTTGTTTTTTTTTTTATTGAAAAAAAGAAGATATTAAATTTTTTTAAGTTATGTAAATTGGGGTCTACTTTGAAAGTTGATTGGATTTCCAGGGATGTAGTATCAATAATAAATTAATTGCAGAGCTCATTTTTTTGAAAGCGAAAAAGATTTGTAGGAATAATGATAGCTTAATTTTGCTATTTTTACACTACATACCTACCATCCATCCATTTTTTTTAAAGATATCTTGTCATATGTGCATCAAATCTTTACATTAGCATAAGACATTAGAAAAATCTAAAGAAAGTCATATGCAATCTATAAGTACCAACAACCAACTTGTCATCACTAACACAAAGGAATCAATATAATTTATAACTAGTTGATAGTCATGGTTGAAATGAAGGTAAACGTGGGAGGGGATGGAGTTGGAGTGAATAGACTTTTAATGATTAGATAATAAAGATCTTGTGATTAGTAGATTTCTGTACATCAAATATAATTAACAAATCCTAGCTGGTAGATCTTGTGATCAGTAGATCTTCAAATGATCAGAAGATTGTTGTATATATAGTTTGCAGATTACTACACTATGTAAAGTTAATGAGACTTATTTGACCATATTTCTCGCCTAATAATCTCATCTCATGCAAGCTGTTGACGAGTTAAAAAATTATAGCTTAGCCTAATAAATAAATAATTCATCCACATACTGCAGGCCAGGTAGGTTGGAGAAAAATGTTTATTTGGTAGATAGATTTCCACTATAAATTTAGTTTCAAAGTCATTACACATGACGCATACTAGAGAGAGCATGAAGGGATTGGATTTGACCTTTCCATTCCAGTACAGCCGAAATTGAAGCACTGATTAATAAAAATGATACAAACAAATTTGGTATACTCCTCATCGTAGTACAAACTAAATGAAACAGTAGATTTGCCCATATATAACAAATATAATAATAATGGCTAGGGTATCACAATTAGCTTGGGATCTGGTCGAGGCGATGGAAGCATTGTGATCGCTAATACTCCACTAATGGCCGCAGCCACCGCACCCACTAAGAACGCCGGCAAATTCCCACCTCCAAACACTGCATCCCAAGGTCCACTTAGGAATGACACGAACATCTATACATTTCCATTTCGCATTTCCAACCAATTAATATAATTAAGATCTTCAAATTAAAATAATGTACTAAATTGAGATGGATAGATTGATCATCTTACCTGTGGCACCACGATTGCAAGATTGAGAACACCTAGGGAGAGCCCGGCTGTACATGTATGCATGAAATGGAATTTAGACACACATATATATATATAACCACATGCATTTGTGTATATATTATGATAAGAAAACCCTTAGCAACTACCGGTGGAGTAAATCATGTCTTGTGACTCTAGTCCGCAAAGACTAATAGGCCACTCCCACTGGGAGTCAAACTTGTAACTTGTGGTTATCATACCAACAACTTGATCAATTTGGCTGGCCCGGGTTACCCTAAAAATTTTGAAGTTTTAGCTTGATTTGTTATTTACCATGCATCACTTGCAAAGATGCACACCAGAGTGATAAATTTCGCCTGGCGACCCTAGTCGGTAAAGCACCATAATGAGGTAAACCAATCTAGGTTTCTCATAGTTGATCGACTTATATAGAAAAGGTAAATTACTCTAGGTCCACAAGCAAGTCAAACGGCTCCCACTAGGAGTGACCTGGTAGTTATATCAGCCTAACCAACTTAGCTGGAATGCCCCAAAATTTTAAAGTTATTAGCTTGACTTGTTATTTACCATGCCCTGCAGAACCATTACTTTCATCACTCGCAAAGATGCATGCCAGAGCAAATGGAATGCTGTATGTCACCTACATCGTATAAACAGAGATCAGAGTATATATAATAATAAATGTTTAGTGTGAAGACGTTGAGGACGAAGCCTAGCTAAGCGAAGCGGGGCTTACTGCTAGAGGAATGCCGAGAACGCAAAAGATGACCAAAGCTCCGGCCTTGATGCCGGGACTCGGCGGGAGGACGTTGCCGCTGGCGTCATACCGGCGGGAGTGCGCCGCTAGTTTGGTAACCAAAACCGTCATGGCTAAACCGACGGCCAGGATGAAGTTAATCCCACCCCACAGCGTTTTCACTTCGCCGAGATGCCGCGCAAGAAGCTCCACCCCAATAGACATAAACCCTAGAACCACCGACTGAAGCATGAGACCCAGAGCGCCCGCCCGGACCCCGCTGTTATACAGCCCGTTATCGTCGACCTGGCCGCCATAAACCTCCCGGGCCATCCAGTCCGTGTCGTACAAGATGAAAGGGAACCAGGCGATCCAGTTGAGGGCCGTGACGACGAGGAGGATAAACATGGGCCTCGGGAGACTCTTCAGGGCCCCGAAAAGCTCCCCGAAGAATGCTATCTTTGTTCCCTCTCCTCCTTGGAGGTTTGGCTTTGTGTACTTGGTTTCGTTCACGCTAACCAATGCCAAGACCGTCACGACCAGCAAGAGGACTACGGAGATTATGAAACAGCTCTTCAGGTTGGCGCAGTAGGCATCGCACGCGCTGGTCAGTGCGAATGGGAAAATTTTGTGTAGGTTGGGGTAGGAACCCGCGGCGTATCCTAGCACATTTCCGACCGCCATGAAAAATGAGAACAGCGTGTTCGCCGTCCGTGTTCTTTCCGAGCTCCCGTCCGAGAGATCTGCCAACAACGCTCTACATGGACCCTAATCACCATTAAAACTAACGTAAGGTCACGTTCATTGCTATATATAATCTTATTGTATAAATATCAACACACATATACTTCCCCTATCCTATTTTACCTTATTATATTTACTGGTCAAATCAACTATTTTCTATTTTACTCTCTTTTTTTTACTTTTAAATTTAATTTTTGTATACTTGAAAATAATTTTAATAGAACTTCTAAATATATAAATTTTAGAGAAAAATATAATTTTATTCTCTCAATATTTTATTTAATACATGTTCATTTTAGTAGCTTTTTGTTTTTAATATTTCTGTTTAAGTATAATCTTATTTAGCCTCGATATTTCATTTGTAAAATAAATAACATGATGTGATGACATGTAACACAATTGAAAAGGAAAAATTTATGAAAGAATGTGACGTTGTCAATTCTCTATTTTGTAGATGGAATACCAAAATTGACAATATATTATGTAAAATTTGAATAGTTTTGTCGCATGCTAGGGGTAAAAAATGTAACTTTTTTATGAGTTAGGAGTATATATATATTACAATGATAAAAATTTATAGACTAAAACAGCTAGCAAAAAATAATTAAAGGACTAAAATTATAATTTTTTTCTAAATTTTATATGCTAATACTAAATTTAATATCATAAGAAAATTAAATTTGAAATAACTTCAGTCAAACCTAAAATGGGACGGAGGGAGTACTTGTAACATGTTGTTGGCGACATCGAGGATCCAAAACCCGACGACGAAAATGGCAATGGCGCGGGGTTTGGAGGTCTTCCCTAGGGGGTCACCGGCAGCGCGGCCTATATCGGCGGCGAATCCGATGAGGATGACGGCGGAGATGACGAGGGCGGCCCCGCCGGCGATGAAGGGTCGACGGCGGCCAAAACGGCTGGTGCAATTGTCGCTGTAGTATCCCACCAGCGGCTGAACGATCAAGCCGGAAATGGGACCGCAAAGCCAAATGAAAGAAGAGTACTTGTGCGGGATTCCCAGAAGCTGCACGTATGGAGTGAGGAGCGACAGCTGTAGGGCCCACCCGAATTGGATTCCGGCGGCTATCGACGCCACCACTATGATCTTCCATAACGGGCTCGGCTCCGGCGGCGCCGACGTCGAAGCTTGCTCTTCGACTCGGAAGGGCGATTTGTCAGTTTTCGATCCGCTCTCCATTATTTTTTTTGTTTTTTTCTTTGTTATGCATATATATGCTCTTTTTTTTTTTGTTTTTTGTTTTTTTTTTTTTTTTTTTTTTTTTTTTTTTTTTTCTTTTTTGGGAGTACTTTATTATATTATATTAAATTTATTTTTAATTTTATTTTATTCATCTGTAACTGTAATCAAGAGAGAGGATAATGGGTGTTTTATTTATAGTTATTGTGGATTGGAGGTGATGCAGAAAAGCCTATCCTAGGCACAAAGATCGGCTTCTAATCTTCAATTACTGACATTTGTAACTGTTAACTGTATTGTGTTGAAATTTTCATTCCTACAACCTTAACGCACTAACTTAGGCGTTGTTTTCGTACTGTATTGACTCGTGTTTGTTTGGGGTGAATTACAGTTAAGAGATTACATGGATAATGTTCAAGATCATCAGACCTACCTCCTACTTTACAGGAAGAAAAAAAAATTATTTTTTGTTACTAAAATCAATATACAATATGTTTTCTGGGGTGCAAAATTCTTTTTTTTTTTTAATTACTTTTATTAATTACTCTACTAACCTGATTATGAGTTAATAAGTAAATTTACTTGCCCCTTGTGAGCATGAAGACTAAAGTCTGATTGGTGGGCAGATTGCGAGACGTACTTACGATTTAGCTCCACCGTGGCTCTAGGAATTTGGATTAATTGGTCCAGTGAAGCTGTCATCAGTTCATCACCGGTCTAAATATATAAAAATATAAAAATTTTATCTAATAATTAAATGTAGTGCATCAAATAATAAATATTAAGGAATGAATTTTGTAGACGAATATAACATATGAAGTTGGTACGTTAGAGAGTTAATATCTGCCCTGACTATATATGAAGTTGACCATCATTAAGAGCAACACTATTTGAAGTGTTGTTTCTTTGCAGAAAGCATGCATGCTGCTTTTTTTTTTTTTTTAGTACTACTGACTCTGTTATAATGTAGTATCTGTTCATAACAACTTTCTCAACCTAATGAAGCACAAAGAATCAACAGTTGTCTCCACTGAGGCTCGAACTCACTCGATCTCATCATCAAACTTCCTATTTGAACTTTGAAGTGTTGTTTCTTTTCAGAAAGCATGCATGCTTATCTTATTTAGTTAATAGCATTTTTATTGATTATTATAGTTAATTATAGTTGGAATTTCAATAATTGCATAAAACTCATCAATAGGAAGTTTGATGGTGCGCAATTGGACATAATAGTCTGGACTCAAATGAAAGTATTTGCTGTGTTCAAAAAAAATGAAAGTATTTGCTAGTAGCTTGGTTTTAGTACACGAAGTTTAAGGTGTGCAAATTCAATCATTATACTCTGGACTATTGCCACATACATTGCGATATGAATTATTGATATACATATTATTTTTCAATATATTGAAAAGTCATTTTAAATGTACTAGAGGTACAATTTTTTAAAGTTCTTTTTTTTTTTTTGGAGTACTTTTTTATTTTATATTATATTATTTTTATTTTATTTCATCTGTCACAGTAATTGAGAGAGATGATGGATGGGTGTTTTATTTATAGTTATTGTACTGTGGAGGTGATGCAGAAAAGCATAGGGACAAAGATGGGCTTCAAATTTTCAAGTACTGCCATGTGTAAGTTACTAAAATCTCCATTAAGGGTCTATATATATTCTGGTCAAAGTAGTGGTTATAGGCATATGGTGTTGAGAGTTCCCGAGCTAGCTGAATGCTGGACTCGGCTTTCCAAGTCGATAGGCCGACAACTAATAATTCTCCTTCAACTACATATACAATATATTTTCAATGGGATTCAAAATTTCAAATACATATTCTGCTCTGGTACAAATTGTCAAGATCAAACACTACAATTATATATATATATGTAAAAACTTATAGTTAATAATAAAGACGTAACTTTATTTCCTTATAATTGCGTAGCTGTCATGTCATGTTTTGATGGCAAGATGTTAGGTTCAACCCTCCAAATCAAATATATGTTAATTTTGCTTGAGTTTTTCATCTAATCCATTAAAAATGCATTAATTAACATCTAATTAATTAACTAAGCAACAAATTAAATATAAATAAAGCTAATAAGGCTCAATGTTGATTCCACAGAAGTAAAATAAGTTATCTAAGCTATCTTGATTTCCACTAATTAATTTAGTAGCGTAATTCTTTATACACAAGTTAAGGACCAAAAACTAAAATAATCTAAGACACCTAAAAAATACGCGCGGCCGGGCGACACCAACCTCATCTTTGTAAGTTGATAACTCGATTACTTATTTTGGCCATTTAATTGTCTTTTTATGCCTTATATATAAAAACCTAATACCATACTAATTAGGAATTATCAAAGATTATGGGAATTGGATAAATTAAATTAATTAAGTTGGAGCGGCAGGGTCAACTGGAGGAAACTTTATCTACGAAATTAATTAATCAATTATTTTTTAAGTGAATTAAATATATATATGAGAAGGAATAATTCAAATGCACATGGTGATTATATTTATTATTACAATGAATCTTCTATTTAATGTACTTGACCTTTCATCATCCCTATTGAACAGTCAAATTTTTTTAATCAATTTTGCTGGACCATATACTTTTACAAACAAACAGCCAAACACATTATTTGCGACAGAAATTGAACCCTCGTCACTTTAGGAAGAGAAGAAGATCTTAAGTAAAATTTCTCATCTGCGACCAATGTTTTAGAGGCAATTTTTTTTTTAAATATTGTACTAATATTCACTTCTTGCAAAATATGATAGTTGCAAAATCAATAACAACCTTCCTTATTATTTTTAGAATTATTATTATTATTATTATTATTATTATTATTATTATTATTTGATTAATTTGTTGCCTTTTATTATTAATTTCTAGTGAGATTCATCAATTAATGAAAATTAATTTGTTAATATTTTATAAATAATGTCAGGTTTGAAGTGAAACGAGTGATTTTTGTAAGATAAATTTCATTTTTCTTTATAGAAATTGTCTTCCTATTTTTATTATGGAAAATGCTCTTTTCCTGAAATTTTTCCTTCAAACTTTCCCTTCCCCACAAAGGCGAAATCCCTCGCCTAGGGAGCTAGCCTTCAAGCTTTCCCTTCATGCCGTGGCTTCCTATGTCCATGAATTAGTTTACGTACACATCACTAATTAAAAAATAAATTTAGTTATCAATCAAATAATGTCACATTGTCATTTTATTATTTATGTGTTATATAAAGTTTAGATATCTTTTTCTACTCATTCCTAACTTGAACTTGAAAATATAATTAATTTTTAAATGTTAATGTGTATATTTAAAATTTTAAAATTTTAAACTAAAGCATATGGTAATTTTTTTTCATACCGCATATAGTATCATCGTCATTAGATAGTTTAATTTTTTATAATAAGTTAGTGAGATAAATCAATTTATAACATTTAATAATTATAAGTCATATCAAAATGAATTTTAAGAAGATAGTAACAAAGCATTTTCCTTTTACAAACATGACGATACGAATTCTGTTCACGGGCAATATATATTCCTCGCCATTGCAACTACATAATTGAACTATTGAAGTGACAAACCAACAACTCTTGACTTTTTTGTCTTTCTTGTCCTATTTACTGTCGTTTAATGTTTTAAGGAACATAAAATCTTAAAAACCTAGGTAGATTGTTTGCTTGTTTGGTTAGTACGAAAACTAATCAAATTAATATAATTAGGGTCACACTTGTGTGAGACCGTCTCACGGATCCTTATTCGTGAGACGGGTCGGGTTGGGTCAAGGCACCATGCAAATGTCATACTTATATGTGCAAATCTCACACTTATATGCTCAAATATAACACTAATCAAAAATACAATTTTTGTTACTTATAAGAAAAAAACTACTACATTTTTCATAATAAGTAATGTTGGCAAGTGTCTCTCACTTATAAGGGCAAATATAATACTTTTGAGGAAAAATGTAATACTTTTAAATCGAAATGTAAAAGTATTATATTTCCCTTAAAAGTATTATATTTACCATAATAAGTAACAAAAACTTTATTCCTGATTAGTATTACATTTGAGCATATAAGTATGGCATTTGTGCATATAAGTGTTACATTTGTATCTTGATCCGACCCGACCCGACCCGCCTCATGGTGAGACGGCCTCACACAAGTTTTTGCCATATAATTATATCAATTTTATTAATTTAGTACTTGGTTTATTTTTTGTTGGCATATGTTCGGTTCATTAATTAATAGCTTAAGTTTTGTATTAGTATAAATAAGTTGTTGGGAGCTATTTTGTAGGGTGGAGATCAAGTCCGGATCATGTTGGAATGAGTAGATGAGAAAATTCAACATCACAATTTTAGGGAGATATGCGTGAAGGGCATGAAGTGATGGATGGTTACATTGCCTAATTTTGTGGTGTCCAAAACACTATAAATAGGGAGCTATGTAATGAAGATATTTTGAAGTTTTCGGGAGATAAAATTAGAAATATTATTTGGAATGTACTACGAAGAAACTTGAAAACAGTTACAAACTAGAGTACAATCGGGAGAAGTTGCCCCACTTGATATTTGTACAAATTGTGTTGAAATTCAAGTTGGTTATAGTTTGTGTAATTGGTAGAAATAGTTCAAACTGTAGCTGTCATTAACTCTTACACAAATTACTGAAATTAGTCTCGGTCATACGTCCTTGCTCAAAATCTACCACATAGAAACCGATTGAGTTACCAGGCAATTTTGAATTTCACTTGTTGAGCTATTTTTTGATATATGTTGCATTTTTAATGTAAAATGTACTTAAGTGTTGATAGCTAACACTTGACTCTAGTTACGTTTGAGCATTAACAATGTGAGATGAGCTTAAATAACTTATGTGCCATCAATATGAGCATTATAACTATTTTGATATATTATAAAGTCACCCAATAATAATGACTATTATGACTTACTAACATGCAAAACGTTAAAATCTGATCAAGCTAGCCAGCTAGGTACAAGTAATGCATAGCCAGTCACATGCATGCATGCAACAAATGAAGAAGCGTGGATTTATACGTATACGCAGGCGTAGTAGTGACGAAAGAAATGTATAGAGTATAGTCGATCGCACATAGAAGAGTCCACCCACAAAAGTTCACACGCTATACTCCAAAAGCATTATATATTTGGTTCCTTTCCCATGGGAGAAGATGACAAAACTGATGATATATATATAATGATACCACTACCTTCCAAGATTTTGACGAGATGTACGTGGGAACCTCAATAAAATTGCAAAAGATTCTGTGACTATAAAGCATCTAGAAACTAGGCAAAGATAGGTATAATCCATAGTTATCCATTTTTTACTCTTCTTATGATTTTATGGACTGTTACGTTAAAAGAAGTTTTGACTGGATTCGATTGAATTAATAAGAAGGGCTGATTATATTCAAAATACCTTTAATTCAATTTTTATTAAATTACAAGAAAACGTTGCTGTAAAATTAATGTGAATACCTCTGGAAGTCTGGAGTAAGTGTTGCACCAAATAACAAATATATTAATATTTATTATAACTTGAATTGTAATCCTAATGTTATAATAAATAAGGGAAAACGTTATGTTTGTCATACATACACTCTCGATATTTTGGATGATAAGAAAAATCTACAACCAGGCCACTATCTAATTAAGGGTGTATATTGGGTAAACCCCGCTTGTAACCGTAAGGGTGTATATTGGGTAAACCCCGCTTGTAACCGTAGCTGGCAAATGATCAGAATGAGGTAAACCAGTTTAGGTTGCTTATAATTTAATAGCTCAAATCAAGAAGGTTAATAAGCCACTCCCATGGAGAGTCGAACTTGTACCGCTTGTAACTATTATTAAGTCAACAGTCTAACCAACTAGGTTGTTAGAGTTCCCCCAATATATTTCATACTTGTTTATACATGTGTTAATTGATCACTAGCTATAAGAATCGTCTTTTCTTTCTTTTTACTCTCTTTCACTCAACCACGGTAAGTCATATAATGAGAATAATAAGTTTGAAACTCGGTAGCAACAATGTGAGGATTATGTCCAAATTAAAGTGGGTAGATCCTTTGTGTGCATTAACATTTGGCGTTGTTGGATGTCTGTAGAGCACTTGAGCCACCAAATTATCATGATTTACATTCTCTCACATGTTGGTTGGGGTGTGGGGATTCGACATGTTGGGTGAAGAATAATATTTTGAAGAATAAACTTAATTAACATATTTTTAAATGATCACGTACACCATATTTCTCGCTGTATTTTGTCTAATGTGTATAGCATCTTTTGAGACTTCCGAACTACCTACCTAGGGGCTAACAAAGAATATATCTATCCAGTTTTCCAAGGGGAGAACAATCTAAAAGGTATCTTCACCTTAAAGAAAAAGAATATATACCTCTACTTTGTCTTTCTTAGGTTGGACTTATTCCAAACTTCACCTTTTATAACCCAAACCTTATTCTTTTCTCCATCCCTCTTTACACCTCTCTCTCTATTTCTCTCTCAAACCAAATGGAAAGCATAGATGATGAGGATGAGTTCTTGAGTCTTAAACTTGCCATAGCCACACAACAACCATTAGGGCATGAAAGGAACAAGAAAAGGAAGAGGCCGCGAGAAGACCTAGTCGATATCTTGAATTATGAAGAGGAGGTATATAGTCTCCTCCAAATAGGAGAACAGATGCTGAACTCGACTCACAAAACCAGCAAAGAAAGCGTGGGAGAAGGTCGGGAAGGCCTCCACTTGATCCACTTGTTGTTGGTTGCCGCGGCGGCGGTCAACGACAACAACCTCACCTCGGCCATGGCAAACCTTAGTGAGTTGTGCCAAAATGTGTCCGTACTAGGAGACGCCATTCAAAGGGTTTCCGCGTATTTCGCAGCCGCCTTAACCGCCCGCCTCCTAACCCAAAAATCGCCCTTCTACCACACCATAATGAAGCCCCCCACCCCCCAAGAAGAATTCTTAGCCTTCACACACCTCTACAAAGTCTCCCCTTTGTACCAATTCGCCCACTTCACCGCTAACCAAGCCATCATTGAAGCCTTCGAGAACGAATCACAAACCAATAATAACACTAACGCCTCTTTGCACGTTATTGACTTCGACATCTCCTATGGTTTCCAATGGCCATCCCTAATCCAATCCCTCTCACAACCGTTATTAAACCGGGTTTCCCTTAGGATAACCGGGTTCGCGACAACCTTAAACGAGCTACGAGAAACCGAGGCGAGGCTCCTAAGCTTCGCCAAAAGTTTCCGCAATTTGTCGTTCGAATTTCACGGTTTGTTGAAAGGGTCCCACCTAGGAAACATAGTAACACGCGAGAACGAAACCACGGCGGTCAACTTATCCTTTCACGTCAACAGATTATTAACCGACAACATTAGTGAAACCTTAAAAGCGGTCCGTTCTCTCCGCCCTTCGGTCGTCACCGTGGTGGAGCATGACGTTTGCAGGAAATTACCTCGGAGTTTCCTACCAAGGTTCATGGAATCTCTGCACTACTTCGCCGCCATGTTTGATTCCTTGGACGATTGTCTCCCCATAGAGAGCCATGAGAGGCTGAGCATCGAGAATCATCTCGGGAGAGAGATCAAAAGTGTGATGAATTTTGATGATCAAAGACACGATGAGAGAGAGATAATAATGGAGAAGATGTGGAAAGGGAGAGGAGTATTGGAGAGTTGTGGGTTTTGTGAGATGGAATTGAGCTCTAAGAATGTAATGCAAGCCAAACTGCTTTTGAAAATCAGAAGCCATTCTCCTTCTCCTTCTTCTTCAACTTCTTCTTCTTCCTCTTGTGTTAATGGTGGATTTAGAGTTGTTGAGAGAGATGATGGGAAGGGTATTTCTCTAGCTTGGCAAGATAGGTGTTTGATAACTGCATCTGCATGGCAGTGTGTATGACTCGATCGATCGATCGATCATGTTGTCAAATAGTTCTAACTTATTTATTTCTTTCTTTCTGGATGGTAAAATTATGATACATATATAGTTTATAGTTACACATATATATATATGCATTCCAGCAAGAAATTAATATTGACTTTCTTGCAAGTTGCTTTAATTTATTTTTTTAATATGTATGATATATGATGCCAAAAGTTAATAGGGAAGAAATCTGTAAGTTTGAATCCTAAGATTTTTCTAAGCAGATCAGACATTGTTGTTTAAAAAAAATGCATAATTAATTCAATTTAAGGCCTATTTATTAAAACAATTCAAAATTTTGTCATTTAATTTCTAGCATTTATTAATTATAGCTAATTAACCAGCTCAAATCAAGAAGATCAATATGCATAACTTTGTTGATTAGGATGAAAAATTAAAACATTTTGAAATGCTATAAAAAATATACACAATAAAATATGAAAATATTAATTAAATAAAATTGTTCAAATAGAAAATATATTATATATTGTGCATCATATCTATTTATATGATATGTTTATATATAAAGAGTAATGTTACTTTCTCTTTCAAAATTTTCTCCTCCTAATTTCTTCTTTTGACATGGCACTTTTTATGATTTACGGGACGTTTGGTTGGATGAAATTACAATTCAATTCTCACTTAATTCTCAGTTAATTTCAAAGTCAAGTAAATTTCTCCATTTTCACGGAATTAGAATTTCATGCGTGCCCCTGGTATTTCAATTTAATGAATTTTTAAAAAGATAATCTTGAGACAAAATTACCCCTCTTTTTTTAATAAAAAAAAACTAAAATTGATGTCCGACATCTCCTAATCGATCATAGCGTGATGAACCTTTTCTATGATGTTTTTTTTAATGTAAGCTTTTAAAAAACTTTTTATGAAGTGCTTTTGGATACGAGCTTATGGAGCTTAACATTTGACAAAGTATATATATATATATATATATATATATATATATATATATATATATATATATATATATATATATATATATATATATATATATATATATATATATCCCATTCAAGAGATACAACAACAACAACAACAACAGTACAATAATAATAATAATAATAATAATAATAATAATAATAATAATAATAATAATAATAATAAAAATGCGCAGTATTAAAAAAATGTGGTCAATGACCTTGTGGTCTAGTGGGACTCTCCCGTACAAGATGGTGGTCATAGGACTATCAGAGTCAGCAGTACTAAAAAAAGTGATATAATAGGAATATCTAAAAATAAAAATTATGTATTTCAATATTTAGGATATAATTGAAAATGTATATGGTATGATTTTGTTATTTTAGCATAATTTAATATAGACTTATATATTTAATATTTTTTGATATTATAAATAATTTTGTTGATTACACCCAAATAAAAATTACATTAAATTTAATTAAAATGTAATTATAGTTAATTTATTATTTTAAAAACATATTATTAATATTGAAATGAATGCATGCGTGCCGTTGTGAGTCAGGGTTTGATGTAGCCACGTAGGTACCGATCTCAAACTATTTTTAGTTTCTCTTTATGAAAAAATAAAATAAAAATAAAAATTCTTGGCAAATTTCAAATCCCAACGGTCATTTTTCTCAAAAATCGTTCCTATAAGATATCTCTCCGTCTCACAATTCTCATTTCAATTTTCAAGCTACTCATAACCCTTCTCTTCGTTCTCTCTTTTCTCTCTCTGCGTTGCATTCAACAATGGAGAAGCAAGAAGAGCCTAGAGGAGAACTCATGTCGGCGAGAGCAGAAGAAAGAAAAATACCTGTGTTTACAGTGCTGAAGAACAACGCCATCCTCAAGAACATTTTCCTACTCGATAACGCTGCCTTTTCGGAAGAATCCGAGAAGGAATTGGAAGAAATCTTGGTGGTCGGAAGGCATCCAGAATGCAACATCACTTTGGAGCATCCAAGCATCAGCAGATTCCACCTCCGCATCCACTCCAAGCCTTCCTCCCAGTCCCTCTCTGTTATTGATCTTTCCTCTGGTATTCATTTTCTTTCCATGTAGAGTAAAAGTTTGCAGTTATGATTCATTTCTTGACGAATACTGAGTTTCAATTTTTCCTCGATTCTGTATTTCAGCGGATTTCAATAAGTTTTATCGCTCTTGAATTTAATTATTGATCAGTAAATATGTGTAATTATCCAATTGCTATGTGTATAATCATTTGATGGCTTCTCTGTCATTGATCTTTCCTCTGGTATTCATTTTCTTTCCATGTAGTGTAAAAGTTTGCAGTTATGATTCATTTCTTGATCCTTGATGAATACTGAGTTTCAATTGTTCCCCGATTCTGTATGTCAGCGAATTTCAATAAGTTTTATGGCTCTTGAATTTATTTATTGATCAGTATATATGTGTAATTATCCAATTGCTATGTGTATAATCGTTCGATGGCTTTGAATTTCTAGCTATTCAAAACCTTATATTTGTCTGCAATTGTGTGTGTGTGTTGTTATGGACCTGTAACGTTATATATGTGTAATTATCCAATTGCTATGTGTATAATCGTTCGATGGCTTTGAATTTCTAGCTATTCAAAACCTTATATTTGTCTGCAATTGTGTGTGTGTGTTGTTATGGACCTGTAACGTTATTGTTTTGTAGTTCCAGACTTGTACTATACATCTTCATTGCATTGCTCCTTATAAATATGTTTGATGAATCTTGAAGATTTAGGAAATGGTTTCAGTGTGTGTGTGTGTGTTGTTATGAACTTGTAACTTTATTGTTTTGTAGTTCTAGACTTGTACTATACATCTTCATTGCATTGGTCCTTGTAAATATGTTTGATGAATCTTGAAGATTTAGGAAATGGTTTGAGTGTGTGTGTGTGTGTGTGTGTTGTTATGAACTTGTAACTTTATTGTTTTGTAGTTCTAGACTTGTACTGTACATCTTCATTGCATTGTTCCTTGTAAATATGCTTGATGAATCTTGAAGATTTAGGAAATGGTTTCAGTGTGTGTGTGTGTTTGTGTGTTGTTATGAACTTGTAACTTTATTGTTTTGTAGTTCTAGACTTATATAATACATCTTCATTGCATTGTTCCTTGTAAATATGTTTGATGAATCTTGAAGATTTAGGAAATGGTTTCAGCTTCTAGTTAGTAAATGCTTTGTTATTGTTATTATGTTAGTGCATGGGACTTGGATTGCTGGGAAAAGGGTTGAACCAGGGGTTCGGGTTAAGTTGGAAGAAGGTGATACAATGCAGCTAGGGGGATCGAGTAGGGTGTACAGGCTACATTGGATGCCTTTCAGCCGTGCTTATGATTTGGAGACTCCATTCTTGCCTCCAATTCTGGAGTCAGAACCTGTTAAAGGGGAAGGTGAAACAAATCAGGTAAGCTCTTAGAGTAAATAATAATCTGCAGTATATTTTGGGATTGTGCTGAATATAGTGGCTCCCTTTCATTAAGTTGTGTTATTCTTGGAATTTTTATTTTAGGATGAGGATGGGTTCTCACATGATGATTCACTGACAAAGAGAGATGAATTGGAGGGCCTAGATTCACTGCATTCTGATACAGATGTGTCTACTATGAAATCATTGACTCCATCACCACCTCCTTTGCCTGAGGATATGAATTCTGCAGTTGCTTATGAAGAGAGAGTGGAGTGCAAGACCACCAATACGGGAATTCATGTAGAGGATAAAAGTAATATTGGACAACCTGACTACCAGCTTGATGAAGAGGACAATATGCCACAACCCTCTTTTGCTCAAACGCATTCTCTTGCAGAGTTCCAAACAGAAAATGCAGGGAGTGAATCACTAGGATCACAGCAAAGACCTGCTTTGAACATTTGGTCAAGAAGGGGAAAAGCCTCTAGTGTTCTGATCCAGACTGGCAGAGATGCAAAGAAGAGTTCAAGGGTCAGTTTTGGTTCGGAAATAAATTCGGAGAATAATGCAGATACTTATATTCAATCATTCTCAACGGATCTTTTTCAGAGTGGCGATATGGGTGAAAAAGTCTCCACTCCAGACAAAGAGAATTCCCCTCCTAGTTCTCTACCACTCGGGTCCTTGAAGACAACAGATGAGTTGAATTTGAAAAGTGGATCAACAATGAAATCTTCACTTCTGAATGTGGATGAAGTTGATGAATTAGTCACTCCAGACAAAGAGAATGTGACTATGAAGGTTATCCAGAATGGAAGAGATGCAAATAATAGTTCAAGGGTCAGTTTTGGTTCTGAAATAAAATCAGAGAATAATGCAGACGCTGATATTCAATCATTCTCGAAGGATCTTTTCCAGATTGGAGATATGGGTGAAAAGGTGTTCACTCCAGACAAAGTGCACTCCTCTCCTAGTTCTCTACTACTACTTGAGTTCTTGAAGACGAAAGATGAGTTAGATATGAAAAGTGGATCAACAATGAAATCTTCACCTCTGAATGTGGATGAAGTTGATGAAATAGTAGCTCCAGACAAAGAGAATGTGCACACTATGAAGGTTATCCAGACTGGCAGAGATGCAAATAAGAGCTCAAGGGCCAGTTTTGGTTCTGAAATAAAATCAGAGAATAATGCAGATACTGATATTCAATCATTCTCAAAGGATCTTTTTCAGAGTGGAGATATGGGTGAAAAAATGTTCACTCCAGACAGAGAAAACTCCCCTCATAGTTCTCTACTACTTGGGTCTAGTTTTGGTTCTGAAATAAAATCAGAGAATAATGCAGATACTGATATTCAGTCATTCTCAAAGGATCTTTTTCATAGTGGAGATATGGGTGAAAAAATATTCACTGCAGACAAAGAGAACTCCCCTCCTAGTTCTCTACCACTTGGGTCCTTGAAGATGACATATGAGTTTGATTTGAAAAGTGGATCAACAATGAAAACTTCACTTCTGAATGTGGATGAAGTTGATGAAATAGTCACTCCAAACAAAGAGAATATAACTATGAGTATTCTCTGTCAGAGTGGCGGTGTAGATGAGGAAACATTCACACCAGATAAACAAATGTTAACTCCAAACAAGGAGATGACAGATGAGTTATATTTGAAAAGTGGATCAACAATGAAAACTTCACTTCTGAATGTGGATGAAGTTGATGAAATAGTCACTCCAGAAAAGAAGAATATAACTGTGAATATTCTGTGTCTGAGTGGTGGTGCAGATGAGGAAACATTCACACCAGATAAACAAATGTTAACTCCAAACAAGGAGAACCAAACTCCTACTTCTGTCTCACTCAGGTCCTTGTTTGATATTGGAAGTGCTATGATATCTTCTGTGGGTGAGGATGCTAAAATAGTCATTCCAGATAAAAAGAACACAACTCTGGTTATTCCTCCTCTGAGCGGAGATGTGGATGAAGAAGAAATCTCCCCTCCAGACCAAGGGAATCTCACTCCTAATTCTTTCCCACTTGGGTCCTTGAAGAATACAGATGAGTTTGATTTGAGAAATGGATTGACTATGAAATCTACATTGGTCGATGAAACAGCCATTCCAGATAAAGAGAACATTACTTCTAATATACATTTTCTGAGTGGAGGCATGGACAAAGAAGAAATATTCACTCCAGGTAAAGAAAATTGCATTTCAAGTTCTGTGCTTCTCAGGTCCTCGAAGAAAACAAGTGAAGTTGACTTAAAAAGTCAATCAACTATGAAATCTTCAATTCCAAATATGGATGAGGTTGATGATGAAAATGTAACTCCAAATAAAGAGAATGTGGCTCTGAAAACTCATCTCCTGAGGTCAATAAAACAGAAGGGGAAAGTTGAAAACATACTGAAGAAGGTGCTTAATCCATCTCCTTTGAAGAATGCTGCTGATCCCAGGATCCATAATGATGAAGGCATGCCCTTCTTGGAGAATGACAATTGTAATGAGAAAGTGGGTGAGTGTGATGACGAAATTTTCACTCCAGATAAAGAGAATATGACCCCTAATACTCATTTTCTGTGGTCAATGGACAAGATTGGAAAGCCTGGAGAAACTAAGAAACACACATGGAAAGCGAATGAGGATGATTCTCTGTTCTCAATGAACACGGTAGGAAAACTTGAAGAAACTTTTAGCAGAACTGTTGTTAATCTGTATCAATATGAAGGCATGTCAGTCGAAAAAGAGAATCACTTTGAGAAAGTGCTTCAAGAGCCGATATCAATCTGTGCTGTTTCCAGAAATCAAGAAGAGAAAGGACTAAATGAATCCCTTCAATCTGTCTCTCTTACACAGAAGGGCAAAATAGATAGACTACCCCTTCAATCTGTCTCTCTTAACTCCAAGAGCAGCAAGACTGAGTCAAACTATTCAACACAAGATGTCTCTGAAGAGGTCTATCCCTTTTCTGTAAGTTCATTTGGATATTTCTTGTGCTAAGCTTCTGAATCAGTTTTTATTATTATTCGTGTTAAATTCATTTGAGACAAAATTCACTTTCATGGTGACATTTTAATTATGAACTCTATTTATTCTTAATTATGATGTACTATGTGTGTCTCAAATATCATTACAGGAGCACATAGTCAGGGAGGAAAATAAGAGATGGTGTATGGTGGTGGATACTACTACTCTTCTGAACAAAGAATCAATGAAGGCTCTGCAGCTTTTGCAAGGTCTCAAAAGGACTTGTTTGATCATACCTCGTATTGGTAATCACCTGTTTGTAATTTTTTTCATGACCTCTTCTACATTCATGTACCTGAAAACCTTAATCCATCAAATTATGTTACCTGATTGGCTACTGCCTTCTCAGTCATTAGGGAACTAGATTGCATGAAAAGGTGTTCTGGTTTCTTTAGAAGAAGTACAGAGGTGACTTCAGCGTTAGAGTGGGTTGAAGATTGTATGATAAATACAAAGTGGTGGATTCATGTGCAGAGTTCAGAGGAAGAAGCAATCGCCCTTCCACCAACCCCTCCTGCTACTCCAGCATCTTTAATCAGTTATGATAGTTTATTGAACATAGTTTCTCCAACAGCAGAAGACCACATTCTTGAATATGCTCTTTCCTTCAGAAAAATCAACAATGGTCAACTTGTCCTTCTTAGTGATGATGTCACTCTGAAGATCAAGTCCATGGCAGAGGTAAATACCAGAGGAAAAATTCTCTCTACTACTACTCACTTCTGTGTTGTGTTAAACTTAATCAAATGATGTTTTTGGGATACTAATGCAGTCCTTTTTGTTGCTTTCGTTCATCTGATGCTGCAGGGTTTACTATGTGAGACTGCATCAGATTTCCGGGAGAGCCTCGTGAATCCATTTTCTGAGAGGTTCCTTTGGGCTGACAGCTCTCCCAGAGGCACAACCTGGTCATCTGCAGATGATGTTGTTCTGAAGGAGACATATTATCGCCACCGTCCAAAGAAACCTTCAAAACTTGGAGAATCTGTGTGTGGCTTGAAGCTCATATTGCTCCATAATTCTCACTACAGACAGTTCATTCATTGAACAAAAACTATTCTTCTCTTGAACATAAAATAGTGCTTCTGGTTGTATTAGCTATGATGCTGCTCAGTGCTCCATAATATTCTCATTATGGGCAGGATCAAACCCAGTCAATTGTCCAAAACTTTATAGTGGATTGGGTTTTGATGTTGTTTTGAAGGAGACATATTATCGCCACCGTCCAAAGAAACCTTCAAAACTTGGAGAATCTGTGTGTGGCTTGAAGCTCATATTGCTCCATAATTCTCACTACAGACAGTTCATTCATTGAACAAAAACTACTCTTCTCTTGAACATAAAATAGTGCTTCTGGTTGTATTAGCTCTATGATGCAGCTCCAATGCTCCATAATATTCTCATTATGGGAAGGATCAAACCCAGTCAATTGTCCAAAACTTGGTTTCTGTTCTTATAAATCCTAGTGAATTGGGTTTACAGAAGGTCGTGTTATATCATGCAAACCTTGGAATTTGGGTGGTGGTGTTAGGATCAATGCGAGCCTATGATATAATATTAAAATCTATCAAATTTCAATGAGTAAGCCAATTGATACCCGCCACTCTATTTAGGGTCGGTCCAAACATTTTATAGGCTCGAGGCAATGATGCAATTGCTGCAAACTTCCTGTTCAAATTGCAGCTCTACTTCCCTAGCCAATTGATACCCGCCACTCTATTTAGGGTCGGTCCAAACATTTTATAGGCTCGAGGCAATGATGCAATTGTTGCAAACTTAGTTACTGTGTTCAAATTGTTGATGTGCTCAGTTACTGAGGATGTATCCATCATCCTAAGAGTGTATAGCTTCCTCTTCAAGAAGATAATGTTGTGCAGTGATTTGGCCTCATACACCTTTATGAGAGTATCTCATATCTCTTTTGCCATACTATTATTTTCTGCCATATTGAAAGAATTTCACCAACAAGTTAAGTGTTAAGGCCCTTCTCAATAGCCATTTTTATTGAGTTTTTAGAATAGTAAAATGTAATGGGTGGGTTTTTAACAAATGTGATGGAAATTTTTTTGAGTTTTTTTCTCCTGCAAATTTGAGGATTTTGGTAGGCAAGGTAGGGCCCACTCACGTTCGTGAGGCACAGTTCTCGCGCCTGCACACACCCAGACGTAAATACCTTTATATATTATATATAAGTTATGTAAAGAAACAGACTGTAATCAAACTGCATACACACAGCCTGTAATAGAATAATACTTTTTAGTTTATTATATAAATGAATTCTTAACATACAAGTCTGCAATACTACTACTACTACAATAGTAAGGCCATCAAGAGAAACTGGACTGCTACAGCAAATAATACTTACTACTAATTATTATTATCCCTATTCACTGGAACTGCCATATTTCCCTGCCTTCTGAGGGTAATCACATGAACCTGATAGTAGAAAAGAGAATGAACTATTTGAGTCTTCAAATGGGACTCTGGGGAAGTCTTGAAATCCTCCAAGATCACCTGTATCATAGTTCATAGGTGAAAAGTAATTGCCAGGATCATTCACACTTCCTTTCACATCAATAGCGTTCTGCGGGCTTCCACTTCCACTTCCACTATAAGCGTTATTTAGCTTGGGATCGATTTGACCTGCAGTGTTTTGTCCCTGATCAGACAGCCCGGAGGAGGATCCTTTATGGTCATCCAGAGGAATAGCGGGAGTGTGCCCTTGGAAAAGTGCGATGTGCCCGAACAGCTTGTCTTTCCTAGAGAAAGTCGTGCCACAGGAGCAAAGCCATTTATCTTTCCCGCAATGTTTTTCATGTGTTTTTAGGTCAGCAATGACCGAGAATTTCTTTATGTTGCATCTGCTGCAAGTGTAGCTTTTCTCGCAATGGGTTCTCTTGTAATGGTTTTTGACGCACAAGATGGTCTTCAGGGGCTGGAACTTCTTGTGCTCCCGGTTGCGCTTGCAGCCGACGTAAGGGCAAGAGTATCTTTTTATGAGCGCTGGCACGGAGCTGACTTCTTTGTGGGGCTTTGCAAGAGCGGCTGGAGTTTTGTACTCGTCCCCGTGACCTCTCATATGCATCCGTAGATTGGCATCTCTCTTAAACCCCTTCCCGCAGATCGTGCAAAAGTGAGTATGAGGTGCGAGGATTTCCTCCTTCTCCAGTTGCAGAATCTCATAGGAACCGGGAGGCAGGTTCTCTTCTTCCTCGGCCTCATCCTCGTCTTTCAACTCGTGTTCTTCAACGGTACAGTTCTGATCCATACCCGAATCCCCAACCGGATCAATATGGATGGAGTGATCTTCCACCTTACTTACGTTAACACTCTGTGGCAGCGCACTGCTGTTGAAGCCCGCTCCGGAAGGCGTTGCAACTCCGCCAGACTGTACAAGTTGCGCCGCTTGGCCCGCATAGGAAAGCGTGTGCTTCACAGTCGGCAGAAGGCTCCCTGCAGTCGATATTAGTTGAACGATGATAGAAGTTAGGTCAGCTGTAATAAGCTGCTGCTGCTGAACCAAAAGTTCGTTCGCTTGAAACCCAACTTGCCCCCTGCGTCCAACAATTACATGCACCAGATCCTGGAGTTCGTGGATCTTCTTCTCAAGAAACGAGAGATTGTTTAGCATAGTTTTTGGATCCCATTCTTGAATCTTATTCGAATCACAAGCTTGGGTATCTTGTTGATCTGGAACTCTGATTTGGATATTGTTGATAGTAGAAACCGAAGATTGATTCTGAGACGGTTGGTTAAGCTGATTCAGAAAAGAACTTTCCCACTTCTGCTGTTGCAAAGTAAAAACATTAAATGGCTGGTCATCTGGTGGAACATTTTCCAAAAAGTCATTGCAAGACAAAGAAGATTTTGTCCAAGGATCTGAGTCAAGCCCATTATCAGGATCCATAATTAAATCTCCTTTTCGAGGTACTAAAATCCAACTGAAAACAAAAAAGGTAAAATTGCAATACGATGAGACCATCAATATAACAATTCAATAAAACCCGTAGAAGATCTCAAAAGAAAGCAAATAGTTTGACGAATTATTCTATTAACATGTTACTTCTTGCTAACTAGCAATTACGATAGTAAGAATTAATTTAAAAACAAAAATAGAACGCACACCAAAAAGTCAAGCATTATATTATCCAATTAACATGCTACTTCTTGAGCAATTATAGAGTAATAATTAATTTTAAAAAATATATAAAAATCATACGCTCAAATAACAAGAACCGTACACATTAAAAAGTAATCAAGCATTGCCTACTGGGCTTTAGCAAAGCTGAATAAGGTTGAAACTTCAGACTGTAAATCTTTGGGTTCTATCCTTGCTGCTTGCAGGTGTTGAAGTGTTTAATCCCTAATATTTCTTTCTAGAATTGTGTGCAAACATTTTCATAATATGTTACCAAGACATTAGCAACGGAATGAAACTATTTTGTTCCACTTCAAAGTATAACTAATTCCCCATCACAGGGAGATTGTCAAAAATAAATTTTTAAGAACAATGTATCTCATCAAAATGGAAATTTTTAAAACACCCGAACAAAACAGGGACAATTGCATTGTAGCTCTTCAACACTATTCTCTCTGCCACAAGTTAGAGTCACATCCAAAGGTCTCTAAAGTGATCGACACACGCCTTGATCCAAAGAAGGACTCTAAAGTGGGGGTAACCCCAGCCAAGATGGCTAAGGATACAAACTTGTAACCACAAGGTCACGAGTTCGAATCCTAACCTTCTTGGTTTGAGCCGGTCAACTATGGGCAACCTAAGCTGGTTTACCTCTTTGTGCTCCTTTGCCGGCTAGGGTCACAAGGCGAGGTTTACCCACTGCACACCCTCAAGTAGTGGCTGCAGGTTTCCCTCGTCACCCCAAAAAAAAGGACTCTAAAGTCCCTTGTATTGAATAACATTATAGACTTTTTTGGCAATCCCAGTACCCACCTAGGTTTTTCTGTGGAGTAGTGGTTGATACCTCGAACAAGACCATTGCTAAACTACTCTCTTGCTGAAGAGTAGTATAGCAATACGTGCCCTTCTCTTGCACAGTTCCTCCCTTCGGTCAAAGAAAATAACCATTACAGCAACTCCGATCAAAGTGGCCTCCAGCTTCATGTCCATAGCCATGAATCATGATGGTGTTAAGATAAATCAAACAAATAACATCAAACTTTTCGCGTATGGAAATGGTAAGGAGAGAAGAACAGTATTATGTTGCATTCTCAAAAACAAAAATTGGTGCCAGCAAAATATCATCTTAATATATGATTAATACTGTCCTAGAAATTTTCTCCGGTTTCCACCTTTGGAACTCAAAAGCTGAAAAGCTTCATGATTTTTACAACACCTGACTCATCCACCCCCAACTCCAGTGAAAGGGGAATAACAGGATTTAGATCAAAGGAGCACACATGTTCAATCCTTATTACATGGAACCAAGATCTCGAGTATAAACCAAGATTTTTTGAAGCCCAGCACATATCCTTCGGTTTTAGGTGTATCTAATGGGATGGGATATGACATCTAAACCCAAGTCAAAGGGCTGGGAGGGGGCACCTCTCCAGACCATAACCACATACACATCAGCAACTACACAAAATTATACAGATAATAAAAAAAAGTGTTGGAAAAATCAAAATCCTCTCTTTACACTCTTGACTAAAATCATCAGATTTGAGCTGATGATCAATAGTCCAATTACAATCAAATCTCCTCAAACCCCATTGGAGGCTGGGATTGAACATATCATAAAAAATAAAACCTAACAAAATCACAAAACCAGGTCTTAAAGGTTAAAGCACAACTTCACAGAGAACCAAGTTCCAAAAAGAAAACATCATCATATCCCATCCTATCCTATCAAGCCTACTACTTAACAGAAACCACAAATACAGACCAAGAAACAAACCAGACAAAATCTAATCAAACTACACAAAAAAAAAAATTTCAAGAAAATATTATTGGAGCAGCAAAGATTAGATATTTACCAGATTCAAGAATACCCAGAGGCTGATTTACTCACCAGAGACTTTAGAGAGAGAACAGAAAGGAGAAAGTAAGCGGAAGGCAGACAATATATAGCAGCATCTTGCTTTGGTAACACAACGGTGCGAGAAAAGTCTATTCTATCATGCCCTCAAATATGTGGGGCCCACGCTCTCAATTGTGAAAGCATTTCAAATGTGGCCTATGGTTGTTGGGTCCCAGTCTCTCTCCGCTGGTAAAACCTGCCTTCGCAGCCATTGCTTTTCTGGTCTAGGTCGATTCTGGTGTAGAGCTCTTAAGCTTCACCTCCTTGTACCTTGTTTAACGTTGTTTGGCTTTCAAGTCGTAAGCAATAGTATAATACTGTATTATTACGTTCTTTCTTCGCCAGGACAAAAAATTTTAAGAAATTAGTTTTTTTTTTTTTATAATAAAAAGTAGATTAATTATTAAGATAACATCAGCCATAAAATGTATTCCCCAAGTCCCAACATGAAAAATATTTCTCTTATAAAGTGTAAAGCTAAAATGAAAAATATTTCTCTTATAAAGTGTAAAGCTAATTCTTTTTTCTTGGGTGTAATTCATGATTTTGTAAGACACTAAATTGTAAACATCTATATTAGGTGGGATAGTTTTTCAAGAGATTTAGGACTGCTTCATACCCAAAGTCAATGATCGAACTCTATAAGTCCTGATACAAATAGCTTATGCCTCTTTGGGGTGAACAAAAAATTTTAAATCATACACCTGGTTGGACAAAAGTCCATCTAAGGCATACTTGTCCACCTCTAGCGTGTAAAGCAGTGTCAGTGTTTGCTTTGAGTTTTCTTGACACCAATAGTCTCCATTTTGCAGAACACTTAGGTTGAGAGGGGTGTTGGAGTATATTCATTTGAGGCTAACCATAATTCCCAAGTTATTATGATCATGTGTTTGAAAGTTTCTCTTCCAAGGCAATAATAATTGGTAACAATCTAATGTTGGAAGCTTGAGAAGTTATTAACTAAACTTCATTCCTGGCCCAAATTGGCCTAGGGTTCTTCGAGTATAGTGATATCGTCATGTTTAATTTTAAATTTTCAATTTAACCGCACTCATAATCCTTCAACTTTCAAATTTAACCAGCTATAGCCTATGGTCCTTCCGTTAGTTAAAGTAAGAGTAAAGTTAGGACATTTATAAATTTGGAAGTTAAAAGGACCATGGATGATGTAACTTGAAAGTTGAAAGACCACAAGTTCTTAAATTGAAAGTTTAAGACAAAACGTTGCAGTGTCCACTATACTCGAAAGACCCCAAATTGGTATTAACTCCTATGAAAATATATAGAGAGATTCATTAACTAACAAAACTCATCCTCTTTCATGAGATCCAGAATCCCTGTACAAGTGCAGAGTCATGCAAGTTAGGTAAAATCCTCAAAGGTCACAAAACGAGGGAGAAAATGCAGAATAAACACTATAGGAAACTACCACTTGTCCACTTGCCCGCCAACTCATTTCTTCTTTGACTTAACTGAAACTCCTTTGTACATTGTTACTTGATCCTTCAATGCATCTCGCCTAGGACGTGCTACTTTATTGTTAGGGTCAAAAAGCAGAACTTCTTCAAATGCTTTAAGAGCATTCTTCATGTCTTTATTTTTCTCATAGGCATCCCCAAGGTTGTTCCAGGCAGTCACATAACCTGGTTGAAGCTTTACAGCAGTCTCAAATTGGGCAATTCCCTTATCAATTTTATCTTCACGAACATAAGTCACACCCAGAGCATTGTAAACCTGCCAAAACATTCAAGAAACAAAAAAAAAAAAAATGTTGAATTAGAAGACATGCAGCCTATGCAGGTTGTTGTAATTCATTTCATCTCCATGTACACACGAAAAGTAATTTTTGAGGCAATGATAATGAATAGGGAAAACGGCAATTTTGACCCTTGAATTGTGTCACTTTTGAAAATTTGGTCCCTATAAGTTAATTTAAATAAACTTAGCCCCTTAATTGTTCATAATGTTGCACTTTTAGTCCATAGTATTATATAATCGTCAAGCTCCATTAACATATGATGTTATTTTTATCATTTAGAATCAATACTCATTGTTAAAAATGGTGTTCACATGGAGAGAATGAAACTTTTATCATAGATATTGATTCTAAACGATAAACACAACCTCATAAAAAGAGTTTGCTAATGGAGTGATAATTATATAAAACAAGGGACTGAAAGTGCAACATAATGGACAATTACGGGACTAAATATGTTTAAATCAATTAACAATGATCAAATTTTTAAAAGTGAAACAATTCAAGGGCCAAAAGTGTTGTTTTCCCTAATGAATAAATGTTTGTGGTCACTACACTCTGTCTAGATAAAGAAAGAGAACTTTCAAGCACAATATCAATGTAGAAAGTGCTGCAAATTAGAGGTACAAATTACACACATTATATTTGTCTCATGTATTCAAACAAGCCACTGTATTTAGCAATTTAATACAAAACCTTTTGATAGAGTTCCAAGGCGTAACATCATTCCAATTACTTGATTAGATAAACACACTTATTGGTCATATTTTCCCTTTTTCCTTTCTTAATCAAGAAATGATGTTAAGATACGTTTTAGCCAGTGAGATGAAAAACATATGAGCATGGAAGCGAACATGTATATTAACCTCATTATCACATATCATTCGTTCGAAAATTAAGGATAACTGATGCTGTAAAGCAACAACATACCTGGGCGAGATCCTGATCATCTCCATCCCATTTCTCAATAGCCTGAAGCAGGAACTTAGTTGCGGCTGGATAAAATTTTCTTCTGAGCATAACAGCTCCAAGTTCGAAAAGCTCTGTCGCACTTGCATCACCACTTCTAACTTGCTCCTAAGATTCATTTCAAAATCACATTATGTGCATGTTCATCTCTATCGCCATACACAAATGGCAAGTGTACACACACACAGAGAGAACACAATAATTTAAGAGTTTCCAAATATGTATAGTTGACAATTTATGTTGAAAATTCTGGGACAGAACAATAAGATATGTTAAAAATCAGGCAATTCATTGATGTTAGCCCAAAAACCACTTGTAATTGGATCTCAGGCAGATAGTGGCTATGTAATTTGATTAAATGGTGTGAGTCATGTTTATGCAAAATCTAGTTATAGAGCATGGAGAAGTGGTGGCACTGGACTTGATACAATCCAAATCTTGGCCCCAGAGCCACCAAAGGTAAAGCAAACTGCATCAAATTAACATGAGTTCCTCACCAAGTTTTATGTCTGTTCTTTATGAAATAAAAGTTATAAAACAGATCTTTAACAACATGGTATCCAGAGGAAGAAAAAGAAGAAGATCTATTTCAAAATGGATGGGCAGTGCAAGAAATAAATTAATTAGTTCACTTCAGGGTTTTTCTTTTCCACTTTTGGAGTTTTGGTCCCTCTTCTTTGAATCAGTCGACAGTCAAAAACCATGAATGCAAAAGTGAGTACAGTTAGTCCCTTGGCACTTAGCAATAGTTAGCATTATTATGTTACCCTCCATTGATCCTTTAGCACCAGATCCTTCACTTTAAATAGCTTCCGGAATGGAGGTATTTTCAAAAGTGAAACCAGAATTGCTTTACATGCATGTTCGAGAATCAAATCTGATAGTCGAACTATAGTAACAGATATGTTTGAATTATCTGATACAGAGTACTTACTTGTAATTCTTTAGCAGAAAGATCAAGCTCTCTACGGACAAGGACTTGGCGAATGACAAAGAAACTTCCAGCTCCCAACAGTGCTAGTAGCAAAAGCAGGTAGGTAAGCTGGATCCCCAGTTCAAATAACTCCCCAATCTCGTAAACCATATTCACATGGACACCTTCACTGGCATGTGACACTTGTGCAGATGTCAACCACAAAATTGACCCATATGAGAAAGCAGATAAAAATAGAAATGGTCTATTCACACTGGTAATATCTTCAACAGTTAACAAGTCTGGCAAGGATTCTGCAAGAAAAAGACTGCAGTTTTGTTAGGGAGGGTTTAATATACAACTTAAGTTTCAAATTAAACTAATTCAAAACAATTTCACAAACCCAAAGGACTGCATCTCAATTTACATTATACCAGCTCACATGAATATTGTGCAGCAGGTTGTTTTCAGGTCTTTATTGATTATCAATGCCACAAAATCATGTTAATCAGATACAAAATAATTGAATGTATCATAGTATCTTGAAGCAAACAATACAAATTGTTAAATCACATGCAGAGGATCCATTTTCTTCCTAATAAGATATCTATTTATTTAGATTAAGAAGAAAAAATCTTCTAAAGATGGGACAGTGAAGCTAGTTGAAACTTCTATAGTCCTCTACCCTGCAATTTTGACAAGTATGTTTCTCTATCTTGAAACTAATTACACATCTGGAATTAAACTTGTCACAAATTTGAAACTTTTACACTTCAAATTGAGTTCTAAGTTTTGTACCTTATGAACTTGTAGCAAAATTTCTTACCCTTTTCAGTTTTCATGTGAGCAGTTCACTCTTTCAGTAATGAAATTTGATCATGCATCAATTTGAATACGGAAATGCATGAATACCAACGATAAGAAAGGTGGTCCACAGCAAAACAAGTTAGACCACTTTTGGTAAACGCAGATCGAGAACAGGTATTACTACTGCACATGATCACTAAGAAAATGTTTTTAAACAAGATTTAGATGCAGAAAGATAAATTACCCTCAAGGTCTTTTGAAGCTAAAGGAAATATTTCCATTTTCCTTGCAAAAGCCTGCATGGATGAATGATAAGAGAAACTGTTAGGTATGCAAATTAAAGGAGGAGACCTCAGGAATGTCTAGTAAAATAACTTACAAGCATCACAATAGTTTCAGTATGAATTCATAATTTGCTTATTAACATGGTTCGGCATAAGTAGCTAACATTAACTTCACAATTTCAGAAAGATCCTTAGCCGGCAAAGGACCACAAGGAGGTAAACCAGCCAAGGTTGCCCATAGCTGACCGGCTAAAAACAAGAAGGTCAATAGACTGCTCAAACTTGTAGTCTTATGGTTACCAAATCAACAGTCTACCGAACTTGGCTGGGTTGCCCCAGGTTTTGCCCATCTTTTATTAATATAATACTGGCCACTTATATATAGTATCTCCCCTCAGTTTCAAATTAAATGTAGTCAACTCTTTCAACAGAATTAACTAATATCCACTCCACAAAATGGAATATTTTATCCATCCCCCTCCTGAATAACCTTGCACTACCCAAATTTAAGCTGTCTGATAAGCATGCAAAGCTAAACGGTTAAAGCGAGTAATTAAGCAGCAACCAAATCTAACCAAATTTTCTAAAAAACCTACATCCCCTGACGGGTATAATATGTTTGAGCTGAAATTCCGTCAAATTGACCTCAAAACAGGAGTAAGATTCATAAAACTGCACGGCAGACAACAGAGTCTAACCTAAACTTAAACAAAGTAAAAAATTTAGCATCAAACACTTTGCGGGCAGGACTCCAGAGCAGTAACTAAACATCAAATCTTAAGCTAAAAACCTGAAATACAGTGAATATTCACACCCGAAATGAAGAACGCTTGGCGGATGTTGTCGGAAAGCGGCAAGAAAACGGGGAGATGCTGATAATCGGAACTCATTGTGTTTGTGGATAGTGAGAGAAATAGTTTGTAGCCTATGGTTAGGCGTTAGTCTTGGAACAAGAAGCGTAGTATTACTAGCGCTGCTAAGGTGCTGCAAAGGAGGAGATATGGAAGAAGACTGTATCATTAGCAACATTCTCCTCTCTCTCTCTCTCTCTCTCTCTCTCTCACTCTTGCTCGCTCTATATCTGTATGAGAGTGTATATATCTATCTATCTATCCGTTTTTCTCTCTCTAGACCTTTCTCAAAGTGAATGTGAATGTCCGTGAAAACTTCTTCGACTCAACTGTTAGTAGTCCATTACGGTTAAGGCAAGAGAAAGGTACAACGTTCAAAGCATAAAGTTCGACGATGTGAGTTTGTGACATCATTTACAGTTTTTTACTTTTTACCCAGTTTGTTAGGAAAATCATAAAATAATGAGAGAATGATGAAATAGGATATCGAATTTTATTTGAAAAGTAAATTAAGCTTGTAAATTTTTTAAAGTAGTAACTAACTTCTTATCAATAATTTATTTTAGTGTAATGAAACTTAAAAATTGGTTAATGACCTACAATAGCAGGTCACTAGGATTCTAGCAACCTTCCTACGAAACACCGCACGGTTCTACGTCTGTTGCCGATCACTTTGTTATTGAAAATGGTGTCGCTGTAGGTTGGAGTTTCATCAAAGAGTCTGTTGCCAATCACTTTGTTATTGAAAATGGTGTCGCTGTAGGTTGGAGTTTCATCAAAGAGTTGCCAGAACCCTAGTGACCTGCATCGATTTTTGGGCTTCATTACATCAGAATAAAATGTTGATAGGTTTAATTATTATTTTAAAAAATTTAGGAGTTTAATTATCTTTTTAAATAAAATTTAAAGCTCTATTTGATCATTTTCCCTATACCAAAAGTTAATTAGACTCTTAAATTTTAAAAGGTGCGGTCAAGAACATCAACATGATCAACATGTTATATTAATGCATCGAAATCCATCAACATGTTATCAATGGTGGTCAACAGCATAATTTTATTGATTGATTACTAGTAAATTAAACTTATTTGATCAATTTTAATAGGCGAGAAAGTTTAATTGCACATTCACAGATTCACTAGTTCAGCATTGTCATTGTTACCCTATCATGCAATCTACCACATCACATCATGTAATAGTCTACTACTATAAAAGAGCTCTTGAGATTGGTTTGAATCATATCTCCCCTTCCTCTTCTAACAATCATACCTACCACTTGAAATTTTAAATTTAAAAAAAAAAAAAAAAAAATTGAAAAGGCACAACATCATAAGAGAAAGTCCACCATTGTCCAGGAATCATTGATTCTTCTTCTTCTCCTCCAATTCTGCAAAGAAATTAACAAAAGCATGGAAATTCTTGGTAATGAACAATTATAATTACTATATGCAAGCAGATTTCTTATCCAAACAAGTGTAGAGATGGTGAGATACCAGAACAAAATTGGCCCGTAGATAAGTCAAAATGAAGGACGAAAAATGATCATATCCCTCTTTGAGAACTCAGGCCTATAAACGTCATCTTCCTGGTGTCACTTGTAATCGTAAATGACGAAAGGGATCACCTCTGCCATGCCTATAAGAGCCTCCATGGCATTGGTTTCAACCATGCCTACCATCTGTTACACCAGTTGAAACGGTGATCAAAGAATGTACGTGCTAATTACTACGGAGTCATAAATATGCAACTCCGGGTCTATATATTTGTAGAAAATAAGGTTTCAGCCAATGCAGTAACTATTAACAATCAATGTCCACGTTAAACCTCGTGAAAAAATGTTTCCCGTGTGGTTTTGGATAGTGAGTAAAAGTGTAATTCTACCAAAGGAAAAGAGAATGCAGATCCCATTGTGCGTACCTTGAGAAGTTGCACTAGAAGAGCTTAAACGTCAGAGACCTGTCTGATTTCCTTTCAGAAAGTCGGTGAAATTTGATAAAATTACCGAATCATTACCAGTGTGTCTCTCAGATAGCCAGTTGTCATCAATTCGAACATCAACATCACTGCAATTTGTCACTTAAAGTACAATTAGAATGGACAGGCGGTGAGGGGATCACAGATGATGATAGGAGCACAGATTATAAAAGAATTTATAAGTGAAAATGTTAAACAAGAGAAAATTCAAAATTCTCACCTCTTCAGAGAGAGGACTTCATAATTTCTACGTAGATAATCAGCATACTGTGTAAGGGCGTTTTGTATATAGTCTCTACCCACAGTTCTTACCGCTGCAGCAGCAAGTAAGTTTTCAAGATTCCCATGCTTTTGCAAGAGCTTTAGTGCAGTTTTTCGACCAAAACTAGGAACGACGTTCTGAATGCCAGGAACCCCATCAACTTCATCACCCAAAATGCATCCTAATGGCAACAGCCTCAATAGGTAAATGAATAACACAACAGATATCAAACACTTTGATTATAGTGTAAGGAGAGATGAGCCAAAGATTAGCCCTCACACCTAAGCTCCCACTGATCCTCATCCCTGAACTTCCTATTCCACCACTATGATCTCAGATAAAACTTTTCAATGAAGCAGTTTGCTGACCCCAAAGACAATCAACATAAAGTTATATGTAGTTTAATCCTATTAACATGGGTTATATCCAAATGAACACTAAATTGCGCTAAGTCTAGTTCAGGTTTTGAAAAAAATTTAAATAATAACAAAACTGGAGGGAAGTGGCTCAAACTGAATCTAGTCTAATGATTTTCCAAACACTTCCTTTGTCAAAAAGGACTTGACTTCTGCAAACAAATAGTGAAATAGAAAAGTTGAAGAGAATTGTAATTATCTTATCATGGTTATCATTAAAAACACTGGAAACACTATCTTTCCACAGGTTGACATCAAGAGAGAGAAGTGTACTGAAGTCTAGAGGATTGCATCTGTCAGAAAATACTACGTTGGTACCAAAAAAAAACTGTGTGTGTGTATTAAGGCAGTATTGTGTCAGTTTGCTGGATAAAAGTAACCAAAGTGCATCCATTGCCCTCCCACCCTGAAGAAAGAAACAAAAACAGGTGTATATGTGGTGGAAAATTTTACTAGAAGCAGTTGTAAAAATGTAAGAGTTCCATAATCTGATTATTAGTGCATTCCTGGCATTTCATTCAATTGAAATCTAAGACAACTAGAATTTACATTAGTGAACCCAGAACTCATAACAGAAAGGTAAGAAGTCCTCATCCCTGATCATAAGCTAGTAAGAACTTACTGATAAGTGACTGCAAATAATGTACTGTGAAGGCTAGTATTGGTGGAAGAAGATTTTCTAAAAATTTGTGTAAAGAATTTCCCAAGGGAAAAAAGAGGAGAGCAGGGCAAAATGGAGTGCCTCAGCCATTCGCTCTCACAACAAAAGGAATTTGCTATCTTTTGTTCATGAAAGACTATATTAGATAAGTTCAGAATGGGAACTCAAAGCAATAACAAGAACACACTCTGTAAATTGTAAAGTAACAAACAAAGAGCATGACTTACTCAAACTCAAGTCAGATTGTGGATCACAATTATACTGAGCTCTGTAGTGTTTTAGGGTGTAAAATGACCATCTATTTAAGTTTGGCACAGGAACCACGATTTGGACATCTTCAGATATCAGTTGCTTGAAATCTTTGTCTGGTGAAGCAATTACAACTCGAAACCCCTTCTGTAGGACTTGTCCCACAAGTGTAGCTACAACATCATCTGCTTCATGAGACTCAAGTTTAACAACCTGAATTGTGAGCCTCATTAAGGTGAAGTCCTTACAAAATAACTTCTCAACAAAAATATTAACTTCATTCAAAAAAAGTTCACTCACAGGCACATTGCACTTCTTAAGAACATCCAAGATCAGTTTATGTGATCTTTCAACTGCTGTAAATCTTTTTGAAGTTGAACCCAAGAGCTTCTTCCTATGTGCTTTATATGTGGGCAACAGTTTCCTGCGGTACTCATTAGCTCTTTCCCCATCAATAACCTACAAAAATAACAGATAACCTAGTTAAGATTCTTGAATACCTTGGCATCAGATTTTAACAGAAATGAATTAACTCCTGATTATGTCAGTAAGAGCATATAAAGTCCTTACTTTGATCATCCAGTTAATAACAAAGCCTCACCCACCTCACCATAACAAGATCCCTACTTTATGCAATTACTGAACAATAATAGTACAGAAAGCAGTTTTATCACTCCCCTTTAGAGTTCAGACACAATAAATGTGTGTGTATGTGCTCATGGTAATACCTCTTTTTGTTAGCAAGATATTTTCATATTTAGTCATCCACTATTAATTTGAACAAATATAGGCCTTCAACTTTTTCAAAACAACCAAATGTAGTTTAAAATATCTTAAATGTATAGTATGTTACTCTACTGACAATATGGTCCTGTTCGTATCTGTTCATAGCTACTTTCTCAACCTACTGAAGCACAAAGAGTCAACACTTGACTCCACTTAGGCTCAAACTCACTCCCATCATCCATGTGGGAGTGTAAATCGGGACACTGGGTGCCAGTAGATCACAAGTTCTTTGGTGCTTATTTTCTTTATTATTTTTAAATTTGAGTTTGTGCTTAATAATGCTTTACTAATGTAATTTCAAATATATAAATTTTGTATAATAATATTAAACTTAACAAAAAACTGAAGACTTCAGTCAAACTTGAGAAGAGTAAATTATACACATTCCTTGAGAAGAGTAAAGTGAAATAGGCAACAGGAAGAAAGAGGGAGATTTCATACAGCAATAACAGGGTCACTATGGCTGACTTGGGAGAAAAACAGGGAGACCCAATGAGCAAAAGCCTGCAAAGAAGGGGTGCATCCCTTGTAACACAGAGGATTGACATCCAAAAAAAACACCCTTTTCTTCCTTGGATTATTACAATTTACGCCTCTGCTAGTCCCGCTTTCTTCCGACAACAATGGGGCTTCCCTAATTCCAACATTATCATGTGAATAAGAACAAGAGATCGAAAAGGATTTGAGTTTAAGAGTGTTGGGTTTGAGGATTGGCTTTGGGATTGAGCTGAAAAAGGATGAACGTGGAAGATAAGGAATTGGATAATAGTATTGAGGTTGAGAATGGAGAACGATAGGAATTTTCCCCATTTCAACTCAATTCTCAAACTTGATTCACTTCTCCTCCTCTATCGCCCTGACCCTGAGCTAGCCAGCTAGGTGTGTCTTGACCCACACAATAATAATGAAACAATATATTATATGTCATTATTTCATTATCATAAATTATTATGATGGATTAGAAACCAAGTTGGTTGGATAATTAATTTTTAGTAACAATAAATTTATAATTTTGATTTATTGTTATGGATGTTTATTAATTGACTTTATTGATTTGAACCGATTACTACAAGCAACTTAAGTTTAGGTTTTTGTAATCATTTGAGTCTTTGACAATAAATGGACCTTCATTCATAACTCATACTCAAAGAGCAGTTATGTGTTTTCTTATATGTCAAAAATGACTCGCATAGACAGCTCAATTAGTCACAGATTCACATAGTGAAATTTGAAAACAATGACTGGGATTGAGTCTCATAGCGATAGTGTGGAAGTTAGGAATTCGAGATTCAACTTTTGGGAAGAACAAGAATATATCAAAGAAAAATTAAGTCTTGTTTAATTATATAATTATAATACAATATTAAGCACATTGCACATAAGATAAGACCTACAGTGGAAAGTACACAATTTTAATATGAACGAGAATCTTGAAGTCATGAAATGGAAGTTGACTTTGATGTCAAGTGCATAAACAATTCTGATTTCTGAAAACAAGATCAGAAGATGTACAGGAAAACAATATAGATTTTTATACTCACTCCACACCCACCTTTCAAGAGATTCTCACTTCTGTCAATCCAAGAAAAGCAGACTTTCTTTTCTACTGTACTAATACTATATCAAGGAGACAAGGACCCTGGTCAATTTCTGTAACTTTACCCCTCCTTTCCCTCTCTCTCTCTCTCTCTCTCTCTCTCTCGCCTGCTCCACAGATCGGTCATCGATCAGACATTCAGACAATCACTATTTTTTTTTCTTCACTACTATACCACCTTCCTCTCATAAATGCCCATAAATTCCATTTTGCCCCACTGACTTTTTTTGTGTGTGTCCAATTTCCTCTCCATAATAGTCTAGCAATTCAAGAGAGTGATGAATTCAAGTACCCATTCACAGAAATGGGTGTGGGTATGAAGAAGTGGAATGAAAAATCCAGTCTTGGAGCTCTCAGTTTTAATTTGAAGAATCTATACTAGTAGTAAATAGAGGAGAATGTCTGCAGACAACATCAAAGGTCTGGTCTTGGCTATCTCATCCAGTTTCTTCATTGGGTCTAGCTTCATTGTCAAGAAGAAGGGACTCAAGAAGGCTGGTTCTGGATCTGGTCTTAGGGCAGGTATGTATATATATACTGTTTCTTTCTTGAAATTGAAACCTCTGTGAGTTGAAATAAGTTTTGATGTACTGTGTTTGAATTGAATGGACATAAAGTTTGTTTAGAACACTAATATGAGAGTTACACATCCCTGGTTTTTGATAGGTTAAAACAGCATAGAAACAATTAAATTGAGCTTTATTTTAGTATATATCACCAGTTTTGCCAGTAAAAGGTGTTTGTATTAGGCTTACAATGTCAAAAAGTTTATCAATGTCTTTGTGTTGCTTAAACTAATGCAAGAACACTGTTCTAATAGAACTGTTGAATTTTGTTGTCTGGTGCAAATGTGCGATTAGTGGTCACTTATTCTGCTGTTGTTTGTGGCAGGCGCTGGAGGCTATTCTTACTTATTGGAGCCACTTTGGTGGGCTGGAATGGTAACAAGTGGGTTCTTTTTTTGTTTGTTTAAAAATCTCTTCCACTTTATCACTTTATGAACTACTAGTCCTCCAAAATAATTGTAGTTAATAAGAGAAATAGCATAGCTCATATAGTAGAACTGGTTATGTTGCTTGTATGCTTCAACAATACGTCTTATAATGCACAACCTTACCATTTGTGTGTTCTCGAGCAACTAAAATGGTTTAAGGAAGAGGTTCGTGAAGGATCTGATAGTATCATTTTGCATATTTAATTTCTTCAAGATTGAACTTTACCTCATTTTTGTTTCTTCTATGGTTTTTCTGAGGTTGTGTATACTAGTGAATTTGTATTTCTAGGGAGCAATAGGAAAGGAATGGTTGATGGATTTCTCTTGAATTACAGAGTTCTATATTTTGTTTTACTACATAAAACGAAACAACCAATGAACCAATATATTGCCTTCTTTTCCCCAATTCAGTTCGCTATGCTTTTGCCTAATATGAATGTATGTCTTTTTGGCAGTGATTGTTGGAGAAATAGCAAATTTTGCCGCTTATGCTTTTGCTCCAGCTATACTAGTAACTCCCCTCGGTGCACTGAGTATTATTATCAGGCAAGAGAATGGTCAGAAAATGTTTTTGTTTTTATTTCTGTAGCCTAGTTTCTGAATTAAATCTTCCTGCAGTGCTATACTTGCACATATGATTTTAGGGGAGAGACTACACATTTTTGGTATTATTGGTTGCGTTTTATGCATCGTGGGTTCAACTATCATAGTTCTACATGCCCCACAAGAGCGTGAAATTGAGAATGTGCAGGAACTCTGGGATCTTGCTACTGAGCCAGGTACATATTCACGAGGAGAAAATATGCTTAAATATTTTACTTCAATAACACTACTTAAAGAACGATTAGATAAACCTCTAGGTAAGCAGTTTATGTCACGTTAGGGAACTTTTCTTCTAGAGGAACAGAGGTCATGAGTACCAGATGCCTATTAATGATATGTTTACTTATCATTTTAAATAACGAAAAAATGATACTCCGTATTTATTTTAAGATTTTTTCTGCTCAGATATTACTAGATTGTTAACCTGTAACTATTTGTTTTTTCCTTTTACAGGCTTCCTGTTGTATGGAGCCATGGTAGTAGCAGCCGTTGTTATAACCATTGTTTATTATCTCCCAAAGTACGGGCAGACTCATATAATTGCTTATGTTGGAGTATGTTCACTTGTGGGCTCGATTGGGGTTCGTAATCTGTATTCATTTCTTTTTCTTTCTTGATATATGTTAATAACTCGCTATTTTTATTTTTATTTTGAAAAGGAATAACTCGCTATTTGATATCATCTAGAGTGTATTTACCTTTCTGGACGCTGATAAATGATCTGCAGGTAATGAGTGTCAGAGCATTGGGCATAGCACTGAAGTTAACGTTCGGGGGGACAAACCAGTTAGTATATCCTCAGACATGGGCCTTTGCAGTAATTGTAGCTACGTGCTTGCTGACACAAGTGAACTACTTAAACAAGGTAATGTGATTATAATTTCTCTTTTCTTTGACAGTTTTGTCTAGAAACTTTGAAGTTGAAATTATGCGGTGGTTGCTTATGTGGAAATTCTAGATGTTATGAGTCTCACATTGAAAATATAAGAGAGAACATATGGGTTTATACATGAGCTAGACTAGCTAATTGATTGGATTCAGTCTTTTAATGTGGTTTGACCGAGCTTTCCTTAACATGTGTTTTTTCTGTGGAAGTGCAGGCTCTTGATACATTCAACTCATCTGTTGTATCGCCTATATACTATGTAATGTTTACAACATTAACAATTGTGGCCAGTGTTATCATGTTTAAGGTACGGTACGACTACTGCTTCTGATCCTGAGATTACATATTCGGATTTGCCTTAGGCATTTTGCTTGGATTCAAATTCTGTAGCCCCTACACCCTCGGCTGTGCCATAAAAGGACTCCGTTCCCGAGTGGGTTAAATTTTCTTGGAGATTGCAACTTTATCAACTGTAATATTCTCATCCATCTGCATATCTTTCACCTGGAACAGGACTGGAATGGGCAATATGCAACTCAAATTGTTACGGAGCTTGGTGGGTTCGTGACCATTCTATCGGGAACCTTCCTTCTTCACAAAACTAAAGACTTGAATGAAGGTTTATCCAGTTACCTTTTCAAATAGTTATTTTAGTCAACATTTGACTGAAGTTGTTATGAACCTTGCTCATCTGCAGTTTCTTCACCATCTTTCGCTTTTCGCAATCCTAAGTATGAAGAAGCAGATGGAATCAATCTTGAAAGCATTCCCCTCAAGCGTCAAGAATCCATGCGATAATGATTATTCCAAAAAAAAAAAACAATCAAGAGCCATTGATTTGCCTATATTTTTTATGGAAGTGCCACCGCTAATCGCTTTTCATTGGCTAGCACACTTCTGGACAACAATATGGAATGGATGTTTGTTTGCCTCTGAAGTCTGAACCTAAGTGTAGTCATGGCTTTAACCTGCCAGGCTCTATTTTTGTTCGGTTTCAGACTCTTTTGGTGGTGCAAGTGGTTGCTGTATTTGTGTATAGTTCTCTAGCCTCTACACAGAAAGTGATATCTAGCTACATATTGACAGGCAGAGGGTTGAAGATCATTATATTTGTGTATGGCCTTGGTGCAGTGAAAATTTTGCTCTTTAAAATGTGTAACCTTTTATTATAGATCATTATATTTGTGTATGGCCTTGGTCCATTGTGTATCTTTTTTCTTTTTTCTTTTTTTTTTTTTTCTTTTTTCGTTTTTGCATTCTTTGTGACATTTTTCATAAAGACTCATTAGTCACCATCAAAGTGATTTTTCCAAAAGACTCATTAGTAGTTTAGCAGGGTTAATATCAATTTATGTCAGAATCTCCAAGATCTGATGCCACATCTGCTTAAGTTGAGATAGTAAGTCCACCAAAAATTAATTCACTAGGGGAAGAATAAAGGCATCACTAAACATATCATTAATCAAATAAAACTATGAAAGCTTGAATAAATGCCCATTATCAATAAACGAACAACAAATATGACACTCAGTTTATAAAAAATACAGTGCACCAAGAACCATGGCATTGGTAAATAGTTAAATACATGTGAAAAGATATGGGGGTGCCTCACCTGGTAGGCTGAAGGCAATGAATGAAACTTTAAGAGCCATAATGGAGGCTCCGATGCTGATCTTCTCTAATTTCCATAAAGCGGGAGCCCGTAAAGTCGTGGTTCTGGAAATGTATCCCCTCTTCATCGAGGATTGCACTATACAATATGTATTACAGGTAATATATAGCACATTGGCATGTCTTTATACACCAGGCTTGAATCAATCAATCAATCAATCAACTATCCACCAAAATTTAGTGTCTCCAGAGTCTACTCCATCTCTCTTTGGGAGATCATCTTCCTCCTCTCACCAGATTAGATCGATGACGGAACAATTTAGCTATCTTTCGCCTCTCGCAGTCCTTCAGTGAAAAGAGCACATTTTTTATAAGAAGTGAAACGTGAATGAGTGTGCCATGCAATGTGTTATTGCAAATTTGCAACTACTAACATAGATAAAAGACTGATCAGATCCATCAAGGTCTGCCTATTCAAAAGAAGCATTCTCAAAAGTTTGCTTACCTTGAACATATGGAGATAGAAAGGTTTCTCGGGGTTCATCCTTCTCAGCTTGTGGTATGTATATGCAAAACTGAGCTGATCACGAGGTGTAAACCGATCGACCTCGTTAAACCAAAGGCAAGAAAATAAGTTCGACATTGGTGTATGAGCCCTTACAATAAAAGATCCTTCGGGTACATCTGTCAACACCACAAAAATAATTTTTTACTCAATAATTAATAATTAAGCTGAAAACTCTATTGCCATAGCTGAAATAGACAAGAGCATACTGCTTGGAAGAAGCTTGTCAGGATCCGAAGCATCAAATTGTTTTAGTCCATCAGCCTTGTAGACTTCAAATTGTTCATCTATGACACTATGATTGTACTTGTTTAGTTTCTTGTTTTGAGCAACTTCCTGCCAGACACAGTGCCGGTCATAGTGATTGGAAATAGCATATTCATGACCCTTTCGCCAGAGAAAATACTCCAAGATCAAAAGCGGGTCTAGCTGCAATCTTAGCTTGCTATCTAACCAAATCGAATACCTGAGAGCATTCAAGATGCAAATGCTTAAGAAAACCAGAGAAGTAAGAAGAAATATGCATAAATGAAATCACAAAACATTAAACATAAAAAGAAATGAGAAAGCTCTATTCCACAAGTACAGTTACAGGCAAAACATAAATGCAGTTGGAGGCAGATTGAACTATGTGCAAGTCTAGAGAATTGAACAAAGTGGCTCAAAAATAAACTATTAACACTTGGCCTGCAATTCTTTTCAGCTGTTTTAGCTCAGACATTGTCCACATTTTCCCAGCCCCATTCATGACTTATAGGTGCCAGAAAAGCATACAAATCTTTAGTCCAAGAAAGTATGCAAAGTCAAAAGTTCAGATCCACCAGACTATGGAATTAGACAGCCACCAAGTGAAAAATTCTTGAATTCTCACTCTGAGTCAAAAATTTTGTGATTTCTTATTTTAACCTCAGCCAGTGATAGAAATCTTAGTCCAATTAATTTATCAAATTGCGCCAAATGCTATTTTTATACAAATTCACATCATGTATCAAATTGCGCCAAATGCTATTTTTATACAAATTCACATCATGTATAGTTAAACCAAGAATAAGCAGTTCATAGAAATAAAACAAGGTGAAAACATTATGATCAAGACATGAAAGATCCAAAAATTATAGTATTTAAATGGCAAACCCAATACTAAGGCCCATAAAATGCAGTTTATTCATCGCAATATAAATTGCACAGGGCTATTAATTAATCAAATTTTGTCAAATGCTATTCTCAGAGACTTTTCACTTATAGTTACATTTAAATAAAAAATAAAAAACAGCGTACATGCATGCACAAATAAAGACAGGCCATGACTAATAATTATTATAATTTTAAATGGAAAAACCAACATTAAGGCCCATGAAATGTACTTCATCCTTTGTCAAATAAATTCCATAGGGCTTGGTGGACTTTAGCAAGGGAATATGGTAGAGTTAGAAACAGTGGAAATAAATAAATAAATAAATAGATAACTTTCTTGAAACAAATAGCTTTTCCTCACCTGGCTGAAGTAAAAAGTCTATGTGATAAAAGTTTTGGTATCTTTCCCACTCTCCGCATGTCAGTGTAAGGCAAATTTTTCACTAACACAATTTTCCATAAACCGATGAAGCCCATGCTATCCAACATTCGCCCTTCTGATGAGAGAGATTGTAAAGTAGCTTCATCCACAAACATAACGAAGCAAACATTTTTCCTGGATGTTCTAGAGATCTGGATGGAGGCAATCAAAAAAGAATGATTTTAGTGATCTATAAAGCAAATTTTTTACCTACATGATGACAACCAAAAGAAAAATAAACAGTCCAAAAAAAAAAAGAAGGAGAAAGGCAAGGATGATTTCAATTATTATAGTCGGCAACATCATCGGCTGATACAGACCAAATGCAAGGAATTTCTCTTATATCCTGCACTTTATGCATATTTTCTGGTTGTAATACAAAATATATCCGGCCAGGTATGGTACTTAGGGCGTACTACATGTGGCCACTTAACACAGATGTTATTGTAATTGTAACTGTGTGTATTTTAAACTAGTACAACCTCACAACTTGATATGTAAAGAGGGTGAATCAAATGGAACTAACAAAATGAAATGGAAGTTGATACAAAAAGCATGACATACAGAATTGAAAGAGAGCAAAAAGTAACGCAGATGGTACCATTTTGCCTGCTGGCATTCTCAAACGATCTGAATTTCCAAATATACATGATATAACAGCAATGTGGCAACTACTAATGTATTTTGCATCATCCTCAGCCAAGTCAAAACCTGTAGATGGAGCTCCTTCAGGGCCTTTGACAAAACCACAGTTAATCTTTTGGTTGTGGGCAAGAAAAGATTCTTCCCTCTCTTGCATACTCTGATGTCCAGCAAATCTTGGTTCCCATGTTTCATCTCCAACAGTCTTATCCTCTCTTTCTGTGTACTGTAAAGAAAACCTTGCAAATTTTCGACTTTCTAAAGGTTCTACAAGCAGTGCAGAAGAGTTCAACAGTTTCATTTCACAAGAGCCTGTAAAATGTACAGCATTTTAGTTGAAGTTGTAAAGAGAAATCATAAATATATAAAGGGTTCACCAACTGACAGGAGATGAGGTGTGATGGCTGTTACATACCTCTTATAGTCTTATTTATTGATAGGCTAGTAGTGTAGTTCAGAAAACAATAAGGGATTAAAGGGGAAAACAGATATCATATGCATGTGCTGGAATGTCTTCAACCAAATAAACTCAGTTCTATGATAGCCAAGACATAGTCCAGAATTTTTTCAGTACAAAAAATACATTTGTGCCTCTCTTCCTAATTTATTTATTTTTATATTTATTATTTGGAAGGTGGGGAGATTCATAGACTATTTATTACCGTTACTTTTAAACTTCTGCTGAAGTTTGAGTCATTGACATGTGGATAAGAGATTTCAAAGATTAACATCCGTAAAATTCTCAAATATGACTTGTGAAAGAGCAAAAAAGTGTAGTTATTGGGCCTGTCCTGAAGAACTTAAGAAATGAGAATCAACATAAAGAATTCTCTAAACTGTAGATCTTCTTTAGAACAGAAACAATGGAAAAACAATGAGCTTTACTGGAATGAAGAAGAGAAAAATAAAGGCAGCCAATTAAGGTCAAAAGGCTAAGTATCATATAGAGAAGATTACACAAATCCACTACAACCAGGACGAATATTATGTTAGCTTTACTTAAGATGAAGCTTTAGAGTAACACAATGAAATTATCATTAAAAGAAAATCAAAAGTCATTTGTCTCTTTCATATCTTCCTCTCTTTGCTGCCTATAGATTATAGCCAAAGCATATTGCATAAAAAGGTACTCTGGCATATGTATGCTACAAGTTAGTCTATTAGTCTGAGTGACAAGTTAGAACTTTTGGGTCCAGCTTATGGCTGCTTTGCCAATATACTTTCCTACTATATTTTTTTGCAATTTGCAGTTTAGGGAATAATTCTAGTAGGTTTCAGTTTATTTACTGAGTTGTGATGCACTAATAAGCCAAGAAAATAAATTTGAAGGAAAATGCTTTAGTTAATCACTTAATCTAATGTGCTTATGTCCCACCCACCCACCCACCCCCCAAAAAAAAGGCCTTCAATAGAATTTCAGAAAAGCCATGACTTCAATAAATTTGGAAACATTGTTCATTCTCTTCCTTTAAGTTTGAATAGACATACTCCAGTTAAGATTGAAGCATCTTGCTAGCAAAGTCAATTAGTTTCATAAACTTAGATATTTTAATGCTGAACATAAAGGGCTAGTTTATAGCATTCAATCTCAGAGTTAACTAGACTATTTGGAGCAAGTTTATCTCTTCAATTGTGCAATGCAATTCACCAATTCATCCAAAAGTTGGGATGTCCTAGGGCTTATTATGAGTGATACTTGGGAGCTTCTATAAGCACTAATTTTAGTTGAGTGCACTCCAACCCTACCCCCCACCACCAAAAAAAAAAAAAAAAACACATGCACACACACACAACCATCATCAAAGCATTACCCCTCAGCTTCTCCAGCCTAATATATTTTTCCCAGACCTTTATTAACCTACAGAAAACTACTCCAGAAATTAGATCCAGATTTGTCCTGCATCAAGTTCATCCCTGAGTTCTGTTATTTCAAGGATGATAATCCAAATTCTAGATATCCATGTCAAACTACAAGATACAATACGCAAATAAATATAGTGGACTATTTATTTTTATTATTATTTGATAATCAAATTAAACCAATGAGTTGTCCATTGGGGCCATTGGGCAATCATAAGATGCACAAAAAAGTTGAAAAGCAAGTGCAATAAGGAACAACTGATACTATTCAAGAATTATATTGTATTGGTGTAAAGAAGAGTTTGTACACAGGAGAGAGGAATCGATTATGATCCTTATATTGTTTTTGAAGAATGAAGCTATAAGTAATGCAACTATGAATCTCATTTAGAGATTAATACTGGCCAGGATGAATGTTGGAGCCATGCTTAACACATGCAAGTCAGATGGCAAGTGGTGTTTTTGAGTGGCAGAAAGGTGAGTAATGAGGTAAGAACCTGCCCTTGGGAGGGGAGCAATAGCTGCAGATGGCTGCTAATATTCAATAAATCTAAGAAGCAAAAGGAAGAACCCATCCAAGGAGGCGCATGCTGATTAGCTAGTTGGTGAGTGTAAATATATGTAAAAATGCAGTGAAAATAAAGGAAATAGGTTGAAGGAGAGAGGTAGGAGCTTATTTCACATTTTTTACTTTGGAAAATACGGAGTACATGGGCATTTGAGTTAATTCAACTTCTGGTCCTTTGAGTATAGTGGCAATTCCAGATCTAATCGTTGTCAATTTTGACACATTTAGTCCTCTACTTTCAAAAATGTTCCACATTCAGTCCAAAATGCCCCCACTTTGTGGACATTTCACCAAACTCCACACTTCTACATGAGAGAGCAATTTTAAAAGTAGAGGACTAAACGTGTGAGAATTGAAATTTGTCAACTAAATTTAAGATGGCCACAACATTCTAGGAACCAAAGGTGGAATTAACTCACAGGTATTTTTACATCTAGCACTAATCACTCTGTACTCCTAACATCCCTTCGCAATCCTAACACCCATTCGCATTCCTAACAATGAGGAAATAGCTTACCAAGGCAATGATTAGTAGCTGAGCTGAGAGGATTCTCATAAGCATCTTCTTTATGTCCTTTCATGAACTATCATTACGAATCAAAAAGTGCACACGCGACAGGTTGAGGGGAGACTTTTGCTTCTTGAGCAGCAACTTCTTTGCATTCAAATTTTTATGATATTTTGCACTACTGTGCACACGTCTCTCTTTCTCACGTGCACTAACACAGTTCAATAATTTCAAGCAAGCAGTAGCAAATATAGATAAGAAGCTGGAACAGTATATTATCTAAACCACATAACACAAATAATGAGAAGAAGCAGCAAAAGTTAGCTAACTTACGCCGCTTTGATCTCTTCCTTGAAGCTGGTCGCTTATCAGATGCAGTCCTTGCATCCTGACTGTCATGGATTGAATTTGTGCTACCTTTGAAATGTTGAGACTTTGAGAAGGGATGATCATTAGACGAAACAGTGGAAGCTTTACCAGCCTCTTTAAAACCTTTATTCTTTATCCCAGCATCATGTTTACCAAAAGAATGTATGTTATTCACACCAACAATAGTAGAATAGTCCCCATCTTCACGGTCATACTCATCATATTCTTCCGTGTTTGAATTGTCTTTATCAATGTCTATCATCTCACTCTTTGTTCCATTATTTATAATATCAGATGGATGGTTCTCCGTGATATTTCCCTCTTGTGATTGGCCAATACTGTCTAAAGAAGCCTGATATTTAGCTTCATACACTTTTAGTTCATCACGCCCAGCTTCATTGTATAAGCCTTTGCCTCTATGATCCAAATCTTTAACAGATTCAGAACTTGAAGACTTCTCATCACTGTTCTTTCCCTTTGGAGGAGATTGGACCTTATCCTGGGTGACATTGCGGTTCCTTTCCAACTCCTCCTCACTATAATCATCGTCTCTTCTCCTGTCATCCCTGTCCCAATATCGGGAATCCCTGCCATGTTTAACTGATCCATGTCCAAAATGTACCTTCTGTCCTTGTGTCCGTGTCACGTTGGTAAGAAAATCCAGATCTTCTTCAATGTCATCATCCTGAGAATGACTTTGATTAAATTCTGCACCAGCAAAGAGAGAGAAAGGGCAGTTTATAAGATGAAGACCTAGATAATCATTGGATGAACACTTATCACTAACCCAAAACATAAATACTTCTGAACAGATCAACATTAATCATCCTATGTCCCAGCATAAATCATGGATTCATCATTAAAAGTGAAGCATCCCAAAAGTTGTGAATCCATTTTGGATGTTTTTTCATAAACGATTTTTTGTAAAGAAAAATTACCAATTTGATATCAATCCCAAAACTTGTTCCTACATACAAGAAGCAAAATCTAGGGAGTATGACAATATACAAAATAAGACCAAATAACATACTAGTAATCATCTTCACTATTACGTCAGATTTTAACATAATTTTGATTTAGAGCTCTGAAATGAATCAAACGATCGGGTATCCCTTAGAATTCTTTCCACTAATTCAAATACATAAATATATGAAATGTGGAATAAAAATGAACAAGTCAGTAAGTATAACAGATAGTAATATGAAAAGACTGTTAAGTTTATTAGATTTATAAGAGTTTCATTGAAGCAAGGAAATATTACTAATTCAGTTAAACCAAAACTTCAGTAATCCCAATCCCAATCTAAGCAATTAACTTAACAAAGGAGAACTAGAAAAACCAACCAGCTTCATTTTACAACTAAATGTAACTATCCTAAAGCCAAAACTAGCTTAAAATCACTCGTCTGAACTGCAGTACAAAAATATCGGTATCTACAAGCTTGCATTTACCTTTATTTTGGGAAGTAATATACAGAAAAGCAACGACCGAGACGGTGAAGGCGACGGAGAGAATGACGACGAAAGCACCGATCGAGATCTTGCGAACCTTAAACCGACGGTGGTGTTGGTGAGCATGCCGCGGCGGCGGCTGCTGCTGCTGCTTGTGCGTGGAGTGGCGAGTCACAATCGGCACGTGATCCGGTGCGACTCCACCGTTCCGAGCGAATCCGCCGCCGCCATTGCCGTATCCCGATTGTCGGTACTGAGCCATTGGTGCATTGTACAGTGCACTAACACCCTGTACAAATGCAACAGAGTGTAGTCGCGTTTTAGTGTGCTGATAGGGGAGTCCTGAAGATGTTGAAAGGCGAGTGTGGAGGTTGTGGACAAACGGAGAGATTTCCGCGTCGCCGGAAAGTGGATCAGACAAACGGCCGATTGTCTGTGTGCGTAGATTTAGAGTTTAGATAGCATGTGAAATTACGGAAGCGCCCCTCGATGTTAATGTGAACTTGCTGTTGTGTGACTGCGAGAGCGGACGGGGCATGCTTATCTCGGGTGTGTCACATGAGAGAGTGAGGCAACTGGCAGGATCTGTCTCTGTTAAATAATCAATGCCAAATATTAATATGGAAAATATAAACTTATATCGAAGTTTGAATTTGTTCCACATTCACTTTAAAAATATGGTCCACAATTTTATTTTATTTTTTGAAAGAGGCACTAAATTTTTTTTAAAAACAAAAATTAAATATACTCTCGAATCTATGTCTAAGACCTTGTGATTTAGTGGCACCAAATTACACCCTGTATGGGAGTTTATGGGTTTGTGTATCAGTAGAAGCAATAATGGAGTTAGTAGTACTCAAAAATATTCTCAACTCTATAAGGAAAAAAAAAAGAAGTAAGCATGTAGATGTTGATTTGATATCAACTCAAACTAATATAGACAATAACTCATTCTCTTCCGGTGACATGACACTTAAAAATTTAAATAACTCATTATTATTATTCTCATCATCATTTTTGTCCAGATCAACATTGTTTATGTCTAGCCAAATCAACAGAGGCAATGGCTGTTTGTGAGACATAGGATCATGCAACATGCTTTCTCTCAAGTCTTGGTTGAAACAAATGGACTTCTCATTGTGCATAATCTAAAGGCTCTCAAGGATGTTTTTTCTTTTGATACTCTAATTTTAGATATTAAAGATATGCTTAATCAGCTCTTGTTGGTAAATATTTCTTTCATTAAGCAATATGCGAATATAATTGTCCATAAATTTGCTCGGAATCATTTCCTATGCGTGATTGATTAAAATAGTTGAATTTGTAAACCCTCATTCTATCATTTGTGATGATCTCTTAATGGATAGTATTTAATATAGACTTGTTTGGTAATTGGTGAATCCGTCAAAATGACGTTTTGACTACTAAGGGTGAGTTTGGTTCGCACATGGGAATCGGAATCGGAATGGGTATCAAATACTTGGTAAGGGTAATGGGTTTTGGTGAAAGTATTTAGCATGTTTGGTAGTTTGGTGGAATGAGAATGATTATTAATAATTGGGGAAGAAATGAGGAAGTGAAATGAAACCCTCATTTAATAAGGGTATGGGTTTTCTCATTAATGAGATATTCCAAACCAATAGTACAATTTTCAAAACCTATCAACCAAACACTAGCAATCACTTTCATATCCATTCCCTATGCCTAAACCCCCAACCAAAAACACCCTAAATGTTTGGTAAAATGGCGGTTTGAAGCGGTAGTTTGCTCCAACCTGCCATTTTTCGCAAATGCTGCTAAACCTTTGGCGGTTTGGGGAAAACATGTTCTTTCTCCAAAACGCCCTTTATATATACATTTTAAAAAATAGCCAGTAATACTCATTTAAGGAAGCGCCATCACAACTCATTTTTATAAGCAATCAATCTCATTAACATAATCCACTATCCACTAATCGCTAACATAATTCGTTAATCACTAACCGCTAACCGCTGATTGTCAAACAAGGCAATAGTTTTTCTTACTTAAAAAAATGTTACTGAGTGTTAGGGGGTGTATTCAATCAAGACTTCTAAAGATTTTCAAAGACTTTTAAAGTGATGGATTTTAAATGATTTTTATTGAGTTTTTGTAGACTTTCATAAAATCTTTTAAACTTTCATTAACTTAACCAACATAGTTGGCATGGTAGTTCAACATCTTGTCCATTAAGCACGAGGTTGTGGGTTTGATCCTCACTCATATGAATGGAGCAAATCATTTAGTCAGTCAAAGTATTTATAGACCTTTACAAACATAAAAATTTGTATGATTTAGATAGAGGAAAAAATCCATTTATATTAACAAAGGAAAAGTCTACAAAATCTATTACGACAGAGTCTAGGAAAGTTGATAGAGTAAAGCCTGAAACGAAATTCGTTAAAAGCCTTTAAAAACTCTTTAAAAGGGTTAATTGAATACAATCCCTTAGATACCCTGCCTACGGTACCCCTATTGCCCCTAACCTGGCACGATAGAAATGCCCAAAACATAAACTCCAGTAGTCCTTGCGGAGTTTCGTTTTCCGAACTACAAAGCTGCAGCAAAGTTTCCGATATAGCATGGGAGACCATTCGAATAGAAAGAAGAAGCACAGACAGGAGGAAGATTCTCCCAGTTCCTCCACACCGTCACAATCTCCCTCGGAATCGTCCGACTCGGAGATCGAGCGGCACAGGCGCAGCAGGAAACGGCGTCGCGACGAGAGGCGCAGGATTTCTTCCAAGGGCGACAAGTACAGAGACCGGAAAAGGAGGGATAAGAAGCACCGGAGTAAACGGAAACATGGAAGCAGTAGGAGCAGTGGTCGGAAATCGAGGAGAAGGTATTCGGATTCGGACGAGTCGGATTCTGATGCCACCGGTTCCGAATCGGACAATCCCGGGAGGTCAAGGGAGGATCCTAAGGATGTCGTCATCAGGATTTTGAAGGAGTTCCCTGCCGTAGCTGGTGATTTGGAGCAGGTACGTTTTTCAAAGTCTTTTATCCTGCTATTGAATTATTACATTCTGATTTTTTTGGGGAAATAGTTGTTGCATAAATAATTCGTTTTCTTTTTAGAAATGTAGAGGATTATTTAGCTTGTTAATATGTAGTGTTTTTGAAATTTTACTCAATGGAACTAATAGAGATGCTCATTTTATGGAATTGAAATGAGAATACTAAATTCCATGTTTTAGCTGAAAATAGCATGGTAAAACAGGATGCTGGTTGCTATTCATTTATCTATGTGCCTCATCCTATTGTTTCAATATGTTGGTGGGCTTATCTTTGTATGCTGAGAAATTGAATAAGAAAAATCTTTTGGTACCTAGAGTTAGTGTTCCAGAAGAAAGTTACCGGATCAGGATTAAGAGAATTGGTCATGAAGTATGTGAAAAAATGTGGGAATTGTGAAGGGTCAGGATCTTTGCAGAAATAGGGTAATTTACCTTGTATTGACAGTGAAAAAAATATTCTATAGGATCCGGATCTTTGCAGAAGTTTCATGTTCACCGTGGAACAATTTGGAGTGCTTTTCCTCTTCTTATGATATGAGAAAAGTAATGGAGTAGTATAGAAAGAAAACATCAAATCGAGGCCTCTCTCTATTTATAGATTCACACTTTTACTTTAGGATTGAATAGTCTCATTGAGTTGGACAATGTCTGATTTACTTGATCATTCATAATCGATCATTACTTGTGTGGTTGTGCCTATTCACACCAGGCTGCCTACTGCCCAGTCCAGGTTTAAAAACACTGTTTCTAATTGAAGTTTGTTTTGCAAGTTTTGTGCTTCTAAAGGATTCATTTCAAATAAAACTTGCAACAATTTGCAACTGACATTTTATTGTAAACTTGGTATATGTAGCTTCTGAAGATGATTGATGATGGACAAGCTGTTGATATAAGTGGTTTATCTGAAAGGTTATTGGTCAAGCGCCTGAGAAAGCTGTTTCTTTCCTTGAAGCTTAAGCAGAATGGTGATCTTGTCTTTCTACTGCCATCAAAAGCGTGTCCTACACTTGAACGTGTGGGATCAATAATTCACTCCCACACGCAGCTTCAAAATCAACATCTTGATAATTCTGCATTGGAGAGTAATAAGCAGTCAAAGTCACCAGATGCTGATAGCCATAATGCAAACTTGAGTTTGCCAAATGAAGAGGCTGACACTTATAATGCTAATTTAAGTCTACCTAATGAAGAAACCTCAGCTCCAAGAAAGAGGTAACTGGATCTCTTCCGTCTTTTTGGACAGTGTTTAGTCTGTAGTATATTACTTCTTCATTTCAATAGATTTAGCTGTGTTTTACTATTTTTCACAACCTTAAGAAGATTTTTCTTTCTGAATGAAATGCATTTTGTTGAATTTCTTTCTTAGGTAAAGCAAATGTTATTCTTATTCCTCATATTTACTCTGCTTTTTTCTACTTGTTCAGGATGATTGGACCTGCGATGCCATCTGCTGAATTACTTGCTGCCGCTGCCAAACTAGCAGAAGCACAGGAGGAGATGAGGTTTATGCTTTGTACATGTTTCTATGTTCACTTGATTCAGACTTGTTTACTTTCTAGTATTGATAAAGGATAACTTTAAAATTTAGTTGTCTTAAGGAATAAATGATGAATCAAGATTTTTTTACTCAGATTGGTCTGCTGAAGGATGTCCTTATGCAACTGTGTAGATGATACATGAAAATCAGTACTGGTCCCATTAGCTTGAATAATCGCTAGGAAAATTAGTACAGGTCCCATTAGCATGCATTGCATGCACTTCATTTGCTTAATTGAAGTGTTGCCTATGGGAGTGTCATATAAATAGTGTATGGGTGACATAGCTGCATTTTCCCTGTCTTGGTTTATCTTAAGGTTGTGCTTGTCTCACAGAATTTTGGTTCAAGGCTTCCAGCCACCATGCAGCTGATTTTTGGCTTAAGACCACTAGCACAAATCTAATGCTTCTGAAAGTTCTTACAAAAATTCTTAATGTGCCAATTATCTATTATATATTTATATATTTGTTTTTCTTGCTGTACATATTTAGGGAGGCTGAGTTGGAGGAAGATAGCGAACTGTTTATTGGACCTCCGCCTCCTGCGGTGGTGACTGAGGCTGAGTCCACAAATGAAGCAGAGCGTTTTGAAGAGGTGCTTTAATTCTTTCAGTTGCACTGCCTACTTTGTTTTTAATATTTCGTTAGCCTCATTTGAAATATCAAAGGATACAACTATTTTGTGAATTTTAGTATCACATGCTAGCACATGACAGTGCTTGTACCAATGATACATTGTCACAGCACACATGTCAACATTGTGAAATTATGTTTCTTGTCAGATTTTAAGTTTTGGGTTAGAATTTTATATCTTCTTGGCTTCTTGCTACATCTATATATTGCATATAGCAATTACCATTAGTGTTTGCAGAAGACTAATTAGCTTTTCCTTTGTTAGATTACTAGAATTATGGGAGTTGAGGAAGACAATGCCTATGATGTTTTGGGAGTGAACAGAAATATGGCAAGTGAAAACATGAAGAAGAGGTAAGTTGCCATTTTCTGGAATGCTTATTCTTCTCTAGTTTTATTTGTAAGCAGTGTTCTTGGGTGTGGGGTTGATTACCAGAACAGGGTAAAATCTGAATGTCCCAGCACAAAAAATCTAATTATTTAGGACAAACGAATTATAGAAAGATCACCTAAAGGTTCACTACACAAAATGCTTTGAATGGTTATAATTTGACATTTTGACCAGACTAATAATGTGTCCCTTCTGTTTACATGACTGTCTTATGTGAACCGGCTTAAATTTTGGCAAATACATTCTACAGATTTTCGAATAAATAATTTTTTCAGCCCTTTAAGGTATTATAAAGTTGCAGCAAAATGAGTGTTGAAAAAGATGGGAGAAATTATAAATTAGCCCAGTTCAAGCTTTAAAAGTTTTTAATTATGTAATTTATATTCAACAGAGTAATTTTTAGTTTCCTAATACTGCAGTTAATATTTCAGATTAGGGAAGTTTTCAGTTTATAATTACATGTGTATAGTGTATTCTTTCAATTCAACATAGAGAATCTTAAATTCAGTTTAAAGAGTTGGCTTTTTAATTTTTAAATTTTTTTTTGTGCATAAGTCTGGGTTTCAAGTTTTCAACCCAAAAAAAGCTCTGTTCAAATAGAGGCAAAGTTGCATACATCTTCCTTATTGAGACCTGAATGTTGCTGGAGTTCCATTGAACCTGACTTTAAATAAATACTCCAAAATAAATACTCCCTCCATATTTTATGTATTTGGTTCGGTTAACAAGGCTTGACTGAAGTTATTTTTAATTCAATTTTCCATAATATTAAGTTTAGTGTTAAAATTTATATATTTAGAAACTACTTTAAAATGACTATTAAATACAAAAAATCAAATTTAGAAGTAATTAAAAAATATTAAAGAAAATAAACAAATAAGAAAGAGTTGGTTTGACCAATGAATAGCAAACATGAATGGTAAAATGGGACAGAAGAGTACTACCTCACTCAATTAAATGCAGTGGGGCTTCCTAATTCCTATTTTATATACTCTTGTAGTTTGATGGGAGTCGTGGGATTGTTGGTATCTTTTATTTAATTTAATTATTATTATTATTAGTATTTTCTTTCAATCCAAATGAACATAGATGGGCCATTTACTGTTTGCGATTTTCTTGTCTAAGGTACTGGAAGTTGTCTCTTATGGTGCATCCTGACAAATGTTCTCATCCTCAAGCTCAGCAAGCATTTGTTAAACTGAACAAAGCTTTTAAAGATTTACAAGATCCAGATAAGGTGAGTGCTGTATCTGTACTTGTAACAAACTTAGTAAGTTAATATTCTGGCAGGATTCCGTGTCTTGAAAAGAGAAATTACATTAATGATTAACTTAATTTTCAGTTATATACACTCTGCTATCAATTAAAAAAACTTAGTTATAAGTGATCTGTGAGGGAGATAAGAAAAGGACAGAAGAATTGTAGGGTCTGAAATGTATCTACAAACAATTGAGGGTTTGGACTTGAGATATTAGAAGGGCATGTAGCAGGTGTAATGCTGAGAAAGCCGAGGCATGTTTTTTTAGTGATAACTGTCATTTTTGGATTCCTAAATCTTGATGCATTGCTTTGTTATTACATATTAATTGGAATGGAGGCTTGAAGGATGACTGATTGGGATTATGAGTTGAGTGAGATGTTGGCTCTGGGTTGTATGTCCATGCGAGAGGGAATAATGGGGAGGGCTGGGAGGATGGTGCTTGAAGAAGATTAGTGACTGATGGTGCACTTTATATCTAATGGGAGTAGAACATCATTCTATTATACAAGAGAATGCTAAAGAAAAAGTGAAGCTTGCTAGGCTTATAATACTAATGGGGAACACATACATTTACTCAAGCACGATCAATACTAAGATGGGGTTTTATAACCAAGTAACTTGCAAGTGGGCTTGTAGCCCTATTGCAGACTGCCATATTAATAGTTAAATAGACTTATCAGGTGACTATCAAAAACAGTCAAAGACTTGTCTTTAAAAGCAATACTTGTTTTTTTGTTTTGAGCAAAAAAGGTAATAACAATAGTACTTGCACCTCCCAAATTAGCATATTATGATGTTTGGTACTGGGAAGGGCCGAAGGGGGCAACTATGCACCTCTTCTGCAAAACTCTTGGCTGGTTTAATGTTTCTATGGGTTGAAGATGGTATGGTGTATTAGTGTCATTCCTCAAGAATGTGGGAGCCAATTATTTCTATCCTCATATGAACTTCACTTTTGATGATTGAGCCGAGGCATTTAAGATAATTAGAAGTTCTACTTTTATGTGAATGGCATGGTGTATATCTCTCTTCACTCTTAAGTTGTGGGATTACAATATGTTTTCTTCTGCTGATGGTTTTAATGTGTGCATATTTTCCTTACATGCATAAGAAATATCTTGATGTTTTGTTTAAAATGACATCTCATGCAGAGAAAAGCATTGGATGACAAAATAAAGCTTAAGGAGGAGCAGGAGGAAATGAAGGTAAAGTTTTGGTGCTCCATTGGGCAGAGACATGCTTAAGCTCTTATTTTTTGTGACACTGTTTTTGTGTTAACATATGTTTCTACTCTGTAGGCCGATTTGCAAGCTATGCGTGAAGCTGCACAGTGGAGGCGTTTACAAGGTTAGCCATTTTCACCTTTTTTTTTTTTTTTTTTTTTTGTTTGTTGTTTGTTTGTTTTTTTTTTCTCTGTTACTGCTCTTTCTTAACTTGTTAATGATGACAAACTGACAGTTGCTGGCTGTCAGGTATATCCATGGAGGGTGATGATATACTGCTAGCAGAGGTAGGAGTGAAAGCAGCTCCAAAACGAGATGAATGGATGACAACCCTGCCTCCGGAAAGAAAAGTAAGAGCTACACCTACTTATGTTTTAAAACTAAACTAAAAATTTGTAGGACCTAAGATTAGATTTACATGTTAAAAATGATCTGATCTATTTCATTTTCTACTTTAGCCTGGCGGCATGCCAATGCATTCCACGACGTTTAGCAAGAGTTCAAAGGAGGGGCGCGGTGATACTAGTGCTTGGACAGATACTCCTTCTGATAGAGCTCTGAAAGCCAAAATGAAGTAAGCTTCGTATTCTATATTCTAGATGGCATTTGAGCTTTAATTCAAAAACACTAAATGCTAGTTGTATATTGATATTGCAGTTATTTAGAAGCTTACAATGAGGCTACTGCACTTGCACACAAAGAACAGGATACGATAAGGGAAAATGCAGATGCCGAACTTGTGGATCAGTACAACAAGGCTAAACGATCAAAATCTTTGGTAGAAAAGCATCAAGAGAAAGGTCGGAGCAAGTCCAAGAAAAAAGCAAAGCAGGAGGTGGAGAAAGAAGAATGGGAAGGAAGCCATCCATGGAAACCTTGGGATCGCGAAAAGGATTTGACAGCAGGAAGGCAAAGTGTGAAACTTGACGCCGAACATATGTCAAAGGGTTTGACTTCCAGATTTTCTTCCGGGTCTTTCCAAAGGAACTTCCTCTAGTAAACAAACACATTATTGTCCTCAATGTTTTGATTAAGTTTTGTTTGGGAGAGATGTCTCCCTCCGGTATAGTTGGAATGACAAAGCTGCGGCTGCCCAGCAATATTGTCTTTGAATTTGATTGATCCTTTATCTAATTTTTCTTTCAAGATCTGTATTATAAAATTGTCAGCACTTTTCTGATTTTCGTTATTTTGTATTTGTATATTATAGGCTTGCTGACATGCTGAGAACAAGCCTTCAAAGCAGTGAAGGCATCAATTTGATGTTTTTTTCCTTTTCCTTTTTAATCTTCTATCCTCATTTCTACAGATTCACGCTACTTCGATATGTTTGTTGCCTATATTCTCATATATTATAGGCTAATGTTCTAGTTAGATCACCTCTTCTTGTGAGTCGGTGATACCCTTTATGAATGTACACAATATATTATACGAATGTACGAATTATTTTCGGGTAAATTATATGTATCTTCAACTCTCGCCTTAATTTAAGTTTAATTTTTACATTCTATTTTCTAAATATTGAAACTCAATAATATCATTGATATCCTAATTAAGATAATGTGTAATTATCAATTTTAGACATCCAAATCAAGTGAGTGGGCGTAGAATGTCCCAACATATTGTGAAAGAAGAAGAAGAGATATATGTCATCACCAATCAAATTAAAAATCAACATTTTTCAAGGAAAAATATCTTTCCTTCTTTCCGTCATATTTTTTTTTTTTTACATAATAATTTTATATGATCTAACTTATCAAGTGTAAATAAAGTAGCAGTATAAACACTCTGAACATATCCATCCCAATAATGATTATTTTTAACCTGATGAAAGTTGTTGAATGTATAACACTTCGGGATTATCTGCAAATATCAATTCATTAATTTCTCTGATTAAGAATCACGAAGTAATAAATTTCAAACGTATATATAAAACGAAATTTTATAAAAATAGTCTATATGTTAAGAAAAAAAAAGAAGAAGACACATCTCAAGTCACTCGTATAATGTATTTGTCAACATGTTACAAGTTATTTAAATAAATATTGTTAAAAAAAATCTATACTATACGTTAATGACTTACTATATAGTTAAAATTTAAGTTACTTCATAGAAGAATTAATAGAGAATTATTAGGGTTAAGTCATCGAAATATCTGAGCACATTCAATATACATTGAACTAAAAAAAAGATGAAAAAATTTATACTAACATATCATAGTATCATTATGTATATAATAAGTTAAGATTTGGTGATGAACATCCTAATTCCTATTCCACTAGATAGATAGAAAGAGACATTCATCTTCAATTCGTCCTAGCTAGGAATTTGTGTTTGTCTCTACTTTTGGTTCGAGAGCGCTACCATGACAATAATGCTATAATAATTTATTTTTAAAAATAATATTAAAAAACAACAACAATGTTATTATTATTATGATTATGATGACGTCGACGATAATGATTGTTGTTGTTGTTATTATTATTATTATGCCAAATAAGCATTCGTATCAACAAAAGTATATAAATGAGGTGGCGTACAATTAGCACTGTCTTGGAGTTCAATTTACAAGTGAAAATCGGTTTAAAATGTTAAATTCCATTTTTTCAAAGTTTAAATGTATATATTTGGGCTTTAAAAAAAAATTTAAAAATACGATTGGATGTTTCAAATAATCTAATAACTTATTTGACCGTTTTCCACATTAATATATTATAATTCTCTTAAAAAAAACATTAATGAATCGTATTGTTTAAACTTACCGGCGAGGCGAATAACTTCAGGAACAGTAATGCTAGAAACAAACCCTGGTCCAACGCCTACAACTGACTTCCTTGCTTCCTCATCATCGCTTAATTAACACCATTATATAAAACAAGTTATTAAATTAATAATAATAATAATAATAGTAATAATAATACATTTCATAATTTTTATGAGCAATTGTTGATATATAGCTAGTAAGATATTTAATTCGAATTTTTGGAACCAAAATGCATGGTGAAAACAATGGCAGTATGTTTTAATTTCAACAAGCTAATTAAGGATAGATAATTATATAAGTACCCGTCAAAAGCTTCGGTTAAGAGTGGCATAAAGTCATCTAAAGATTCTGCTTTTAAAAGGGGAGTGATAATGAAATACAAATCTTTTTCCGGCCACGGCTCTAATGCTTGTGACGATAATGTCATTATGTTTAAAATAGTGAAAAAGAGAAAGAATGTGAACGTTATGCGGGACATGGTCGTCTTATGTTTAATTTTGTCCAACAAGATGGATAGACGATAATAATGAATTGAAGAAGAAATTATTTAGTTTAATGTCAAAAGTACTATGGAGTTAATGTATTTAAGGATACGAAATTTACGACATTAAATTAATAATTAAACTATATTTATTGCATATGGAGATTAAATGAAATGAATGAAGAAATAATTAATATGATGATAGTAATAATAATAAGGGGATTAATTAATATCGAAATAAGCGTTTTATAAACATTATTATTTTATGAAAATTATCTAAATTAAAGTAATTTTTCTTTTTCTAAATTTTTATGATACATGTAGACAAGTTAGGAATTTAGAATGTAACCCCTAATTTTTTTTATAAATATATCTAATTAAGTTTCAATAGGTTGTAAACTGAAAAGATCACCGTAGTCTAATAAAACCAATCTAGACATAAGCACAAAATAATCATTCTAAAAATATGATGCATATCAGAGGGGAAAACAAATGTGCTCATCCTTCAAGGCAAAACCACATCCATATTCTAGAAGACCTTAGCTCTAAGATTAATTCATATGGATCTTTTTGGATAAGTAGCGCAAGTTGGAAAAAGAAATACTTTGGTGGTAGTAGATGGCTACACCAAGTATAATTTGGTAATTTTCTTGAGCAAAATAAGTGAAACTCTTAAAATTTTTTACCAAAACTAACGAAGTTACTTCAAAATAAAAGACCAAGACCATTGAGAACACCACTTTTTGGCTCCTTTGGAAGTGTTGTATCCATCTGACAGGGTAATTGGGTACCCGACCCGGAACTATTGGCAGCACCTAAGACACCTCACACCTCAGCATCAATGCTCAACGGTTCAACTCCTCAGCATTGATGACCAACGTTCAGCTCCTCAGCATTGATGATAGACGTTCAGCTCCTCAGCATTCAACACCTCAGGTACTGATGTCCAACGATCAACTCTTCATCAATGCTCCGTTACTGAGCTGAAGGGAATAAAAAGGCTCACAACCACATAGTGAAGGGGGGACACTTCTTACACTTCTGACTAGACAACACTTGTACACTGAGCACTGCACTCAATATTGTACTCAAGTACTCAAACACTATACGCTACATTGTATTCAGATACTCAGTTACTCAAATAATAATATACCGGTAACACATTATTACCGTCATTGGTGCTCTTGTTGAGATCCGAGATCAGATCTCAGGCTAAATTCACAAAATCAAAAAACCACTCAGTTCATCTCATTCGCTATCAATGGTATCTGGATCCAGCAGCTCACGCACACCTAGTCAGGTGAACAAGGGTCACCCCTCGGGTGATCTTCGTGAGCAGCTCAACAGTAACCATGGAGGTGACCTTCACAACCAACTCAACAACAACAACCGTAGAGAAGGTGACCTCCGTACCCAACTCAACAACGACCATGGTGGTGGCCGTACTTCCCTCCCAGCAACTGTTGCTCCCGCCCAGGTGGTGGACCTTCAGGCAGCAGTGCAGGTCATCCAACAGGCGGCGGCGACGATGGCCCAACTAGTCGCAGAAATGCAAGGCCAGATCTTACCGCCACCACCCCCTTTGGAGGAAGAAGTGCAATCTCCGAGGCAAAACAGAACTCAAGGGGTGCAAGGATCCTCCAATAGAGGTCCCCGTGCCCAAGCAGGAAAGACAGTAACCAAACGACCATCCGGAGAAAGGATGGGCGA
>CP025656.1:16653964-16695944 GCA_003576665.1 Ipomoea trifida | reverse complement strand
AGAACAACAGGTTTCTATCCCGAGCATAGTGTGAAGTGCTTCTAATAAAAAAATATTATTAAGTTTGTTCACACCTACGCAATGAGTGTTTTCTTATTTCCAAAACAATTGTGCTATAAAATTAAAGTTTGAATGAATTCCTTTTATGGTGGGGAGGTCGGTAATAAGGGAGGTAGCAAGAGGTATAAGGTGGATGTCTTGGCAGTGACTCTATTATCCACCAAAAAAACAAAAGTTAAGCATGAGATTTCATAAAATCAGAGAGTTAAATCTAGGTTATGCAAACATGCTTGGAGATTCATTAATCGTCTTGGTTCTATTATGGCTAGAGTTTACAAAGCTAGGTATTTTCAAAATGAAACTTTTTTGGAACCCAAAAATGGGAGTAAACCCTCTTTTATTTGGAGTAGTGTATGGGAGACTCAAAAGATGATAAAAAACATTAGGTCTGCTGGAGGTATTGGGGATAGAAAATCTACCAAAGTATAGTATCTCAAGTTGCTTTGACAATACTTTCATTCAAACTGAACCCCAACCTCAATTGGAGAGTGTTACTATTAGAAATAATGTTTATTAGATTTTGATGATTTTAACTCTTGTAACTTAAGGAATTTATAGTCTCCAAAATATAATCTTCAATTCGAAGTAATCTTCATAGTTGATAGCTAGGGTTACTTGTAAAGGATAAAATATGACTTAACCGATTTCCATAGATCTTGACTAGAAGATCCCTTAGTCAGTGGATCATTGTGTAGTAGAACTCATCTTTGGTAGATGTTATTCGGGAAATCACACAGTAAGTGATTCTAGTAAATCATATTTAAGCATATGGTTGTTCCCTTCGTATTTAACTAGCTTAACAGCTCATCAAATTTGAATTTCTAACTTATAACTTTTCAGCTTTCACCTACTTTTTAGGTAGGTTATTTTGTCAAACATAGCCTAAAAAGATTCAGTTTGATAAGAAGTTTATTATTATTATTAATTTTTTTTTTTTGAATACAACTGACCCTATTACATTGTAGTATCTGTTCATCTATACTTTTCTCAACCTGGTGAAGCACAAAGAGTCAATTTCGAGATCTCCTCCACTGAGACTCGAACTCATGACCTCCCATCTGAGGGTGGCCACTACATGCCAAGGTGCTTGGCATTATTATTAAATTTAAAAAAAAGTAAAAGTGTTTAATTATATTTTTAAAAAGTAGTTGTTTGTAATTAATCTGAATAAACTTTGATTAGTACACAAAAATAAAAGGGTTATGTATAAATAATTAATTTTTAACTGAAAAATGTAGAATGATCAATGATAAAATGTTAATTAACAAGGCATTTGGTTGGGAGGAGTGAATTAGGAAGGAAATAAATTGTAATTCCGTGAGAAAAGAATAAGCTGGGAATTCAAATTACATTGTTTGGTAAGTAAGAATATAATGACGGGGAATTGAAATAATAATAATAATAATAATAATAATAATAATAAAAGACAAAATAGTAATTCATTGTTGAAGTATAATTTTACAAACTGTGTTGCATTCCTTCAAACCAAATTAAATCATGGAATATAAATTTGATAGAGTTTGGTATTCTAACCCACCAAACACCCCTAATAATATAGATAGCCGCCGAATGCATGCACCATCCGTCAATCAATGAAATGCGCGCAATTCAATGAGTAGAGTTTGGGCAGACATGGAAAGGAATAAAAAATGCAATGATGGGTGTAAATGTGTAATGCTGCAAAAAATAGAACGAAGCTAGTATAGCCATATATGTTAATACCAACGGACGGTAAATATTTATCAGAGTATATTTAGAAAGAAATAGTTTCATAGACTCATTTGTATTGTTAAGAGTGTGAGTACAAAGTTCATAGTGTGTCCCCCCTACTACTATATGGACTTGACTTTATATTACAAAGCATAACGGTTACACAATAAGTACAATGACCCCTGAATAATTGTGACGCTCTCCTTTATAAGTGTTCTCTAGCCCTTCATAATTGCTCTTCTTCTTTATAGGTCGGTGCTCCCATAAGGGCACTGTTCCACCCCCGGCCTCTTCACTCCTGACGTCACTAATTGATTGCATGCCTTTGACTCTTTGAGTACTCCATATTGAACCTATACTAGACCGTCGTGTTGGGTCTAGTACCATGCCTTATTATCATGTCACCAACATAAAGATTTAGAAGTAAATAATGCAAACGAAAACCTAAATAATATGAATCATTTATTTCAACAAACAATTAGGTTTGTCATTAGGAACCTAACTTTTTGCCTTAGGCTCTTATTATTAGGTTTGTAGATGTAATTAAATATCGTCTAATTAAAATGTTAGTCTTCATTAGGATTTAGGAACCTAACTTTTTGCCTTAGGCTCTTATTATTAGGTTTGTAGATGTAAATATCTAATTAAAATGTTAGTCTTTAAATTATAATATTATATTTCACTTTTTCATTTCCTAATTTCTCAAAATGTATTACCAAACAAAAGATACTTGTTTTGATTAATTATTTTGCACCCCGTTTCATTAATCACATCCCTAACTTAGCTTTCTCATTTAAGATAGACAAATGTTACTCTTAAAAAAAAATGTATTCTCAATTATGGGTCCTTTCTTGTGTTGCTTTACTATGACATTTTCAATCCAAAATACAAAATTTTACATCAAAATCAATATTCTTAGTATATTAATTATTATAGCAAAATTTATTTATCTTTAAGTCACCCACATCAAATTCTATTTATATATTAAAATAATTTCTATTTTCATAATTTAAAACTTTATTTATTTCTTTAATTTAAATGTACTAAATTTTATTTTTGTTGGAATTATGTTTTGCTTGTGTATTTTGATTTTTAGTTAATATATAGTAAACACTAGTTTTTTTTTTAAATGTCTTAATATAATGAGACCTTTAAACTTTAAAGTATTATATATAATTTGTTTCTAAAAATATAAATTTAAAATTTAAAAATTTTAAAAATTATGTAGATATATAAAATGAAATAGGGCTACATACAACAGGATTTTTTATTTAAAAAATAGAGAAAAAAAAAAGGCAAAAAAGGTTTTTAAAAAGAAGCTAGTAGACCAATTTGCTGGTGCACATGCAACTTTTTATCTTCATTTTTATCTTTACTAGCTTGAATTTTACTAATTAAAATGTGGCATACTAGCTTGATTTTTTTTTTAATCTTTAACAGATTTAATTTTCTTTAAAAATGGCTTGCAAATGCCTAACTTTAAAAATGGCTTGCAAATTTGTTTGCTGCTGTACGTAACCGTTTCTTCTATTTCCTTCCTCTATATATAGTTTAGCTTCTGCAAGCATTCATTCATATCATCAATACAATTTGCCATTTCATTCCAGTTTAGCTCAGCTCCTAGCTCCATCTTAGTCTGGTTACGTTACTGTCCTCCAATTCCAATACTTCTTCCAATCTCTAACCTAGCTCTGAACATCAATTTCTCCTCCGATCCCTTCAAAACATTATATTTTTTGCTTTAAAATGATGAAATCCCCAACACTACTCCTCCTCCTCCTTCTTCTTGTAGCAGCATGCAGTAGTATTAATGCTCAAAAGGCCATTTTTATTTTGGCCGGCCAGAGTAACATGGCCGGCCGCGGTGGAATTAAGTACCTCGATCCTACGCCAGAAAACCCACTTGGCGCAGTATGGAATCATACTATTCCACCAGACTCTGAGTCTAGCCCTCATATCCTTCGCCTCAACGCAAAATTGGCATGGGAAGTGGCGACGGAGCCTCTGCACGCCGACATCGATACGAGCAAAGTATGTGGGGTAGGACCGGGCATGGCTTTTGCCAATGAAGTCTTGAAGAGGAAGCCGTGTTTGGGTGTTATTGGCCTAGTCCCTTGCGCAAAAGGGGCGACATATATGGCCGAATGGAGCCGCGGTACAGAACTGTACAACCGCATAATAAACCGTACAGCGGCTGCATTGCAGTGTGGCGGAAGGCTCGAGGCTCTCCTTTGGTATCAAGGGGAGAACCAAGCAGATAAAGGTGTTGGCCTCGCCACTTTTGCCACGGATGTCCTGAGCTTTTTCACGTCTTTACGTGAAGACTTGAAGGCACCCAATCTCCCGATCATCCAGGTCGCTTTGTCGCCCGATGAGAAGGGAGATTTTACACTAGAAATAAGAGAGATTCAATTGAATCTCAAATTTCCTTTCCTCACAACGGTTGATGCCAATGGATCGGACATGAATATCCAGGATCATGTCCATTTAACAACATCATCCCAAGTCATACTTGGGAAAAAGATGGCAATGGCATTTCTGGATATGATCCATTGACTACTTATTAGGAATTAGTAAAATTTGTAGTCATTATCTTTTCCTTGTATTTTTGTTTAATTTGGGTATTGTACTGTAATGCAGTTTATATATAATGAAGCTATGTTTGCATTTATTAGTGTTTTGGGCAGATTCATTTTGTGTTCTTATATTTCCATTAATATTTCAGATCAGACGGGAAAGTTTGCAGCTTAATTACGTACAAATTAAATGCATTTAACTTTATCTAAACTTTTAATAATTTGTACAAGTTATGATAAATAGACACTGACAATTATGTTTACAAATTTATACCAAGTAAAATTAAAAACTAAAAATTTTAATTACATCTTTCCAAAAAAAAAAAAACTTAATTACATATATTATATTTTATAATCATAATAAATAATAATCTTCTATTGGAAATAATCTAAATAACTCAATTTTGTTTGTTTATTTTCATTAATATTTATTTTAAATCAGAAATTTTGATTTTAAATACTCATAAAAATAATGTGATCTCATTGCCCTACAAATCTATTTACAAGTTTACCACGTCCACCATACCAAGCTTGCGATTTTGCCATCCCAATGCAAGTTTAAAAAGTATCACTTTGAAATTAATTTAAAATATTCTAAATAAAATTTTGATATCAACAATCCAATGCACACATACGTATGCACTCAATATTCTCCAATGCACACATACGTATGCACTCAATATTCTCGCTTATCATTATCAATGGTAAGTTAAAATGAAAAAAAAATTGATTTGACTAATAAATAATAAAAAAGACAAGTAAACTAGAACATAGTAAGTATAATAACATATGAAAATTCTATAGTGCTAAATAGCATCGTGTCTTATTCTTAATGAGTTATGATTTCTAATTATATTATTCATGTCAAACTACAATATTTTAATTTTCTTACACATATTAACCAATTTTCAGTGATATTTTTAAAGTTGTTATATATAATGTCAAGAATTATGGCTTTTCCACTATTCAAAACCTATGTTTCTAAAGTGGATTTTTTCTTGCAATAGTTATAGTTTAAGTATGATTATATAGAGTTGTCGTAGTCCTAACATCAATTTGTTTAGGTATTTTAGTTAAGTTTGTAGTGATATTTCCAAACCCAACCCATCACATTGGTTGAAATGCTCTATTTTCACTAATTTTTTTTGAAATAGATATTTATTATTCATAAAACAAAAAAACCTACAAAGTTCAAAACCGAATAAATGTGTCTTGTGGCCCTAAAATATGTTAATTCAATATTTTATTGTGTTAACCCATTTTTATTGAGTGATGTTGTCGTGTTTATCTTCTTAGATGTAGGCATATATGTAGCATTAAAAAAAATAAAGAAAATAACAATAAAGAAACTATTTTCTCTAATTTATAATAATGAACATTTAAATCTAATTTGTAAAAATTAAAATTAGATACTACAAATTATATTTTAAAATATATAATACTCTAACAAAAAAAAAAAAAAAGCAAATTATATCAGGACTGGGTTCACTATAAAATGGGCTCTCGAGGTCCCCTAGCCGGTTCCATCAAATCTACTTATAAAGATGACCTGACCTAATTTATTTTTGCCCACAAAAGGTGAAATCCCTTGCTCCAAGGGCCTCAAACCCTCGCTCGACATGATTGTGAAGGGGTTAGATGACCAGTTCCTGGTTCCCACAAGGAGTCACCCTCACAAAAAGGGTGAAACTCACATATTGAGGCTGTCATGACACAATCTTGCGTCCTTGCCTATAATTTGGTACTCAAGAACCAACTAAATTACCTGTGTAGGCATTTTTTTTGCTCATGTTGTTTAAGTCATTCTGGGTTACTCTGGTTGTCTATACAATTCTTCAGAGAAGAGGTCTTCACACTAAAACAATAATAAGCGCATTGAATGATTGATCAGTTAAGTTAGCCATCCAGCAAGACAAAAGGACCTAATTTAACTATCTAAAGGAAGGCCAGCAATCACAATGCATCCTTCAAAAGCTTTACCAAATGCATTTATGATGATAAGACAAAGATTACCTTTTCCGGAATCAAATTAATGAAACGTACACATACAAGTTTGCCTTTATTTGTTTTAAAAAAAAAAAAAATTTGCCATTATTTTGGAATTCATTGCATAGTTTAACTGGTGGTTGCTTGTGTATTTAATTTCTATGCGATTCCGTAAATGTAAGCAACTACGAAGTACCATTATTAATTTTGTATCCGTCCCCCACTCTGGTTTTTATCACTTACGTGCATTGGTACATATCTAGTATCTTCTTCTTCTTGTTGTCGTCGTCGTCTTCTTCTGTTGACTTGCATGAGCGATGCCTCAATTCAATATGGATCGTAACGAAGGATTAATAAATTAAAAATTAAAGAAAAATAGGGAAGATTTGGGGTTTGAAGTCATTAGTGATAATCGCAACAGAAGTGTTGGGTAGTGTGATCTAAGCCCAACATGGCAATATGCATGGATCATAACGAAGGATTAGTAAATAATACATAATAAAATTTTAAATTAGTCCCAAAAAATAACAAGTGGAAAATAGATGGGTTGTTATGCCGTGGACCCAGGTCCACCTTGCAAAGTGGACCTGGCCAGGGCCGGTCCTGAACACGGGCGGGATGGGCGACCGCCCAGGACCCATGCTAGAAGGGGCCCATCCATATATATGTATATGCATGCATATATATATATATATTATAGTGTTATAGTTATATTAGAAAATAAAAAATTAGTGTTATAATTATATTAAAAAATAAAAAATTAAAAATAGATGGGACTGCAGAAAGCTGGAATCGACACTTAATTAAATAAATTTAGAAATAGAATTGACACGGGGACACCTAATTATCTATTAGAATCGACACCCTAACCGGCTAACACATTCGTCTTCTTTAATAAAGTTTTTTCCAACCCGCTAACCCATTCGTCTTCTTCAATAAATTTTTTTTTCCAATTTGATTCATCCTCGCATCTTTGTCGACGATCAGCGATTGTTCTTTTGTTTGCCAGTTTGGGCCCGATTGTCCGTTGTAACTTGTAAATTTTATTTTATTTGGATTTTGCATCGACTAAAGCACGTAGAAATTTTTTGTCACGATTACTTTGTATTTAAAAAATGTTGAAAATTTTATAATCGTATTTCATGTTATTTGATATTATTATTTTTCAGTATTATTAAATTTAAATTTAAAATTTTTTTCATATAGGGCCCATTTTTTTAATTTCGCCCAGGGCCTCCAAAACAGTAGTTATGCCGTGGACCCAGGTCCACCTTGCAAGGTGGACCTGGGTCCAATACGACGCCATTTCACTATTTAAAAAAAAATTATTAAACATATAGTCCTGAAATGTGTGAATGTGGATGTTTCAAATTATTAATATGGAGTATAGAATTTGTGAATGTAGAGTTATGGATGTGTGAATCTGTAGTAGAGTTAACAGAGTTATAGCAACCCTGAAATGTGTGAATGTGGAGGTTTCAAATTGTGAATATGGAGTATAGAATTTGTGAATGTAGAGTTATGAATGTGTGAATCTGTAGTAGAGTTAACAGAGTTCTAGCAACTTGTAGCCCTGTAATGTGTGAATATAGAGTTTTGAATGTGTGAATGCATAACAGTGGTATTACAACTGATTATTGTGTGGATCGTAGTTAATACAACTCAAAATGACACCATTTTAACGTTTAAAATAATATTTTGTACTCCACGCGCTTATGTGTTTGAATATAGTGATATATCTTTTGAGATAAGATAATGTATTTTATGAGTTAAAATAATGTACTTTATAATATACTTTGTATTAAAATAATGTACTTTATGCGTTAAGTTGAAATTTCTGGGATAAGATAATATACTTTATGAGTTAGAATAATATACTTTGTGTTAGAATAATGTACTTTGTGTGTTACAATAAAACTTATGGAGTAAGATAATGTACTTTATGTGTTAGAATAATACACTTTATGTGTTAGAATAATATATTTTATGAGTTAAAATAATTTACTTTATGTGCTTTTAGACCAATCATTATTGCATGGACCATGGTCCACACAGCTGTGTGGACCAAAAATAAAAAGTACATTATTTTTGTACTGAAGGTACATTATTCTTGTACTGTAGGAACATTATTTTAGGGTACATTATTTTTGTACTGAAGGTACATTATTTGATATATACCATCAAATAATGCACCTACAGTACAAAAATAATGTACCTTCAGTACAAAAATAATGTACTTTTTATTTTTGGTCCACACAGCTATGTGGACCATGGTCCATGCAATAATTTGCCCTTTTAGACCGTGGTCCACACAATTTTGTGGGCCACAGTCCACACAATAATGCTCCTTGTCTGGCAAATTTTCACGTAGTATTGTGTGGATCATTACAAAATGTACATTTTAATATATTAAAAGTACATTATTCATGTACTAAAAGTACATTACCTGAATATAATATACATTTTTAATATATAAAAAATACATTACTTATATACTGAATGCACATTATTTTGGGCCACACTTGTGTGAGACCGTCTCACGGATCTTTATTCGTGAGAAGGGTCGGGTCGGGTCAAAGCACCATGCAAATGTCATACTTATATGTGCAAATCTCACACTTATATGCTCAAATATAACACTAATCAAAAATACAATTTTTGTTACTTATAAGAAAAAAAGTAATACATTTTTCATAATAAGTAAGGTTGACAAGTACCTCTTACTTATAAGGGCAAATATAATACTTTTAAGGAAAAATATAATACTTTTAAATCGAAATGTAAAAGTATTGTATTTTCCCTTAAAAGTATTACATTTACCCTAATAAGTAACAAAAATTTTATTCCTGATTAGTATTACATTTGAGCATATAAGTATGACATTTGTGCATATAAGTGTTACTTTTGTATCTTGACCCGACCCGTCTCATGGTGAGACGGTCTCACACAAGTTTTTGCCCATTATTTTATAGTATATTCCACACAATAATAATTGCGTGTTGTGTCATATGGGCTCAAAACATATTAACTAAATGTATCTATTATGTAAATTCATTTTTAAAAGTAAATTAAAATGTGACTTTACTAACTTAATTTCTCTTTAATTTTTTTTTTTTTTTTGCATTTTTGAAACTAAAATATTACGTAGTATTAATCTTCATTAAAAACACTAAATAGTTATAACTCTTTTTTTTTTTTTTTTTCTTTATGTGCATACATACTCAATCTTATGACACACAAAGAGTCAATTTTGATATTACCTCCACACTGAGAATCAAACCCACGATCTCTCACATAGGAGAGACCACTACATGCCATTTGAGCACAAGGTGCTTGGCACAGAGTAACTCTTTAATAAAACTAGACCTAACTGTTTGACAATTGCGTGAGTTAACATTTGAAAATGACAAAAACCTGACAATTATATATTCATATTATATTTTATAAACATATTAGTTAATTAAAGTTGTAATATTATATTCATATTATATACTCCGTATATAATTAAAAAAATTGATAAGGCTTGTGATTTGTGAACTGTTTAGACCATTTACTAAGATCAAATACTTGTATTTGACATGATCCAGAGCATATATTTAATTTTTTTTTCTTGCAATAGGTACTTATTATTATTATTATTATTATTATTATTATTATTATTATTATTATTATTATTATTATTATTGTCTATTGACTTGCATTAGCGATGCCTCAATATGGATCATAATGAAGGATTAATAAATTAAAAATTAAAAGATAAATAGGGAAGATTTGGGATTTAAAACCATTATTGATAATCGCAACATAAGTGTTGTGTAAAGTGTTCTACCTTGTTAAAATAATATATTTTATGAGTTAAAATAATTTATTTTATGTGTTTTTAGATTGTGGTTCGCACAAATTTATGGACCACGGTCCACTCAATAATGCTCCCCTATGCTCATCTTTTTTTAAAATCCCCTATGCTCATGTAGTCACTAGAATTAGTAGAATTACCTTGGACCATCATAAATTGAAATGCCCCATCAGTTTTGGGCCCCTTCATTGCCAGACTTTGGTTTGGACTCCAAACCCATTATTGCAATATGTCTTGTTTCTTCTCCTCTTCCTAGGCCCATTCTGATTCATCCCAGCAGGTTTCTCTACAATCGTTATATCGTGGACCAGGGTCCACAGTGCACTATGGACCTTGGTCCAAAACGACGTTCTTTAACTAAGTAGTGGGAGTTGACGCGCGACGGACATCGTTCCGTCCGTCTAATTTCCGTTATGTGTAATTCTGTGTATTCTTATGTGTAATTTTGTGTATTCTATTGAGTGTTTATGTGTATTATATTATACAGTTCTGTACATTAGTAATTTCAATACCATAATTCTGTGCATTATTGATTTCCAATACCAATACTGCAATAACATTAAGTATAAAAAAATTAGATCATTAATGTACAGAAGTATATAAAAGAATACACATATCATTGAATAGAATACACACAATCAATAGCCTAAGTATTAGCATTACTATTTCATGAGGTATGGTACTCGAAATCAATAATGTACAAGAATTATATACCAGAATACACATAATTTATGAATAGAATACACATAATTGTTACTTTATTAGTCTAAGTATTATCTTTGTTGTTTCATGAGGTATGGTATTGGAAATCAATATATAATGTACATAATTAAATACTAGAATACACAGAATCAATGAAAAGGATACACATAGTATAAGCCTAAGTATTATCTCTTATGTTTCATGAAGTATGGTATTAGAAATCAATAATGTACATAATTATATATACCCGAATACACATAATCATATACCAGAATACATAGAATTTATGAATAGAATACACATAATTATTAGCCTGAGTATTATCTCTGCTGTTTCATGAGGTATGGTATTGGAAATCAATATAATGTACAGAATTACAAACTAGATTACACAAAATCAATGAAAATGATATACAAAATATAAGCCTAAGTATTATCTCTTATGTTTCATGAGGTATGGTATTGAAAATCAATGATGTATAGAATTACATACTAGAATACACAGAATCAATGACTAGAATACACAGAATATCACAACAGAATGCACAAAATATCATTACAAAATACACAGAACTCATCTTATAAGTTAATGCCGACCGGAAAATAGAAAAGCAGTTAATTAAAAGAACCAAACGACGTCGTTTTGGAGCATTGTGCACCCTGGTCCACGATATAAATTGCCTAGAAAGTGGTGGTGGGCCGGAGTAGGAAATTAATGGGGATGGATTTGAGTCTGGTAGAAATTTAAGTGGAGAAGGGCTTGGGCCGTGTGAGGGGTTTGATGATTCAATCCCATGAAATCTATAACGGCTCAGGCTCAACAAATTATTCTGTGGATCCGGGTCCATCTTTGTATGGTGAACCTAAGTTCCAAAAAATTCACAATTTATATACTGAATATTTACAATTTACATACTGAATATTTACAATTTACATACTGAATGTTCACAATTTACATATTGAATGTTCACAATTATATATTGAATGTTCACAATTTAGTATGTAAATTGTGAACATTCAGTATATAAATTTTGTATTTTAAATCGGCTCCACCTTGTGCGGTGGAAGGTGGACCCGAGTCCATGGTAATATGGCATAACTGCAGCTCGGGCTATAGAGGAAATATTGGAGGAGGTAGGCGTAGCTACAAAATAATAGATGAGTTGGCTGAGAAGGTATTGGTTGTTATAAAGTGGATCATGGTCCATAGTGCTACGTGGATCATGGTCGTCAAATGAAAATGTAGTAGAATTAAAATGATACTTTAGTGTTGCTATAAAGAAACTATTGTGTATGAAAAATGAAACAAAAAAATCAGAGCTCATCCAACAACGTAATTGTTAACCTAAATTTGTATTTTTTTAATGCAAGAAAAATGATATTCAAGATTCCTTATTTATAATCTTTGATGCTCAACTTTGAATGCTATGTATTTAGTCCGGATAATTATTTGACCAAAGTTATGTTAAATTTATATTTGTAATTTTTAATACTCTAACATATTCATACTATATGTTTAACAATTATGACAACTCTGATTGGGATGAAGTTCGAACCTAAGACCTTTCTTATAGAAATCAATGAGTAAGTTAAGAATAATAAATAATTAATGTAATATTTCGTTACTAAAGTTTATACTACTAATGAATGAGGTGTTATTTACGGGAAGAAAATAATATAATAGAGGTAAAGTAGGAAAATAACAAAAAATACTAAAATCAAAATAATATGAACCATTCATTTCATCAAATAATTGGACGGATATTTTTTAACTCCGGTTACAGGCCTAACTTTATTAACCCTTATTAATAGGGTATATATATATATATATATATATATATATATATTAGTAGATAGTAGATTAGTAGATTTGATTATGAAATGCTTATATTATAATTTTGTCTAAAAATAAAACTAGAGCTAGATCGAGTGAATATAATAGTTCAAGCTTGAGAGGAGTTAAACTTAAAATTTTACACAAGACATCCCACGACACAAAATTTTTATATTTATCACCAAATTACAATCTAAAACACAAAATTTCATGTAATCCCAAGAAGGCCAAAACAAATTAAACAACATTCTTCACAAACAGATGGGATTAAAACTTTATCAAGACTAATATTTTTATTTCCTAGTAGACTAAACTAAACTACCCGGCCCTTTTCCCTTTCTTAATTACTTGACTCGTTGCTACCCCAACTCCATTATTTAACTTAACGTTTTGTCTTCAGCCTTGCAAACTAACCATCCACGAGACATGCATAAAACAACAACCAAATATCAATTACTTAAATAGAGTCCGCATATAGTAAACCACAGTACGAACTAGGCATTACTATATATGTGTTAGACTAACATCATATCATGCATAATTCATACATAGGATGCTCATCCTCGTTGGTCGCAAGCTGTAATTATAAGTGCACCTTAAAAGTTGTGCAAATAAAATGAAAATTAAAAAACAATGCTTTCCGTCATTGATGCTCACTTTTTGTTGCATGGTATAGTATATTAGCCGAAATGCATTTGCCTTACCACAATTGTGTTTCAAACAGTCAAAAAATAAATTATAATACATGCAATTGTCCTGGTTACTGATTTTTTACAAGGTAATATCTGTTCTATACTTTTACAAACATTTTCAATCCAAAGAATTTAAGCCCCATCACGAAGATTCGAACTTATGACCACCCATTTGAAATGGTAACCGGATGCCATCACACTACAATAGTTGACAATTGAAAAAGATTTAACTATTTTAAGATTAAAATTTTCATTTTTAAAATTTGTGTGCAGTCAAATTGTTATATCAACACCTTGCATATCTTTATGATTATAAAAACTCTATCTATTTACATAGAGCCAATGATATAGAATCAATAGATACATTGACTGCATACTGAAGATCTGTTTCACGGCATTAGAGGGGAGATATACCCGAATTTAAATGCCGAGAAATCACATGAAATGGAATGATCTTTATTATAACCCACGTACTAGTGAGACTGAATTAGAAGTTCAGAAGATAATCTATTTGCGATATTAGCAAATAATCTGCTAAATATATATACCGATAACATATATATATATACACTAATAATGTTGATTAGAAAAGAGTGACAAGGTTCCATATATAATCCCCAAATTGGACCGAATATATTTATATCGATACTCTTTGACACCAGAAGTGGAGTTGTATCGGTTTAAGAGATATCAAACATAATACTAGATCTAGTAAAGAAGCATTATCACTCTTGTCTTAAAAAGCATTATCATGAATTTGGGAGAAAATTATATATTATAGTTGTCGACAACACACGCCTATATAATTGCTCATTTAAATAAACTGGATCCAACTGAGGTGCCAGATGCATCCTCATTATTTAATATTTAAAGGAGCAATTAAGGCATAGCTCGACTCGCTAAAATAGACTCTCTTGATAAAATGTACACCATAGAATATGTTAACAATGTTGGTTACAAATGAGTGTTGTACGAAAGAAAAATGAAAATGATGAGGTGGTATAATAGCGAGTGTTTGTAGCACATGCGTTCACGCAGATACCCTTGATTGATTTTAATGAAATCTCCCATGCACGATGACATTAAGTTTCGCTATACAAGATAAATGGCAGAATAAACTTAGATATGCAACTAATGAATGTCGTGACCACATGGTAATGGGTCATTGGACGATAGATATAAAAGAAAGTGAAAATCACAACATGTAAAGTATTATGGTCTTTATATGACCTAACACAGATAAGTAATTCTTCCTTTTGAAGATTGAATTGCGTGTCATTATGAATTCTTTAGAGGATTGCGAATGGAGTCATTACCATACATTGTGGTCTTTATATGACCTAACACAGATAAATTGTTGTCTTCAGGGGGAGCAACAACATACACATAAATTATTGGTCTAGAAGACCACCAACTCTTGTAAATCCTAAAGAAACGCAGCAAGTTATGGTTGTACTCTTTTCCCTTAACTAAGTTTTTTCCCACTGGTTTTCTTAGTGTAAGGTTTTAATGAAGCAACCAGGACTATATATGAGTTTATATATAAATATCATGTACTTTTTTCTTCAACTAGGTTTTCCCACGTGGTTTTCCTAGTGATGTTTTTAACGAGGCATGAAAGTATTTGAATATACCATTCATATACCTTGTACTCTTTTATGTCTAGGTTTTTCCCACAGGATTTTCCTAGCAAGTTTTCAACAAGACAAGATCATGGTCAAATAATGTCCAAGGGGGAGTGTTATAAATAATATTAAGTAGTGGACATTATTATTTAGTATGTAACGGTTGTAACTGTTTCTGTATTTATGCATCCATTATATCTTTCTGTTATTGTTTGTATTATATATATGTCCATTGTAACATACACATAATTACTTGAATGAAACACTTTTCTCCCTATGTTTGTTATGTCTCTTATCTCTTTTCTATATACCTGCAATGTTCATCGGTTAGGAGCTAATGGCCAACGGGCACAACAAATCCATTCTAACACATTACATTTTTTGAGAAAATACTTTACATTGTGTTTTGTTAGTAGTTTTTTAGGTGCACAATCAGTCATTACAAGTTGCACAATCAGCTCATCATTTTTTATGGCTAAGATTGACAAGTTGTTATACAGTGGACATTGTTGTGCGGACCATGATCGTCGAATGAAACTGTAGTAGAATTAAAATGTTAGTTTAATGTTACTATAATGAAACCAGTGCGTGTGGAAAATGAAACTAGAAAATTGATCACATTATATATTATCAAATGAAATTTTTGTATTGTTATAATGAAACTAGTGTGCGTGGAAAATGAAACTAAAATCCAAAGCCATACAATAACATATATTGTCAATGACTTGAAGTGCAATTAAAATAATACTTCAACATTACTATAATTAAACTAGTGTGTCAGTGTGTGTGAAAAATGGAACAAAAAAATAGAGTTCAAGCAATAATGTATATTATCAAATGAAATTAAAGTAGAATTAAAATGATACTTTAGTATTGCTATAATGAAACTAGTGTTGAAGAAAAATGAAACTAAAAAAACATAGCAATACTGTCAAATGAAACTGGAGTGTAATTAAAATGATATATGCATACTTCTTGGTTCACGCTGATACATCAGAAAATATAATCGATCAAACTCATTTCATCAATTACACTATATAATATTCGTTTTTATAGTTTATATAATTGTATATCGATCCAAATATTCTTAAAATATTATAACAAATCAATTACGTGCAATGCATGGGTGAAAATACTAGTGAATGATAAATGCCGCATTGAGTTTAATTTAATCAATTATACATGTGCAAATTCAATTTCTTTTGATAGCTTGCAATTTATTTGGGTTTGTAATTATAAACATAAAATGTGGCATGAAAGTGTACGTTATGTTGATATTGGGATTGCAATCTTCTTTCTAATTTGGCAACACTACATGCAACATTGCATCTCCGATTCCTTTTCCTATTTGGCCAAAATATTGTTATTGAATTGAAATTCATTGCAAAAGGTTTGGGTATTTAATTTGGAATTTTCCACATTTGGTAGTTTAATTAATAATTTAAGATTTGAATCATTTGAATTTTTAAGTATTATTTAATATTTTAAGTATTTTGTGTTAATTTAATGACTCGAGTACATGGTAACATATAAATTTAGTTTAAGTAGGGTAGATGTATGTAATATTTGTTTGCTATTATTTACTCTAGTCCACATATTTTTGCCATGCTTTTGCCCTATTGATATGATGTATTTATTTATTGCACAATGAAAATTTATTTAGAAGCTGTGGTAGTTAGGTAAAAACATTTTATAATACCTGGGCGAAATTTAAAAAAATAAATGTCCTATTTCAAGTAATCGTTTTTGAACCCTTGTTATTTTCCTTTCATATTAGAACTATTATCATAAACTTGATGCCTCACATTTTTAGAACCATTATTCTAAAAAGTATTTTCTTATTTTTATATTGTTATTAGGCATATTAACACACTGTACCACACGCACGACGCACGCACAGTGCACGCACGACGCACGCACGACGCACGACGCACGCCCCGTGCCCATTAAGCCCATTTGCGTCACAATATAATTCCAAGCTAATCCTATAATTCCCCTTGATCCCCCTCCTCTATCCAACGGCCCAGGCCCAGTATCATCAGACCCCTTCATTTCCCCCACACCATTGCAAGTAAAAGTTTAGCAATTTTTAATTCAAATTGTTTATTGTTCACATTTCCTTAATTGCATGTTAATTTGTCCATTTTACCTTTAATGCTTTTTTTGTGTTACGATAAAGCAAATTCGCACCAAACAAAAAAAGTACCATTTCCTTAATCGCATGTTAATTTGTCTATAATGTTTACGAAACATAGAAATCAAACTTCATTAAAATACCATGTACATTAAAAAGAAAGAAAAAAAAAAAGATAACAACAAAACACAAACTAACAAAACAAACATAAAGCTAAGCATGGATCATTTTTATGAATGCCTCGGCCATCTTTCTCCCCAGAATGACTTGAGAAGTTGTGTTGAGATAAAGATTATCCCATTCCAGCTTTGAGCCCTTGACATCCACTGTCTTCATAGGAGGAAGGTTGAAGTGCAGTTGGAGGTTTCTAACCTCCTTTCTGAATACACCTTTATCATCCGGGGCAGTGCAACTTGCACAATTGGAATTGAAGGTGGGGTAGGTTGAGATCTTTGCGAATGGATGTGAAAAATTTTGGCACATCCACAGCAAAAGACCCAACACCATCTTTTGCCTCGTTCTCTCCTTGATACCAAATATTGGATATGGCTGGTATTTATAAATTCAAAAAAAGTAGAGTTAAGTCACAATCATGTGAAGTTTAATTTTAAAGTTTCATTATTATTATTATTATTATTATTATTATTATTATTATTATTATTATTATTGCAATTCTACATCCAATAAATTTGATAGTGCGTGCGTAGTGCGTGCACTGTGCGTGCGTCGTGCGTGCGTCGTGCGTGCACGGTGCGTGCACTATACGGTACAATGTGTTAATATGGCTAATAACAATATAAAGCAAGCGAATACTTTTTGGCTTCCTTTCCTCTAACCAAGCAACTCCGAATCTGATATCTTTGGCTTCCTTTCCTGTCATGCTTACAATAATAATGCAACTTTCCTTTTCCATATACTAGCTGGCTACCTCAGCTCATGGGTTGTTGGAGGCCATTACTTTTGAGGCTATATAAGCTCTCCTTTTGGGTGTAACCAGTATGCTGAGGTTGAAATTTCTTCCCTTTCTCTAAAGTATTCTTTCTTCTCACCTTCTCTCTGCTGCTTTCTTCTTCACTCTGCTGCATTCTTCTTTCTATTTCTTGAGGTCACTATATTCAATTTCACCTTCCTTCCACTGCCTTGATGAAATCCACAACACTCCTCCTTTCAAGGTTGCAAAAATTGCTAGGCGCCGAGAGTTTGTTTGTTTGTTTGTTTTTTTTTTTTTTTAATTTTATTTAATTTTAAAAACAAATGATGAAATCCGCAACACTCTTCCTTTCAAGGTTGCAAAAATCGCTAGGCGCCCTCTAGACGCTTAGTTTGTTTGTTTTTTTTTTATTTAATTTAAAAAAAAAATTAAAAAATATTTTAAGTGTTAAATACTGTAAAGTGTTTAATATTGTAAGTCTTAATTAAAGCATGTGCATGTGCATTCAAGCGCAACACGGCTCTGATACCAAATTAAAGCGCGCAACACGGCTCTGATACCAAATTAAAGCGCTCTGATACCACACGGCTCTGATACCATATTAAAGCGCTCTGATACTAAATTAAAGTGCGCAACACGGCTCTGATCCATCTCAACTAAAAGCCTAAGGTGATAGTTGGACTGCACATATTATATATTTATGCGTGGTGGAAGTCTTTTTGTGAGTGACGCAGAGATTCGAACCCATGATCTTTTGCATGGCTCTGATACCAAATTCTTCTTTCTATTTCTTGAATTGAGGTCACTATATTCAATTTCACCTTCCTAGCTTCCACTGTCCTTCAAGATGAAATCCGCAACAGTACTCTTCCTTTTTCTTTTAGCATGCATTGCTCTAGTCAATGCTCAAAACCAAAAGGCCATTTTTATTTTGGCCGGCCAGATTAACATGGCCGACCGCGGTGGAATTACTTACGACAAACCTCCTACAATGAGGTGAAGGATATGAGGGTTAGAGTGAGAGTCTGGTGGAATATTATTATCCCATACTGCGCCAAGTGGGTTTTCTGGCGTTCTCTCCCTGATACCAAAGGAGAGCCTCGAGTCTTCCGCCACCCCGCAATGCAGCCGCGGTACGCTTTATTAAGCGGTTGTACAGTTCTGTACCGCGGCTCCATTCGGCCATAAATGTCCCCCCTTTCGCGCAAGGGACTAGGCCGGTAACACCCAAACACGGCTTCCTCTTCAACACTTCGTTAGCGAAAGCCATGCCCGGTCCTACCCCACATATTTTGCCCGTATCGATGTCGGCGTGCAGAGGCTCCGTCGCCACTTCCCATGCCAACTTTGCGTTGAGGCGAAGGATGTGAGGGTTAGAGTGAGAGTCTGGTGGAATAGTATGATTCCATACTGCGCCAGTTGGGTTTTGTGGCGTAGGTTTGAGGTAATCAATTCCACCGCGGCCGGCCATGTTGCTCTGGCCGGCCAAAATAAAAATGGCCTTTTGAGCATTAATACTACTGCATGCTGCTACAAGAAGAAGGAGGAGGAGTAGTAGTGATGGGGATTTCATCATTTTAAAGCAAAAAATATAATGTTTTGAAGGGATCGGAGGAGAAATTGATGTTCAGAGCTAGGTTAGAGATTGGAAGAAGTATTGGAATTGGAGGACAGTAACGTAACCAGACTAAGATGGAGCTAGGAGCTGAGCTAAACTGGAATGAAATGGTAAATTGTATTGATGATATGAATGAATGCTTGCAGAAGCTAAACTATATATAGAGGAAGGAAATAGAGCATTTCAACCAATTGTAACATTTTTCGCCAAATTGTTTTTTTTTTTCCAGTTGAATAGAATATAATGAATATTTTATTTTGACTTCCGAAAGTTATTTTTTTGAGTTTCTAAATAGACCCTTAAATTACAATGGGTAAACCCAAGTTTTGGCACATTTTTTAACACACACCAAAAATTAAAATACACAACACATAATTTCAACAAAATAAAATTTGGCACATTTAAAATTAAAATAAATAAAATTTTAAATCATGAGAATGCAAATTATTTTAATGTATGAATAAATTTGATGTAACTTATTTAAAGATAAATATATAAAATTTGAGATAAGAATGTACTACAAATATTTGTTTTAGTGTAAAATGTGTGTTTTGAATTGAAAATGTCATAAAGCAACACATGTAAAGACCCGCATTAATTACCATTAATGAGAAGGATCCTAGGTTGCTAGGTCCAATGTTCCATACAAACTTCATGTTGCATTTGAAAGTGACTTTGTTTGGTGTGTATGTATTAATTAAAATACAGGTATGCCAAGATTTGTATAACTTATTTAAAGCTTATTAAATTATTTTAAAGTTATTTTTATTTTTGGTCCTAGATTTATAGGTGACAGTCCACTTTTAATCCTTTTTTTATTAGAACATTCACATTTGATCCTAGTATTATTGTGTCATGAGCATTTTTAATTTGGTCATCCGTTAACAAAATCGTTAAAATATCGTTAAATAGAAAAGCGTTTCTATCATTTTTATGCAAAGTGAGTTGACCCTACTATACTTTTATGTTTATTTTTCTAAAAAAAAAATCGTAATTGAAGACCTAAATGCCTTTATATTTAACGACATTAAAACCATTTTGTTAATAAAGGACCAATAATGGTCATGTCACAATAATACTAAGACCAAATGTGAATGCTCTAATAAAAAAGAACTAAAAATGGACTACCACATATAAATCTAGGGCCAAAAATAGAATTAATTAACTCTATTTTAAATTATAAATAAGGTACAAGTTCTATTTAGTAAAATCTGAAAAAGTTTAAAATAATAGTTTATTTTGAAACAGTACTTTAAGTGACAAATTATACCATGGACCAGGGTCTATCTTGCATTGCAGACCCAAGTTCAAAAATAACATTTAGATTATGTATATGTAATTGACACATTATGTATTTGCAGTTAATAGTTTCTGTACCTGTAACTATCATATTATGTGTCAACAATTATCAAGTTATTTGTTTACATGTACAGAAACTAGTAATTGTAGGTACATAATGTGTTAACTGGAGATACATAATCTTTGTATCAGGGTTCACAATGCAATATGAATCATGGTCAGTGATATAACAATTTACTTTAAGTAGCGTTTCAATATAATCTAGTAGCTACTAGCTTTTAAAAATTTTAACTTCAAGTTAGCTTATAAACTATGTAAGCCAAACATGGCCAAATATCTTGTTGTATGATGACATCACAACAGTTTTTCAAAAGGAAAGTATTTTACACCAAATTTTATTAATCTATTATTCATTTACACTAAATTTTATTTATACATTAAAATAATTTGTGGTCTCATAATTTAAAGCATTATTATTTTTATTAATTGAATGTACTAAAATAAAAATAATAAGTTATTTAATATAGTTTCGTTTAAAAAAAAACATGATAATAAAATTAAAGCAAGTTGAGAGTAATGAACCAATTTATTTCAAGCAGTGTTTTTTTTTTTTCAAAAAATGGCAAATAAAGAACTGTTTTCCTACGTTGTGATCAAATTAAATAAGTTTTCACATAATTCAATAAATTGTATGCTTCTTTTTTTAAAAACACTTATGATTCTTTACAAGGTAATATCTGTTGTTGTTCTATACTTTGTCAATTTTTTTTTTCAGTTCAAAAAATTAATGTCCATATCGCCGAAGTTCGATTCTGTGTCACCCATTTAGAATGATAATATAAGTGTCAATGGACTACATAGTAATTTGCGAATAAATCACATGCTAATCATTAACAAATTAAACATCATATATTTATTATTTATCCATCTCTGATCTCCACCAACTTCATCTTGATTATACTCTTTTTTAATTGGCTGGGGAATCCCTTGTGCACGTACAATAGAGGCCTGCGGAGATTAACAAATCCTCTTGTTTTTATTACCATATTTTTTAAAAAAGGGAGGAGTACAGTTGGGCATTCATTGGTTTGTCATTGTCTCTCGTGTGAGAAGCTTTACTATTCCGAGTTCAGACACTATGAAAAGTTGGGAATTGATAAAGGATGGGGCACAACCTTTTAATTCAATATGGAGAACCTTGTGAGATGTAATATGTTGATGAGTGGGCAGCTATACACACATCCCCATCCCCATCCCCATCCTCACTTAGAATAGAAAGTCTTCTCCCATCCCCATGAAAATTTTTTGGGAACCCAAAATTTCTTCTCCAATCAACTTTTAATCAAATTAGTTTTTTTTTTTGTTGAAAAATAATCATCAAACTAGAATAAATTTTAAGTAAATTTTTAATCTTAAAATAAATAGTTAAATGGGTGTTCAATATCCAATTAGGTTGATCATTGTATTCATAATAACTAGGATAATATGAATCCTTCATTATATTTAAATTTATTGTTAAACATTGTTGACTTGGTAACTAAAAGATTATAAGTTAGGGTCACAAGTTGAGATTTACCCAGTACACACTCTCGCGTGTAATGGTTGTAGGTTTCTCTCGTCACTAAAACATTTGCCATCAATGGAAATTCAAAGTTTACGTAAGCAAATATTTGAAGTCAAGGGCTAGTAAACTATTTAAGATTTTGAATTGATGGTATTAATTAATTACTAATTAGTATGTTAGGTAGACAATTAGCAAGTTAAATACTCTGTAATAAATATATAGCACTTTAATAAGCATAAAACTCATTTCACAGTTTCTAATTTGATGATTTATGGGCCATTACTCTAGTAGAATATCTAAAAACATAATAAATGTGAATGAAGGTTATACCTCTTATTTATGTCCGTTTTTTTCCATTAAATTTTTCCATGCATCTTCTTTTACCCGTAATTTAGAGATGTTTATTTTCAAGTCGGTGCACAATAATCTTGGTACTTTTAATATATTCTCATTCATAATGCATTTATAATTATTTTATATATCTATTTAATTTACTTAGGAGTTTTAAGGGTGTTGTGTCAAGATCTGATCTTTCAACAATTATTGACATCCCAGAAGGGTTGATTAGTTGCTTATACATTGGTAAATTGGGAGCTTGTTATCATAAGGTTGCCGGCACGTCACATCTGCCTTTTCTGATTATTGCTCATTTAAAACATTTTAGGTTCTATAAAATTCCATAAAATACAAAATTAAAAAAAAAAAAAAGAGAGAGAAAAAAAAATAGGAGAAAGTGACAACGATGGATTACTGCAATGCATTAGACATTAAAAAGCATTGGAGTCCATGCATGCACTATCACTCAATGAATTTCAATTCATTATTGATAACTTGATAAGATTATGGCCAAACAGGAAAAGGAATCACAAAGCAATGATGCCTGTTTTTTTTGTCAAAAATAGAAGGAAGAATCAATGAATTTCAATTCATTGATAATATTATGGCTAAATAGGAAAAGGAATCAGAAACGCAATGATGCGTATTTTTTGTCAAAAATAGATGGAAGATTACAAATCCTATACTGTAGTTAAAATCCTATAGCTTAGTTACCAAAAAAAAAATTAAAAATTAAAAAAAAAATTTGTTAACCAAATAATGTATATGACAAAAAAAAAAAAAAAAAAAAAAAAGAAGCATTGTTAACCAAATAATGTATATGACTATCATTTTCATTCTTTGGTTCATGCTGAAGTTCAACTGTAATTTAGAATAGAAATATATTCAACTAATCCTAATTAAAATAGAATATAATTAGAACACTTCACTAGCTAGTAGATAAAAATGAATTGTTGTGTCTTGTTCTAAAAATGATATGCACCTAATTGTCACATTTAGGTTGTGTTTTGGTTAATGAGTTTACACGTACACTAGGAATAATGAGAATCAAAATCATAATTAGTGTTTGATTGACAACTCTTTAAAACACAATTATGAGATTTGAATATTTGATTATCCCTTCAATCTAAAATCTCATTCCCTAATTAAAAAGTGTATCATTCCATCTTATTAGTAATCTAATTTTTAAATTTGAATTAGTACTTTTACATTTTTTTTTTTGTTCATGTTGATGCTTTGGATGTCATCATAATAGGATCAATTGCGTTGATTTTTTATTTTTGTATTTTTAAAACATTTATTACAATTATAAGAATATAATGTCATGTACAACTAAACATCAATATTGGTACGTAATCAAACCAATTCCACCCTATTACCAAATATGTAAAATACTTTCATCAAAACCTATTATCATAGTTCATTACCAAATATGCGCCTAGTTTGTTTGTTTGTTTGTTTTTTTTTTTTTTAATTTTATTTAATTTTAAAAACAAATGATGAAATCCGCAACACTCTTCCTTTCAAGGTTGCAAAAATCGCTAGGCACCCTCTAGGCGCTTAGTTTGTTTGTTTTTTTTTTATTTAATTTTAAAAAAAAAATTAAAAAATATTTTAAGTGTTAAATATTGTAAAGTGTTTAATATTGTAAGTCTTAATTAAAGCATGTGCATGTGCATCCAAGCGCAACACGGCTCTGATACCAAATTAAAGCGCGCAACACGGCTCTGATACCAAATTAAAGCGCTCTGATACCACACGGCTCTGATACTAAATTAAAGCGCTCTGATACTAAATTAAAGCGCGCAACACGGTTCTGATTCATCTCAACTAAAAGCCTAAGGTGATAGTTGGACTGCACATATTATATATTTATGCGTGGTGGAAGTCTTTTTGTGAGTGACGCAGAGATTCGAACCCATGATCTTTTGCATGGCTCTGATACCAAATTCTTCTTTCTATTTCTTGAATTGAGGTCACTATATTCAATTTCACCTTCCTAGCTTCCACTGTCCTTCAAGATGAAATCCGCAACAGTACTCTTCCTTTTTCTTTTAGCATGCATTGCTCTAGTCAATGCTCAAAACCAAAAGGCCATTTTTATTTTGGCCGGCCAAAGTAACATGGCCGACCGCGGTGGAATTACTTACGACAAACCTCTTACAATGAGGTGAAGGATATGAGGGTTAGAGTGAGAGTCTGGTGGAATATTATTATCCCATACTGCGCCAAGTGGGTTTTCTGACGTAGGAGATTTTTCGTAAGTAATTCCACCGCGGCCGGCCATGCTACTCTGACCGGCCAAAATAAAAATGGCCTTTTGGTTTTGAGCATTGACTAGAGCAATGCATGCTAAAAGAAAAAGGAAGAGTGTTGCGGATTTCATCTTGAAGGGCAGTGGAAGCTAGGAAGGTGAAATTGAATATAGTGAAATTTGTATAGTATTTTCTGTTTGGCCTGGGTTTATTGTCATTATCTTTTCCTTGTATTTTTTTTTTTGTTTAATTTGGGTATTGTAATGCAGTTTATAATATAATGAAGCTATGTTTGCATTTATTAAGTGTTTTTGCGTAGATTCATTTTGTGTTCTTATACTTCCATTAGTATTTCAGATCAGACGGGAAAGTTTGCAGCTTAATTACAAATGCATTCAACTTTATCTTAACTTTTAATAATTAAAGTTTTTATTTGTACAAGTTATGATAAATAGACACTGACAATTATGTTTACAAATTTATACCAAGTACAATTATTATATATAATTCAAAAACTAAAAATTTTAATTACATCTTTCCAAAAAAAACTTAATTACATATTATATTGTATAATCATAATAAATAATAATCTTCTATTCAAAATTTAACCTTTCACCAACTTCCAAGCTAAATAAATAAATTTTGTTTGTTAAGTTTCGTTAATATTTATTTTAAATCAGAATTTTTGATTTTAAATGCTCATAAAAATAATGTAATCTCATTGTGGCCTACAAATCTATTTACAAGTTTACCATGGCCACCGTACAAAGCCTGCTATTTTGCCATCCCAATGCAACTTCCTTTACAAATGTTTATGAGGACGTCGATTGAGACATAGCGTAATAATTCGTCACATGATCGATTATTTGATGTCGTGATAAAAATTTAAAAGAAATATATGTAAGAAAAGTCACTTTCCAATAAAATGTGAAATTATTATAGAACCTAGCCACCTAGGATCTCTTATTAATGGTAAGTAATGCGAATTTTTACATGTATTAGCTTTACTATGACATTTTAATTTCAATCCAAAACACTAAATTTTACACCAAAATAAATACTCTTAGTATATTTTTTTGAAAACAATCAAACATTAATATTAAGATAAGTTCGAAGACAATGCCTTACAAAGATAAAACCGAGGATTGGAAAATCACTCCATACAACCATGCGTAGAAACGGATTGCCTAGCAACAATGTGTGCAGCCCGATTAGCTGATCGTTTGATAAACGATAAAAACACATGAAATGGACTACTCAGATGGTTTTTAATGTCATTAACAATTAAACTTATACTACACTGTAATAGAGTCAGTAGCATTCAAAAAAAAAAAAAAAAAAACAATTAAACTTAAAGATGACTCCCCATCATTATGAGCTACGCATTGAACCACTTTAAGAGAGTACGTCTGTTTCAACCTGGACCTTATCAAGATGAAGCTCTTTGGTCCAACTTAATGCTTCAGAGTATAGCCACTGCATCCGCCTCTGTTGGGGTGAAATTGCCGCTCCATTGCATGCCTCTAGCCGCTACAAATGTACCATAGCTATCACGAATTACAGTGCCGAAACCCATCTTCTCATTCGATTTGTCAAATGCAGCATCTACATATATTCATTTTGAGGAAGCCATCTTGGGGCGTACTCCATTTGCTTAACTCATGTCCATGAAAATAAGCTGCCACCTTTGAAGTTGAACCCACATTCCTCCATCTTGGGGCGTACTCTCTCGAAATTTTTTAGGATGGCACTGAAGCCCTCGGCCACTAACAAAAATAAATAAGGTGATATTGGGTCCCTTATTGGAGTCCTCTGTTCGGAACAATAGGCCCAATTTCATCTCCCTGGGTAAATTGGGCAAATTATGCCGTGGACCCAAAACTACGTCGTTTTGTCACTTTTTTTTTATTATTATTAAATTAGTAAACACATTGTTGAATTAAAGTTGTCCAAAAATGTGTGAATGTAGAGGTTTCAAAGTGTGAATGTAGAGTATAGAAATCGTGAATGTAGACTTATGATTGTGTGAATGTAGAGTTGCCTAGAAATGTGTGAATGTAGAGGTTTCAAAGTGTGAATGTAGAGTATAGAAATCGTGAATGTAGAGTTATACATGTGTGAATCTGTAATAGAGTTAAGAAGTTCTAGCAACTTGTAGCCCTATAATGTGTGAATGTTGAGTTCTTAAGTTGTGAATATAGAGTACATGACCTGTGAATATAAAGTTTTGAATGTGTGAATGCATAAGAGTAGTAATATAGTTACTAAACATATAATCATGTAATGTGTGAATATAATGTAGAGTATCATATAATCCTGTACCTATGGATTAGCCGTTTGCCGACTTTGGCCTAAGACCATCTACAAAGAAGACGTCAAATCGACATTTAGGCAAAAATTTGATGCAATTGGCCTCCAATAAACACAATAAACGGTAAAATTTTACCGTGTGGGTGAATAGTATTGCAACATTTTTGGTGCAGTATAATACTACTGTTCATCAAACGACAAAAAAATTGAGATTTTTCTTTGATTTGCCCTTGTTCTTTTTTATTAATTCCTTTTGTATCATTTTTTGTTTAGGGTTATATTTCCATATTTTGTTAAATATTTTGACATAAATTGTATATTATTAAAAATAATTTATGTTATTTGAAAGATCTCATAAAGACGATTAAAACAAGATTAATATTGAATATAGATAAAATAAAAATATAATGGGTGTTATATGCTATATTATTGTGGAATAAAAATATTATTTGCATTATAATTATATTTTATATTGAAATAATAAAGTTTTAATATAATGTTTTAGTTTATGAGAATACAAATTTAGTGAAAGAATAAAATTTCGTGTAAATGGGTGGAAATGAAAAATTTTGGTAAATTGATGGTTTAGATCATTTTTTGTTTTTGTTTTGCTTTTTTTTTTTGTTTTTTTTTTTTTAATCTAGTTTACAAGTTTGCAACTTTGTTGTTTAAAGTCAGATTTTTTTCTTATTTATACACGGCTCTTGCATAATAATGCAAAATTAAAGCATTTCATACATAAACCCCGTCATTAATTACTAGCATGTATCAATAATTTATCCTTGAGTTCAACCACAAACAATCATAAATATTCCAAACTAATCACATCCCTTTATCATTAAGACAAACGTTACGTTTTTAAAAAAAAATTGTATTCTCAATTATGGCTGGGTCCTTCAATGTTCATAAGAGCAGCAACTTTGGTGTCATTAGGGAAGCCAGGATTTGGGGTGTGAATGGAATGGTTGTGAATATCTGGGAGCGAGGGGTCTTCCCAAGCACGGATATGATGTCCTTCCCATTGCCTACCCTCCATCTACAATTGTCCTCTATAGGCCGTGTTTGGTAAATGGCTGCTAGCTGATTGGGTTGGCTGTTTGGGTTAGAATGTATGATTTGTTGATAACATTAGTTGATTGTAGAAAGTTGTTTGATAAATTAGCTGTTAGCTGATAGCTGTTTGGTATAATTTATTTTCTCAAAAAGTTTATTGAAAAGGCTGCTTTGAGTAGCCTTTTGAATTTTAGCATTTTGGAGTTACAAAAAGCTTATTATTTACCAACTAATAGTGGTCAAATAAGCCAAAATTGGCTGATAGGCTGATTATTTACCAAACAGGGCCATAATGTTTTGGCTTTCCCTGATAATACTCCTCTATATATAGGAAGGGTTACTACCAAGATTGGCATTATATTAAGAAAATGGGAGTTTATAAAAAAAGGGTTACTACCAATTGTCCTCTATTATTGTTGATGGCAAATCTTTTCTTTGTTTATAGCTATTGTATCAATGGTAGGAATGCAACCAAAATTGCAATATTCCCAGACCATTTTTAGTCCACCACTAACAAAACCGTTTAAATTTTATAAAACACAAAGAAATTTTGGTCTTCAATTATGATTTTTTCAATAAAAATAAAAATATAGCGGGTCAACTCACTTTGTACAAAAAAGATCGAGATGTCCTTGTATTTAACGACATTTCAACGGTTTTGTTGATGGAGGACAAAAAATGGTCATGCCACAATAATACTAGGACGAAATGACCAATACGAGATGTTTTGAAAATAACTAAAAGTGGATTGTCACCTCTGAGATAAAAATGAAATTAACTCAATATAAATATATCTATATTCCAACTTGATAATAATAATTATAATAATAATATTAATATTAATAATAATCTAACTTGCACAATATGAATATATTGGTTGATTATATCACCATTTGCGTCACGATATAATTCCAAGCTAATCCTATAATTCCCCTGGATCCCCCTCCTCTATCCAACGGCCCAGGCCCAGTATCATCAGACCCCTTCATTTCCCCCACACCATTGCAAGTAAAAGTTTAGCAATTTTTAATTCAAATTGTTTATTGTTCACATTTCCTTAATTGCATGTTAATTTGTCCATTTTACCTTTAATGCTTTTCTTGTGTTACGATAAAGCAAATTCGCACCAAACAAAAAAAAATAAAATTTCCTTAATTACATGTTAATTTGTCCATAATGTTTACGAAAATACCATGTACATTAAAAAGAAAAAGAAAAAAAAAAGATAACAACAAAACACAAACTAACAAAACAAAAATAAAGCTAAGCATGGATCAGTTTTATGAATGCCTCGGCCATCTTTCTCCCCATAATGACTCGAGAAGTTGTGTTGAGATGAAGATTATCCCATTCCAGCTTTGAGCCCTTGGCATCCACTATCTTCATGGGAGGAAGGTTGAAGTGCAGTTGGAGGTTTCTAACGTCCTTTCTGAATACACCTTTACCATCCGGGGGCAGTGCAACTTGCACAATCGGAAGGTTGGGTAGGTTGAGATCTTTGCGAATGGATGTGAAAAATTTTGGCACATCCACAACAAAAGACCCAACACAATCTTTTGCCTCGTTCTCTCCTTGATACCAAAGGAGAGCTCGAAGCTTCCCACCTTCCTTTAAAGCTGCAAAGGCTTGCTTCAGTGTCTGGTTGTCATAGGTTGTGCCAGGAAGCCACTGGGTTATATATGTGCCTCCTATGGCACAAGGGACCAATCCAATCACCCCCAATGACAGAGCCCTCTTCAGCAACTCATGAGCAAAAAGCATGCCAAGCCCTACCCCGCACGGGTTGGCTTTATCTATGCCACAGTGTAGGGGTTCCATTGCCACCTCCCAGCTATATTCCGAGTTGAACCGGAGGATTGACTGGCTAGGCAGGCATGCTGGTGGAGTATATTTAATTTGTCCCAGAGCTTTTTTCCCTTTGAGTCATATCCAACTCCTAGACCGACCATGTTACTTTGGCCGGCCAAAATGAATATAGATTTGTTTGGTGAAGCACTCACATGTCCAATTGTGAGTGCTAAGAGAAAGAGGAGATGGAGGAAGCAGTTAAGGCGGGATTCCATGATATGGTCTTAGGAGGGAGCTAGGTAGAATCAGGCTGTGAGAGATGTCGATTTGTTCAGAACATATAGTAGCTAAGAGAAGCTACAGATTAGCAGAAGAGCAACTGAGCAGAGCCTTAGTACGATTGATGAAAAAAAAAAAAAAAGAACAGTGCAAGGAAAGGGATCAGAACAGTAGCTCCAAGACTATGAAGATGTGAGATATGGCTGGTATTTATAAACTCAAAAAAAAGTAGAGTTTAGTCACAATCATGTGAAGTTTAATTTTAAAGTTTTATTATTATTATTATTATTGTTGTTGTTGTTGTTGTTGTTGTTGTTGCAATACAATAAATTTGATCGTGCGTGTACTGTGTGTGCGTCGTGCGTGCACTGTGCGTGCGTCGTATGTCGTGCGTGCACAGTACGGGCTTAGCTTACTGAAGTGGCATTTAACAACTTAGCTTTGGTTGAAAAATAATACAAATCATATACATTAGATTAATGAATTTAATGTGGTAAAATTTCGAGATAGGTCAAATTCCTAATAAGTATTAGGGTGGCATTCAATTACCTAATTTTGGATCTGAGGTGAGCAAGTTACTGATTTTGGATATGACTTATGTGGTAGGCATGCAAAGTTACTATATGTAATTGAGAATGAAGTGGCATTTAACAACTTAACTTTGGTAGAAAAATAATTCAAATCATATACATTAGATTAATGATTTTAATGTGGCAAAAAAATATTAATAATAGATATTTGTTTATGGATAGCTAGAGTTGGGTATTGATGATGGTTGGTGGTAGTGATAGAACTATAAAAGGCTAAATTATTGATTACAATTCAGTGAAGTTGGTGAGGGTGGCAATTGTCAATTGAGAAAAAAAGATTAGGCAAAAACTTGTGTGAGACCGTATCACCGTGAGACGGGTCGGGTCAGGTCGGGTCATGAGGTAAATGTAACACTTAAATGCTCAAATGTAATACTAATTAGGAATAAAAATTTTGTTACTTATAAGGGTAAATGTAATACTTTTATAGGAAAATATAATACTTTTACATTTCGATTTAAAAGTATTACATTTTCCCTTATAAGTAAGGAAAAATTGTCAACATTACTTATTATGAAAAATGTAACACTTTTTCTCTTATAAGTAACAAAAATTGTATTCCTAATTAGTATTATATTTGAACATATAAGTATAACATTTGCACATATAAGTGTGAGATTTGCATGGTGCTTCGACCCGATCCGACCCGTCTCACAAATAAGGATCCGTGAGACGGTCTCACACAAGTGTGACCCAAAAGATTATTCAATTTTCTTTAAAAGCAATAGACATTGCACGGTAAAAAACAATTGCATTTATTATTATTTGGCCTTTCAAACACAATGTGACAATATAATTACGTCTTGGACAAACATATGATTACCAATTTACCATTGAGTACACCATACTACTTAGGCTTAACAAATTAGCCTTAGGACTACAAATAGATGTGAGAAGAAAAGGAAATTGTCAGATTTTAATTACCTTTTTTAAATGGGTTGGAAGATTATGGTTGGGCCTAGGGAAAAAGAATTATAGCAAGAGTGGGCTTGGGGTCCAAAATAGAGCAATGGCAAGGAAAGGGCCCAGCATTCCAATTTTTGGTGGCCCAAGGGAAGGCAGTTAAAGCAACCCAACCCAAATAGAGGAGGCAGGAGGTAATGCTAAAATTTCCTATAGTATGTGTGAATATGGGCCATTTTAATTCTGGACTGGACCGAATAATAGCCCAGCCCAGGGAATTAAGTCTCAGCCTAATTTAAATGGCAGCAAATTGCTGTGTGAGACAATTGAAGTAACACAAGCTCGATGAGAATTCAATCATTATTGTGTGGACCATACTATCAAATAATGTACATTCAATATAAAAATAATGTACATTATATTCATGGAATATACATTATTTTTGTACTGAATGTACATTATTTTTATAGACATTTAGTACAAAAATAATGTACATTTAATACATTAAAAATGTACATTTTATTAAGGTCCACACAGCTGTGTGGACCATGGTCCATACAATAATTTGCAATACATTCCATGGACCATGAAGATGTGAGGTAATGAAGATGTGAGATATGGCTGGTATTTATAAACTCAAAAAAAGTAGAGTTTAGTCACAATCATGTGAAGTTTAATTTTAAAGTTTTGTTATTATTATTATTATTATTATTATTATTGCAATATAATAAATTTGATAGTGCGTGCGTGTCGTGCGTGTCGTGCGTGCGCCGTACAGGTTTAGCTTACAAGTTGCTGTTTTGTTTCTGCTAATCTTAACAGAGCGAGGGTGCTTAGTGAAAGGGTAGAAGAGTCTTTACTCTCATATAGGTTGTTGATAGGTCCGTTCTTGATCTTTCTGCATGTATATATACTTTGTATCCATCTTCCCGCTAGATCATCAGTTACACACCTCACAATATGAAATAATACACTTCATCTTTCCCTACTCTGTTCGCTTCTCTCTCTCTCAACAAATCTGCAGCTTCTCTTAGCTACTATATTCTGAACAAATCCACATCTCTCACCCCCCTCGCAGTCTGATTCTACCTATGATATGTTCTTTATTATTAGAATTGATTTATTTCTGGCTTTGTTTTTTTGGTTTTATTAGGTAATTCATTTCCTTATTCTAGATTAGTTTAGTTAGTTTCTATATTAGCTTATTTAGTCTCAATAAGTTTCCTTTGTAAACTTTAGGAAAGTGTAACTCTCTTCTATAAAAGAAAGGTTTGCATTGCTAATTAATCAAGCCAGAAGTTATAAGAAACAAGGAGAAGGAAACTCCATAAAATCCTCTTTTATCTCTCATCTGTTTTCTTATTCCATCGCCTCTCAAACCATAGGCAAACCAGTACCAACCTCCACATCTTCCTCTCGCCCCTTGACACGTGCCTTTGCCCTGGAACATAACAACCTAACTCGCTCCTAAAACCATATCATGGAATCCCGCCTTAACTGCTTCCTCCATCTCCTCTTTCTTTTAGCACTCACGATTGAACTGGTGAATGCTTCACCAAACAAATCTATATTCATTTTGGCCAACCAAAGTAACATGGCCGGTCTAGGAGGAGTTGGATATGACTTAAAGGGCAAAAAGGTCTGGGACGAAAATACTCCACCAGCATGCCAGCCTAGCGGCCGGTCAATCCTCCGGTTCAACTCAGAATATAGCTGGGAGGTAGCAGTGGAGCCCTTACACCGTAACATAGATACGGACAACGTGTGCGGGGTAGGGCCTAGGATGCCTTTGCTCATGAGTTGCTGAAGAGGGCTCCGTCTTTGGGGGTGATCGGGTTAGTCCCTTGTGCCATAGGAGGCACATATATAAACCAGTGGCTTCTTGGCACAAACTAGTAAAGATATTCAATTCATAATATAACATAATATTATTAAAATGATAAAATAACATTTAAAAATCATAATTAATGTTATTTTTAACCGTAGTAATAGAATAACCGATTTTTAGAAAAGTTGAAAATGATATGACAATGATATCAAAAAAATGCCTACTAAAGTGATATTGGATGTAGAATTGCAATAATAATAATAATAATAATAATAATAATAATAATAATAATAATAATAAACAACGTATTAGCAATTTTAACTATTTAATAGTATTAGCTTGTTGCATCTTTTGCTGATATTGGATGTAGAATTGCCATTTTCATGCTATTTTCCAACACTAGTAAAGTGCCGGTTTAGGTCCTATTAAAAAAAAAAAAAAAAAAAAAAAGAAGCTTGGGGCCCAACTTGAAAGCAGCCCAAGACCGAGTTGAGGCACGATTTAGGCCCATAACCGGCCCAGGCACGGATTAAGCCCAGACTTTGGCACGGATATGTAGATTCATTTTCAAAATATTGTAGATTCATTTTTATAATACAATATGTTCCATTTTCAAAATATTGCACTCTGTAATGTTGATCAGTGCACTTTGGAGTGTTAGCCGATGAGTTTGAAATATTTATTAAAATTTCATCACATTTTTTCATGTTCCACTGTTGTACAACCGTTCATCTTTTCCCGAGCGAACCCATAAATCAAACTAAATAGCAAAACACTAATCCTAAACCATAAACTCTAAAAGTTGTTTATAAGCGCACTGCAATTTTAAACTGGCTAAAAATGCATTATTGTATAGTATTGAAAATACTACCGTGATAACCTTCTTATTATCAAGTTAACAATTTGACCAACTTGGTTGGGATTGCTTAACACTCTTTTCATTTCTTTCTCTCTTTTTTTTTTGAGAGTAGCTCTTTTCATTTCATTAATCATTGTTTTTAATTTGTATTTGTCTTAAATTCTCGCCTTATTTCGAGTAATTTTTACAATTATTATATTTTCTAAACATCCAAGCTAATCACGGAACATGCATTAATATCATTGATATCCTAATTAATTAAGATGGTGTGTAATTATACTTTGTCGAACATTAAAATTCAGATCAAGTGTGTGGGAGAAGGTCTTCTTGAAAAATATTCCAACATATGGTGAAAAAAAAAAGGATAGATAGATGTAAACACCAATAAAATTAAAAATCAACATTTTCATGGAAAATTATCTTTCCTTTTTCCATTAATTTTTTTACATAATAATTTTATATGATCTACGTTATCAGGTGTAAATAAAATTGTAGTATAAATAACTCTCCGAACATATCCATCCCAGTAATGCTTATTTTATAAACCTATAAGTTCTGCAATGTATAACACATTGGGATTCTCTGCAAAATATTAATTCGTTTATTGCTATGATTAAGAACCACAAAGTATTAAATTTCAAAATATTTAAAAGAATGAATTTATAAAAATAGTCTATATATTAATAAAATTAAAAAAAGGCCGATAAATTACAAGTAAATGACACATCGCAAATGACTCTTAAAATAAATTTGCCAATCTAGCTTATTTTTTCTTTTGGTGAATGGGAAGGAACCCAGAGGTCCCACAGATTAGTAACGTCTACTAGAAGCAATGTGCTGAGAGTCGCGGGTCAATAAATTTGCCAATCTAGCTTATTACAAGCAGGGCTGTTAGCGAACAGAGCTTTCGACAAACTACTCGTGTTCGAGCTCGGTAAGCGTTCGTTTATGTTCGTTTATTAAGGTAAGCGTACATTAACAAACAAAATTTAGAGCTCGGTTAATAAACAAACAGAGTCTGAACAGTGGTAAGCTCGTTTGTTAAGTGTTCGCGAACAAGCTCGTTTGTGTGTGTGTATATTATATATATATATATATATATAAAATTGTTCATGAACGTAAATTATTTCTTGTTCACGAACAAATTGTGCTCACGAACATGTGCATGTGTTTGGTTATTAAGTGTTCACGAACGTGTTGATGAACGTAAATGAACATGTTCGTGAACGTGTTTGTTAACGTTCGTGGACGTGTTCGTTAACATTAACGAATACGTTCGTGAAACGTGTTCGCAAACGTTAACAAACGCTTAACAAACGAACACGAACAGGATTTTCAAAAACCTTAACAAACGAACACGAACACCCCAAAACCTTTAACAAACGAACACGAACAGTCTTCGTTCGTTTATGTTTGGTTCGTTAACCGCCCTAATTACAAGTTGATAAATACGTACTGTTGTAAAAATATATGTACTATGTATATTATGACACTACAAGTTGTTATACCATGGACCAGGGTTCACCTTGCAATGTGGACCTTGAATTGGTTCTAAACTGTGTATTTTTAGTATTGGAATTCTAAATTTCTATAATATAAATTGTGTTTCTAAGTCAAAACACATAACAACTGTTGAAGGAAATTTGTGAATACTAGACAGGATCATCAAATCCTAATATGTTGATATTGTGTGGCTATAGTATTTGAAAGGAACTAGTGAATACAAAACAAGGTAATAAATTATATATATGTTAACGTTGCATGTTCGTAACATACAAATTGTGAATTTTTAAAAGGTAAATTGTGAAAAGAAACTAGTGAATACAAAACAAGGCAATCAATTACATATATGTTAATGTTGTGTGTTAGTAATATACAAATTGTGAATTTTTAAAATATAAATTGTGAATATTTAGTGAGTAAATTGTATATCTAAATTAGAACAACATCAGCCTTCATAACCTGGGTCCACCTTAATTGTATCCACATAATAATTGCCATGACACTACACAGCCAACGCTTAAAGGTACTTTAAATATAAAAAAAAATATTAGGAGAAAGAGTTTTTTTTTTTCTTTTTCATTTTTTTTTAAAAAATTATTAAAGTATTTGTACTTAGTAGGTTGAGACTTGAGAAAGTAGTTATGGACAGATACTACATTGTAACAGAGTCAGTAGTACTAAAAATAAAAAAAGTAGGCAATAGCACCCAATTCTTTTTTTAAAAAAATAAAGTGCAATTAATGAATTAATTAACACTTTTATTAAGTTATCATTATGTAAAATATTCAGTTGGCATTTATTTAAAAGAATTTAAAAATATATCAATATGATGTCATTTAAAAGATATCAAGAGCTTTTTAATGATACATTTTTTATACGTTACTTTTATTTGTACAAAAGAAAAAAAAATCAACTTGAAAACAAAGTTATAAGAATTTTTTTTAAAGAAGAAAAAGCTAGGGATGTGTTAGGTCATGTAGCAATTTTATTGGTCTAATACTCTCAGTCTGGGTTTTAATACATAATTTTATATTTTTATATTTGAAAAATTGTTCTTAAGGGAAATTGTTCCTATATCATTGGCCAAACCTATAGCTTTATATATGTGTGTGTGTCTTCAAAATTTCTCCATTAAATACATACAAAATATGTAGTTTTTAGCGGTTGAGAAAGTTAAAATTATTTCTTTACCAAAAGTTTTAAAAAAATCTTTTTTTTTTTTAAGAAAACAAAAATTAATGAATCGCATTGCATAAATTGAAGTATTAAACTTACTAGCAAGGGGAATAACATCAGCAACAGTAAGTTGAACAAGAACCCCTGGTCCAGCGGACAGAAGTGATTTCTTTGCTTCCTCCTCATCACTTCATTAACACCATCATTAAGTTAACAAATTATTAAATGAATAATAATAATAATAATAATAATAATAACAATAATAATAATAATAATAATAATTCATAATTATATACACTTTTGGTATGAGTGAAATGCTGGTATTAAGATATTTAATTTAATTCAAATATTTGGAACAAAATGTCAAGACAATGGCGGTATGTTTTCAATAAGGGTAGATAATTATATAAGTACATACCCACCCGTGAAAACTGGCGGTTAAGACTTTAAGATAGTCAGTTAAAGAACTTGCATCATCGACGGTAACAAAAAGCAATCTTTTGCCCTGCTCCGAATAATCTGATGCTTGTGACAAATTTGCTATTATGTTTAACACAGTAAACAAAAGAAAGAATGTGAACGTTGTGCGAGACATAGTCATAGGTTACGTTGTGGTTTTTTTAGTTCAACAAGCAAGAGGGATACTAATGAAGAAGAAATGATTCAATTTTAATGTCAAAAGTACTATGGAGTTAAGGTATTTAAGGACCAAAAGTTTACGGTGTTAAATTAATAATTAAAAACTATTCTTTTAACGCATATATAGTGATGATCAAATGAAATGAATGCAGTAATAATAAATATGATAAGGGGATTAATAATATGGAAAGATGCGTTTAAACAACAACTAATGTTATCTTTAAGCAATGATTAGATAACTTTTAATCTTATTTTTATTAAATGTTAGTATAAGATATTTATTAATACAATAATTAATGCATTTCATTTAAAATTAATGATTGATATTGAATGTACATAAGAATTATTCCATTATTGGTCCTAGATTTATAGGTGACAATCCACATTTAGTCCTTTTTTATCAGAACGTCCTCATTTGGTCTTAGTATTATTGTGACATGACCATTTTTTATCCTTCATCAATAAAATTATTGAAATGTTGTTAAATACAAAGACATTTTGAACTTTTTTATACAAAGTCGGTTGACCGGCTATATTTTTTATATTTATTTTTAAAAAAAATCTATAATTGAATATCAAAATGCCCTTGTATTTTACGATATTTTAACTATTTTGTTGATAGAGGACCAAAAATGGTCATGTCAAAATAATACTATGACCAAAAGTGAATATTCTGAAATAAAGAAATAAAAGTGGATTGTCACCTATAAATCTAGGACAGAAATGTATTTAACTCTAAATGTAATGAGTACTATCCTCTTGATAATTACTAAAATTACTATCAACAGTTTGGGCAAGTTAGAATTACGGTAAATACATTTTAATTTCCTATGCTTACGTATTTAATTTTACATGGAAACTTTTGAAAATATCAATACAACAATGAATATTTTAAAGAAGAATTAATTCCAGTTTTGGTCCTATATTTATAGGTACGTGGTAGTCCACATCTATCAACAAAACAGTTTAAATATCGTTAAATACAAGGACATTTGAATCTTCAATTATTGATTTTTCAAAAAAGAAGAAGAAGAAAAGAATTTAAAAAAAAATAATAATATAGCGGGTCAACCTAGTTTGTATAAAAAAAAAAAATCGAAATCTCCATGTACTCCGTATTTAACAGCATTTAAACGATTTTGTTGACATGTGACAAAAAATAATAGTCATGCCACAATAATATGGAGTATATAATAAGACCAAATGAGGATGTTTTGATAGAAAATGACTAAAAGTGAATTGTCACAACTAAATCTATGACTAAAAATGAAATTAACACTATTTAAAATTATCTATAATATAAAATGTATGTATAGTATTTATGATTATCAACATATTGCGCATCATGTATGTGGTTTTATTAGGGATAGTCTAACATGAACCTTAAAATGAAATAGGAATAGAAATTAGAAAAATAAATAAATAAATAAATAAAGAGGTTTGAGGCAATATTTACGTCATTTGCACAATTTTTGAGTTTTTAATGGTTTATTTGCACACTTTTTTGTTTGATGGTTTAACTGCACAATGTGTAAAAGTTCAGTGACCTATTTGACACTTTTTCTATTATTTTAAAGTTGTAAAATTTTATTTGTTTCAAATTGGAAAAATTACCATTACTACTTAGTATTTAATAGTTGCAATTTGTAAACTTATTCTTATTATTGTTACACATTATTAATGATCAATTTTTTTTTTATTTTCTTGTAATAATTATTAAGTTAAATAGTTGAATATAAATATGTGAACTTGTACGTAAAACTAATTTAGAAGGAATACATAACTTATATTAGTCTGTTTATAATTTTTAGTATTTTTAATTTTTTATTCTTAGTGCTATGGACTTGGTCATACTTTAATTTTTATGTTTAGACTGAGCCAAGCTTTGTCCCAAATTTAATTGGACAAGTCAAGCTCGATCAAAAAAATAACCGAGCTAATGGAGGGTTAGACCATGCCGGCCCAAGCCCACCCTTTTGGCAAATTATGTTGTGGACCCAGGTCCACCTTGCAAGGTTGACTTCGGTCCAAAACTACGTCGTTTTTGTCTTATTTCTTCTTTTTTTTTTTTTTTAATTAGTAAACATATTGCTGAATATAGAGTTGTCCAAAAATGTGTGAATGTAGAGGTTTCAAAGTGTGAATGTAGAGTATAGAAATCGTGAATGTAGAGTTATGATTGTGTGAATGTAGAGTTGCCCAGAAATGTGTGAATGTAGAGGTGTCAAATTGTGGATATGGAGTATAGAAATCGTGAATGTAGAGTTATGCATGTCTGAATCTGTAATAGAGTTAAGAAGTTCTAGCAACTTGTAGCCCTGTAATGTGTGAATGTGGAGTTCTCAAGTTGTGAATGTGGAGTATAGGACCTGTGAATATAGAGTTTTGAATGTGTGAATGTGGAGTTTACAAATTGTGAATGTACAGTATAGTGTATGTGAATGTAGAGTATAGTTACTAAACATATAATCCTGTAATGTGTGAATGTGGAGTTTACAAATTGTGAATGTAAAGTATAGTGTATGTGAATGTTGACCCAGGTCCACGGCATAACAACCCGTGTACTGAATATATATTATACAAAATAATATACTGTCAGTACTTAAATAATGTACTTTCTCTAAATATAATGTACTTAAATAATGTACTTTCTCTAAATATAATGTATATTTTTAATATATTAAAAACCCATTATTTGTTTAAAAAAACACATTATTTTTTTTCTTTATTACAATGCAGTATCTGTTCATAACTACTTTCTCAATCTATTGAAGCACAAGAGTCAGTATTGACCCTCCACCCTCCACTGAGTGTCGAACCCACCACCTCCCGTATAAAGGGAAGGGTTTGATGCCACTGAACCAATGTAAAAAACACATTATTTATGTACTAAAGATGCATTATTTAATAATATGATCCATACAACATAACTGCCGGAACCATGGCCCATGGTTCATACAATAATAATTGTTTGACACCTGTAATACACACATATTTATTCCGTATGGAGGTCATGAGATCGAGCCTCAATAAGTGAGAAATTAGATGAACATATACTATAATGTAATAGAGCCATTGTATTCAAAATGAAAATTTTACGGAAAAGTCCGCTATTGATATCTAAAGGTGCATTTTAATTAGGTGGAGCTTATTTGTGACCTTAATTAGTAAAAGGACTAAGTTATCCATAGTTGACCGCTCTCAAATTGAAAAGAAAACAATGTATTTTCTTTGTTCCACTTTATATGACCTATTAATAGAGATTTTAAAAAAAATTAAAAAAAGTTGGTTTAGTCAATAAATAGAGAATATGATATACAAAATCACAAAGAGAGTATAATATTATATTATTTGTTTTTATTTCATGATTTGAATTGATGTTTAAGTGAGGAGAAAGCGAAGGAGGCGATAGTGACCTATAATTTCACTGGGTCGTTTACAGCTCTACTACCCGGGGACCAATATCTTACTTTTGCGGTAAGTCTACATAAAATCTTTTGCATTTTTGAAGTTAATAATTTTCTTAAAATAATTTATTTTTTTCATATACTGCAGAAAATTATTTTTGTGACCCAGGCGTATTGCTGTACACTAAGACTTAAAAGGATCAATTAGGAGAGATGCCCAAAGAGCTTATAATACCTACTTTATGTATATCCATAATAATAATGTTGAGAAACTTCTACAATATGATTTGTTTATTTAAAATTCATTATAAAACGAAGTGAAAACAAATGTCCATCATATTATCTGGAGTCATTTCCATTTTTTGTCCTACTGTTATTGGGGCATTGCCAATTTTAGTCCACTTCATTATAGATTTGGAACAAAGTGAAAAACAAGGGGTCCTTAATATATGGAAACACGAACAGTTC
>CP025656.1:16634204-16649208 GCA_003576665.1 Ipomoea trifida | reverse complement strand
ATGAATTATTGATGGTGGTAAAGATACTTAAGTTCGTCTACATTTTCTACTATACCCTAAACTAGATAGCTAGATTTAGGTTATAAACATTTTTATATTTTTCTGTGAAATATATATATATAATTTATTGATTAGTAAAATTATAATAATTGATTTAGCAAACCCGCCAAACACATACGCCTATAAATAGTTGGAGGCCAATCCCTCCACTTCACACACAATCTTAGCTTCTCCATTGTACTGCCCTCCTTTGCTCTTCTCCATTCTCCCCAAGCCAAACAGATGAATTCTGCAATCATTTTCTCCTTTTCATTTTGGCATTCACAGTAGTGAATGCTGGTACAGTCCAAAAATCAATTTTCATTTTGGCCGTCAAAGCAACATGGCCGGCCGTGCATTTTACATCCGGACACCAACCATTGTCCCATTATAAAAAATAAATACCAAACATTGTTTTAGGGAAAGGAATGATATCTATGCATGCATGGATGGGAATTAAGATTTTTCCAATTCAATGATGTTGGTGTAGGTATGCATATGACAATGATAATGAGAAAAAAAAAGAAAGAAATGTATGTGAAGATAGAAATAATTAATAACAAATTCAATTGCATTTAACCTACCAATCAAATATGATTGGAATGTTTAAATACAATCCTTACCGTAGCAAATATATATATATATATATATATATATATATATATATATATATATATATATATATATATATATATATATATATAGGGTCATGTTCAAGTGTGACCGCGTCTTAACGTGTGAACAGTGCGGCCTCACCACTATGTATACAGATATACACCACTCAGTGTTAGAAAATGCACCACACAAATATGCATCGTTAGGGACGCATCACCAAAAAACACACCACTAGGTATGCAAATATACACCACACAGTATTAGCAAATGCACCATTAGGGACATGGGAGTTATGGTGCATTATTTTGGGTGTGTGGTGTGTTTTATGGTGTTTTTGTATATTTTCATTGTGGTGTGTTTCTTAACATTGAGTGGTGTATTTCGTAACATTGAGTGGTGTGTGACCGCACGGCCACACCTAAGAGCACGGCCACATTTGATAAAAATCTATATATAATATATATATATATATATATATATATAGGATCGCGTTCAGGTGCGAACTGGCCGCCCAGGAGAGAACTGCGGACGAATCACAGCGCGCCACGTGTCCGGAATGTAGTTGCAACTAACGTTATAACTAGGTGCACTTCATGTTATAACTAGGTGCACATAGGTGTACCCAGGTGCATAAATGTTAACAAGGTAAATTACTTGCACCTGCAAGTGAAAATAGGTGCACACGTGCAAGTAAAATGTATTACAAGTGCAAGTAAATTATACAATGAGCATCAATACTAAGTGCACCTAATGTTATAACTAGGTGCACCTATTGCTATAACTAGGTGCACATAGGTTGCAACCAGGTGCATGAATGTTAACAAAGTAAATTACTTGCACAAGTGCAAGAAAAATGTATTGCAGATGCAAGTAAAATGTATTACAGGTGCAAGTGAATTGTACAGTGAGCATCAATACTAAGTGCACCTAATGTTATAACTAGGTGCAACCTATGTTATAACTAGGTGCACCTAGGTTGCACCCCAGGTGCATGAATATTAACAAGGTAAATTACTTGCATTTGTAAGTGAAAGTATTTGCCGGCGCTAATTATTAATAAGGTAAATTACTTGCACTTGTAAGTGAAAATATGTGCGAAAATAGGTGCACTTGTAAGTGAAACTAGGTGCACTTGTAAGTGAAACTAGGTGCACTTTTAAGTGAAACTAGGTGCACACAAAGTTCCAGTTATTTACGAAAATGCCACCGCGTCATTTTTTTAAAATTGCATCTGATTCGTTGATCTGGACACGTGGACGACTGTGGAGCGTTCTCATTTCCTACCTGGGCGAGAGTTCTCACGAGAGTGCACCCCTATATATATATATATATATATATATATATATATATATATATATATATATATATATGTTTGTGTACATTTACGTGAGAACACTCTCCCAAATAAGAATTATGAATAAATTTTAGCCATAAAAAATAAGTGATCAACGGATTAAAATTAAAGTCAACATTCTAAATTCATTTGCATAATCAACCATCCAAATTAAATCTCCATAAATATCAATTAAGAGGCATGAATGATATTTGATAGGTTGGCTTAAAGTAGTATGCATGGCAACATTATTTCAACTTTTCCTAATTAAACATTACGGGGTATCATTTTTTTTTTGTTTTTTTTTTGGAATTGTTTGGTGCGAATTTGGTTTGTCATAACACAAGAAAAGGACGTGACCTTGTACCTAGGTAGATAATTTAGGAAGTAAGACTCTATAATGAGTGCTGAGAAGTATCTAGTTACTATTCTTGTTTGGAATCGTGTAATTATCAAAGTTAATTGCTTGATTATATGGGGTAAAACTCTTCATGCATGCAAATACTAATAGGTGTGAATTTTTTCTCTATTACCCAAAATAAAAGAAAATGGAATTGGAGTTTATAAAGAAAGGAAAGAAAAAGTAATACTCCGTATAATTTAATTGTTCAATTTGCATTAAAAATAATAATAATAATAATTAAATTCTCAATTTTACTTGGTTTAAAAAACAGAAAAAAATAATAAATACATAACGCATACATTTTCAATTTAAATATAATTTGAATTTGTATATTAATTAGGAAACAAAAAGGTTTGGCCATAGCCAAAACTGAGCAAGCCGCTAAGGGATGAATTGTTTGGACAAACAAAGGAATTATAATTCCGTTCTGTCTGTGTTAGTTGAACCATGCTGGAATTGAAGGGCCTAACTCAGTAGATTGTAGGACTCAAATTGAAGCAACAACAGCACACGATGAATGATATTTTATTTTGTTGAAATTATGTCTTGCTTACTAGTTTTTTTTTTTTTAAAATGTCTTAATTAATATAAGGAGACCTTTAAAGTATTATACATAATTTGTTTCTAAAAATACAAATTTTAAATTTAAAAATTTTAAAAATTATGTAGATATATAAAATGAAATAGGGATTCAACAGGATTTTTTATTTTAAAAATGGAGGAAAAAAAAGGGCAAAAAAGATTTTTAAAAAGAAGCTAGTAGACCAATTTGCTGGTGCACATGCAACTTTTTATCTTCATTTTTATCTTTACTAGCTTGAATTTTACTAATTAAAATGTGGCTATACTAGCTTGATTTTTTTTTTTTAATCTAACAGATTTAATTTTCTTTAAAAATGGCTTGCAAATGCCTAACTTTAATGTAACATTCCAAGTGCACATACTTCTTTCTATTTCTATATATTTTCTTTTCAATTGTTCATGAATGATATTTGATAGGTTGACTTAAAGTAGTATGCATGGCAACATTATTTCAAATTTTCCTAAACATTACGGGGTATCATTTTTTGTTATTTTTTAGTTTTTATTTCCATGGAAGGGAAAATGGACAAATCAAAATGCAATTAAGGAAATGTAAACAATAAAGAATTTGAATTGACAATTGCCAAACTTTTACAGCCACTATGATTCAGGAAAAATGAAATTTAAATTCTATGGGGAAAAAATTATTGGTATGATTGACTCTATTGTTTGGTTAGTACAAAATAAATTACCAAGAATATTTATTTTATTATTTGGTTGAGTTTAAAATTGTAAGGAATAATGTGTATAAAGACCAATGTGTTCCTACATAAAACTAAAAGTAATTTATAAATTAAAATATTATAAGAATCAATTATAAATCGTAAGAAAAACTCTTCATCTCCCGACAGAGTCTCAATTACATTTTCATGTGTAGTTTAAATATTGAATGACTTATTTGAGTATTATTCCTTTAGAATATATGGATTAGCGTTTGCCGACTTTGACCTAAGACCATCAACAAAGAAGACGGCAAATCGAAATTTAGCTAGGCAAAAAATTTGATGCAGCTGGCCTCCAATGAACACGATAAAATGGTAAAATTTTACCGTGGGTGAATAGTATTGAACCATTTTTGGTGCAGTACAATACTACTGTTCATCAAACGACAAAAAAATTGAGATTTTTTCTTTGTTTTGCCCTTGTTCTTCTTTATTAATTCTTTTTGTATCATTTTAATTTAGGGTTATATTTACATATTTTATTAAATATTTTGACATAAATTGTATATTATTAAAAATAAATTAAAATATTTGGAAGATCTCATCAAGACAATTAAAACAAGACTAATATTGAATATAGATTAAATAAAAATATAATGGATATTATATATATGCTATATTATTATGGAATAAAAGTATTATTTGCATTATAATTATATTTTATATTGAAATAATAAAGTATTAATATAATATTTTAATTTATGAGAATACAAATTATTTTAGTGAAGGAATAAAATTTGGTGTAAATAGTTGTAAATGAAAAAAATTAGTATAAAAATATGTTGGAAATAATTATTTTAGTGTGAAATTTGGTGTTTTGAGATAACCTAAGGTCTAAGGAATGTGGTAATCAGTAATCACCAGTTCACCACCATAAAAAGGTAATTACCCTAAATCAAATGTTTTATTCGTAAATTGTACATAATTGATGGTTTAGATATTTTTTGTTTTGTTTTGTTTTTTTTTTTTTATTTATTTTGGTTTGGTTTTTTTTTTTTCTTTCTGTTTGTGTGTGTGTGTTTTGTTTTTGTTTTTGATTTTTTTTTGTTTTAAAATCTAGTGGACTAGTTTGCAACTTCGTTGTTTAAACTCGGACTTTTTTTTTTCTTTTTTGCCAAACACTTGTGGTCAAGTGACATAAAATGATTTTTTAATTTGTTAGGCTTAGTAAGTTGAGAAAGTATATTTTTTTCTTATTTGTACACGACTCTTGCATAATAATGCAAAATTAAAGCATTTCATACATAAACCCCGTCATTAATTACTAGCATGTATCAATAATTTATCCTTGGCTTCAACCACAAACAAATGAACAATCATAAATATTTCCAACTAATCCCATCCCTAACTTTCTCATTTAAGAGAGACAAACGTTACTTTTTTTAAAAATTTGTATTCTCAATTATGGGTCCTTTCTTGTGACAAAAAATGTGGAACCGTACTTCCAAGATGCCACCACACTCAATTTGTGGATGGGTAAATCATTTTGACACCACAACTAATTAATAGAGGTTAGACTTTTATTTACCGCGTACAATGAGCCCCCTTCATTTTAAGAGGTCCTTTCTTCGTTGACTATACATTGGTTTCAAATCTTCACTCACGTAAATTATGTATTCTTGTTGAATGGTAAAATTATTATTTTTAAATTTTTTAAAATCTCTTAATTTTGTTATAAATATCACTCTAACTTTTGTTATTCTCACAATTAAGTATTCGACTAAATGTTTTATTCTTCTTTTATTCTTTCAAAAGCAACTTGAAAGCATTCCAAATTAGATATACTAAACATCTAATTTACCAAACACATTTATGCAACCAGTTAATACTATTAACTAGTCAAAATTGCTAACACGTTTTTATTATTATTATTACTAGTATTTTCTCCCGTGCGTTGCACGGAATGGATTTGCTATAATATTTTATGAATATTTGTATCGATATACAATTATATAAATTATAACATCAAATATTATATAGCGCAATTGATGAAATTTGTTTGACTGGTTATGTTTTCTGATGTTTTCTTTACTTGAATTAGAGCAAATAATTATCCAATTACCCGTGCGATACACAGATAATTTTTTTATTATATATTTAGATAAATTTTTTATTATCCAATTACCCGTGCGATGCAGTTCCCTTTCAACACAACTGCAGTATTAGTCATGACCATGGTCCACAGTATAATTTGCAAAAACATAGCATGTGGACCATGAATATAAGGTACATTATTTTTATACTGAAGGTACATTATTTTTGTACTGAAGGTACATTATCTTATAGTGCTATAAAATAATATACCCTAAAATAACGTACTTTATATACAAAAATAATGTACTTTTAGTATATTAAAATGTACTTTTTATTTATGGTCCACACAGTTGTGTAGACTATGGTCCATGCAATAATGATTGATGCCCAGGAGGGTGGGCTTGAAATAGTAATTTAGCTAAGTGAGGCTAATATAAAGGAGGGAGGGCCTTGTGGATCCAAAGAAAAAATGGAGGGAGCGAAAGGGTAAGACATGTTCAGACTTGGGCTTTGGAGTACAAACTAGAGCAATGGGTAGAAGAGGGTCCAAATCGGATCGGATGGGGCTTTTCAATTTGTAAAGGCCCAAGGCAATTCTACTTAGTCATTATACGGTGGACCATGGTCACAAAACGTCGCCGTTTCATTAAGTAAAAGAAACGGTTGCCGTTAGTCTTTACGGAGCTCCGTAAAGAATACTACAGTTCATCTCAAAAGATATTGCCTCACATTTGTTTTTATATTATCAAATGAAACTGTAGTTATATCAAAATGAAACTGTAGTTGTGTTGAAAGAAACTGCAGTGTATATGAAATGAAACTGAATAACAGTTTCAAATATTTGAGTTTATATTGTCCAATGAAACTGTGGTTATATCGAAATCATATTGTAGTTGTGTTGAAAGAGAACTGTAGGGTGTATTATAACAGAAACTGTAGTTGTGTTGAAATGAAAGTAGGAAACTGAATAACAGTTTCACATATATTGAGTGTATAATATCGAATGAAACTGTAGTTATACTAAAAGGAACTGTAGTTGTTATGAAAGAGAACTGCAGTTGTGTTGAAAGGGAACTGCAGTATATATAAGATGAAAGTTAACGGCGCGCGAAACGGAGCCGTTTCAGCCGTTCTTTTTCATTAATCAAAACAACGTTGTTTTGATGCATGGACCGCAATCCATTGTGGACCACAATCCATGGTAAAATTTGCAAACAATTAGAATTTGACATGAATAATATAATTATAGTTGAAGCAAATTGGAGTTTGGCAAATTAAAGAATATTACTATACATCTCATATCATTGCTAAAGCTTCGTTCCTATGTTATTAAATGCAATAACAAAACACTAAATTAATATCGTGATAAGAAATGTGAATAAAGAATGTGAAGAAAGAAAGAAAAAATAATAATTAATAAAAAATCCAATTGCTTTAATTTTAACAAACCAAATTTGATGCCAACAAGAAAATTAGATAACATTCTATTTGTGATCTATATCAACTAATTGTAGAAGATCACACTTGACACTCTAATTTATAATTTTAAATTTTTAAAATTTTAGGTGGGTCACCAAAAAAAAAAATCCATTTTTCTTTCCATGCAATGACGATAGAGTACAAAGGTGAAGGTGATGTGGAGATAGGTAAATATCATAGGCTGAATCTGCTAATGATTTACATGTAATGTATTCAATTGTAAGAAAACTTATTTAACTCAATCACAATTCACAACATAAAATATCCTTTTTATTTTCATTAAAATCATTAATTAGTTATCTATTTAACTCTTTAAAAAAATCATTTCCTCCTCATAAATTACCCAATGCTAATACAAATTAATAAGATGACCTAACCTTGTTCTAATTCACCATGAGAAGTATACATTTTAAATGCAATAATTTTACTATTACGTGATTCATCATAAAAGCTCCATATTGAAAATGACATAAAAATTAAAGTGGCATTATAAGCTTTTTCTTGGATGTACACACACACACAAAAAAAAATGTTAATATTTTTATAATGGAAGAATTAAATTAAATTTATATAAATTAATAATTAGATACTAAAATATATTTTCATAATTATAATAATATGTAACTATGAAGATGTATTATAATCTATTTTAAAAGATACCATGACGACTATTTAATCATCTAAAGGAAGGCCATCATTCACATTACAACTTCTAAAATCATAAGTTGAATCCCATTTTGTAAAAGTTCATGTTATAAGGATACATATTTTCACCACCCAATTTGACAATATAAATATATTTATTTTTAATTAATATAACAAATAGATAAAATGACGTAATGAAGGAACACATTCAAAGATTGACATTAATTACTATTATGAACTAGGATAGTAGGACTACGTTTCGTCCATATTTGTGACAAAAATAAAGTTGGACCAAAAACCTTGTCATACGTTTGGCCCGATCCAACTTTATTGCATTTAGGTTGCGTTGCTTGAACTGTATTCATTCATTTGCCTCAAGTCCCATTGTTGTAGGCAATGTATTGATTTAATATGGCAAGATAACAATAAAGACAACTATTATTGTTGGCTTTTGGAAGGAACACTGCATTTGTTTCTTTCGGGAGGAGTATTTTTGAAAGGAGAATTGCATTTGCTTGTTCTTGAATGTATATTATTTGAGAATATAATCTATTTACATCTTTAAAGGTTTTATAAAATTCCATAAAAAAAAAAAAAGAAGAAGAAGAAGAAAAAAAAAGGAGAAAGTGAAAAGGATGGATTAGAAGTATATGGAATTGCAATTCAACGAATAAATTAGGAATTGAAATTATAGTGTTTGGTATGCAGAAATAGGAGTATATGGAATTGAAAGGTAAGAAACAATAAAATAACTAAAATGCCCTTATGTTGTAGTAGTAGTAGTAATAATAATACTAATACTAATAATAATAATAATCATAATAATAATAATAATAATAATAATAATAATTCTTTCAAAATAATAATAATAATAATAATTCTTTAAAAAAGAGTAATAATAATAATAATAATTTTTTCAAATTAAAAAAAAAAAAAGGTATGGGAGGATGAGCAAAATTGTCTTCCTCTCATTGAATTACAATTCTCCCCAAACTACACTCAACCAAACAACCCCTNCACTACTTCTACATGACATATATTATATTCTCCAACATTGAGCGGGAGTTTTTGGCTCTGCTTGCATGATTTCCTAGGGGAGTGACTGTTATATATAGTAAGATTGAATAAATTAATTTTTTTCTCAATTCACAACACTATGTGGACCATGATCCACACAATAATATAATTTGCCGGCGTGATGATACTGGGCCTAGGCCGTTTCGATAGAGGAATTATAGGATTAGCTACGCTTGGAATTATATTATGATGAAAATGGTCTTAATGGGCCAGTTAATAAGAAGGGTATGGATGAGGGAAAATGTTGGGCTGGGCTGGCCGAAAATGTAAGGTCTATAAAGGCAAGCAACAATATGGAGAATTTAGGCATTGGGCTTGAGGAAGGTAATGGTTGGGCCTGAGTCTGGTGGGCCTAGGGAAAAAAGAATTATAGCAAGAGTGGGCTTGGGTCCAAATTAAACTAGAGCAATGGCAAGGAAAGGGCCCAACATTCCAATTTTTGGTGGCCCAAGGGAAGGGAGTTGAACAATCGTTATATCGTGGACCAGGGTCAACAGTGCACTGTGGACCCTAGTCTGAAACAACATCGTTTTGATGTTAGTGGACGCGGACGTGAATGACTTCATGAAATTCATTGTCTAGAATACACAGAATCCTTGTCTAGAATACACATAATGATTTGAGTGAATACACAGAATATTGACACAACTACAAAGAAATCATCCTCCTAACATTCGAATACACAAAATACGTCAAAACCTATGTTTAAGTATCCCTAACATGAATACACATAATTGTAGTTTACAATACACAAAATGTCTTCAAAGAATACACAAAATATGAAAACACCAAATACACAAACACATTACCCCTGTATTTAAGTACCCTAACATGAATACACAAAATCCTTGTCTATAATACACAGAATGACTTGAGGGAATACACAGAATATTGATACAACTACACAGAAATCATTCTCCTAACATTCGAATACACAAAACACGTCACAACCTATGTTTAAGTATCCCTAACATGAATACACATAATCGTAATCTACAATACACAGAATGTCTTTAAGGGGGCGTTTGGTTCACGGAATCTTGAATTACCCCAGGTAATAGGATTACCTCCAGGAAGGTAATGTGAGATTTCGGGAATGTAAGATTACCTGATGTGTTTGGTTTGGATTGTGGAATATAATATTACTTTGTTTGGTTAAGGGTTATATTTTAGGTTATATGGGACAATTTACTATAATGTCCTTTTAATATATATATATATATATATATATATATATATATATATTTATTTATTTATTTATTTATTTGTGTGTCTTTATTGTGTGTATTTTTATTTATTTATATGTATGAATGTATTGATGTTTAATATTAAAAATAAATATATAAATATACACACATGTATATTTGATTATATAAACATATATTTATTTTATATATGTTATTGTGTTAGTATTATTATTATTATTATTATTATTATTATTATTATTATTATTATATAAGGATTAGTTAACAAGGGCAAAATTGGAATAACCAAGGTAATCTTAGATTACCTAAAAAAACGGGGATAATCACATTACCTTGAAACATTACCGCCACGTCAGCTTTGAGGTAATATAACATTACCAGGTAATCTCATAACTTGAAACAAACAAGGTAATATAACATTACCAGACTCAGATTACCTAGGTAATCTGAGATTACCCGAACCAAACGGCCCCTAAAGAATACATAGAATATTAATACAAATACACAATCCGACCAAAAGCGAGAAACTTGATTTCTATAAAAAACAAACCATTAACTAAAATGACCAAAACGGTGTTGTTTTGGTATTGTGCACCCTGGTCCACGATATAAATTGCCGGAGTTGAAGCAGCCCAACCCAAGTAGAGGAGGTTGGAGGTAATGCTAAAATTTCGTATAGTGTGTATGAATATGGACATTTTAATTCTGGACTGGACCGAATTAATAGCCCAGCCCAGGGAATTAAGTCTCAGCCCAATTTAAATTGCCGTGGGAAACAACTGAAGTAACACAAGCAAGCTCAGCACGATGAGAATTGTAAATGATGTTTTGGAGGCAGCAGCTACTAATGAAATTGCTGAGTCAGTGATGCGGAAGGGAAAATATTATATTCATTCCCAAATTTTACTGTGGATCGCAGTTCACAATGCATGATGGTTCATGCATCAAAATGACATCGTTTTGATTAATGAAAAGAAACGGCAGAAACGGTTCCGTTCCGCACAGTTAACTTTGTGTGTATAACATATTCAGTTTCATTTTATATACACTGTAATTTCATTTACGGAACTCGGTTAAGACTCAACAGCAGCCATTTCTTTACTTAATGAAACGCTGACATTTTGAAATCATGGTCCACAATGCATTGTGGACCATGGTCCATCGTATAATGACTGATATTCATTCTATTAGGCCGAAAGTAGAAGTTGGGTCAAAAAGGAAGTTTGGACCAAGTTAACATTGTCAATACTTGTTCTAAAATTCCTACTTTAAACCCAAATGATAAGGCATTCGCAAATATAAGGGATCGTTTACTTCATTTCTCTGTTTTACCATTTTCAGTTTTTCATTTTTCCATTTCTTCAATTTTTCTTTTCCATTTCTCTGTTACTTCAGTTTTTCATACCTCTAATTTTCTGATTTTATTTATTAAACATATACAATCATCCTATTTAGCATTTGTACATTTTCACAACAAAGATAACAACAACAATAATAATAATAATAAGGGAAAATGACACTTTTCCCCCCTAAGTTATGTGCATATAGCACTTTTCCCCCCTGAGTTATTAAAGTGACAGTTTTTCCCGCTCACTTATTTTAAAAGTGGTAGTTTTTTCCCCTGAAATGTTAAATTGACATTTTTGCCCTTAAAAATAACTATTTCATTTATTTTTATTCTTCAACCAATTATATTACTAATATGTATGGAAGATTACGGTTCGATACGAACCTAATCGAACACCGTAGCAATTGAACTTAAATAGTATGGATGGTTACGGTTACGATTTATAACCGAAAAAATAAAATAAAATAATTGTTAAATTTATACTATTTTTAAATAAGAAATAAAATTATAAAAATAAATAAGTTTTGATTAGCTGTTCAAAATCAAAATTGGAACTGAACCGTACCGATTTATCAAAATAAGTGTTTGATCATTTTCACTATATATGACTAGTTCAGTTCCGGTTTACCGTTCAACAATTATTTAATTTTATTTTTTCGGTTGGGGTATGATTGCTACAGTGTTTGGTTAGGTTCGAACCGAATCGTGATCATCCATACATATAAGTAATAATTTATTGGAGAAGAAAACTAAATGAAATAATTATTTTTAAGGGTAAAAATGCCAATTTAACATTTCAAGGGGAAAAATTGCAACTTTAATAACATAGGGGGTGAAAAGTGCTATATGCACATAACATAGGGGGAAAAAGTGTCATTTTCCCTAATAATAATAAAGAATAGTAATAATAAAGATAATAATAATAATAATAATAATAATAATAATAATAATAATAAATAAAGATAATACTAATAACAATAACAATAATAATAATAATAATAATAATAATAATAATAATAATAATAATAATAATAATAATAATAATAATAGTAATAATAATAAGATCTCTCTCTCTCTCTCTCTCTCACACACACACACACACACACACACACACACACACACACACACACACACACATAAACACACACACACACACACACACACATACACACATTACACACACACACACACACACACACACACATACATACATACATACATACATACATACATACATACATACATACATATATATATATATATATATAAAAGAGCCAAAAAAAAAAAAAAAAAGTAGACCTATAATAGGTAGAAAATATTGGATTTATATTTTTCCTTGAGATTTTTTAATTTATCCTTAATTATATGATTATCCATTAAATATTCTCTTGTTCTTAAATATTCCGTTTAACTTTTAACTTACTCATTAATTTCTATAAGAAAAGTTTTAAGTTCGAACCTCATCCCAATCAAAGTTGGCATAATTGTTGAACATATATTATGAATATGTTAGAGTATATTATTCAAAAGTAAGTACCACATTCTATTACTCTTATTAAATTACTAGTTTTGTACGCGCATTGCGTGAATGGGTTAATGCCCAATATTTATATTTAAATAAATATTTGGAAGTATATCAATGCAAGATTATATAGGAGAAGTTTATACCTAGGTAATTGAATGTTGCATTTGTTTATTTAAATATGTAACTCAAAGCATATGAATCCAAGATAATATAGGAAATTCATTATAATTGTCACTAAAATAAATGTTTCCAACTTTGTAAAATCGACAGTCTAAATACTTGGTCTAAAAATGATAGTCTAAATAAATACTACTTTCGATTTGGATTTTTCTTAGTATTCTTAATTCTCTTTTGAATAACATTGTTATTGTCTTCATCTTCACTATTTGTCATCTTCCTTTTTGTTGTAGTGTGTTATTTGCAATTGGGTTACTATTGGTAGCATATATGACAACGTCATGCAATGAATAAATTAAACACATTACCGGATATTGATATGTCAATAAATAAATTAAACCAGATATTGAGATACCAATAAATAAATTAAAAAAAAATACTAAAGATAAAGACAATGACAATGCTACCCGAAAGAGAATTAAAGAAATTTAAATGAAAAAGTAATATTTATTTATATTATCATTTTTAGACTAAGTATTTAGATTAATGTTTTTAAAGGATTGCAAGCATTTATTTTAGTGATAATTATAATCAATCTCTCATATATTATCTTGCATTCATAAACTTTGAATTACCGATTTAAATGAACAAATTCAACATTCAATTACATATGCATGAACATCTCCTATATAATCTTGTATTGATATATTTTGAAATACTTATTTAAAAATAAATATTAGACATTATCTCATTCGCGCAATTCGCTTGAAAAACTAATATATATATATATATATATATATATATATATATATATATATATATATATATATATATATATATATTAGTTTTTCAAGCGAATTGCGCGAATGAGATAATGTCTAATATTTATTTTTAAATAAGTATTTCAAAATATATCAATGCAAGATTATATAGGAGATGTTCATGCATATGTAATATATATATATAATGCACTAGGCCACTAGCCAACGTAAGCAACGTAACGTTTCCTTCTATATTAATTAATTGTCTTAAATACAATAAGTTTGTTAAATAGCGTTACAAATCTTTTAGTATTTAATATCATTAAACGGTAAACTTCATTATATTGTCTTAAGCTCTTAATCGATCCATAAATTCACAACTTACAAATGCCTTTGGCATCATTTACTTGCTGTACAAAATCACAATTAATGGCTAGATTTCTAACATTGTCCGACTCAATATTTATTCTCTTTCTCTTCTCTTTAATCATAAAACCAAGTACTCCAATGCAAGCAATGGAGTATATTTTTGATACTAGTTATAAAAAACTTGATGGAGATCCTTTATCTTTTTATATGAAAATGTTAACTCCAGTTTTAGACAGGTATAAATGCAATTATTTGTTCTATAAAATATCTATGTGGATGTGGATGAGATGTCGTTGGTCTCTTCCAGTTTAATAAGAGTAGTCCATGAAGGAGTGCTTTGTTACCTTTTGAGATACTACCTGCAATGAATATGCATGATTAGTTTTGGTGTGGGGACATCGTCCTAGTATATCTTGATTGCCGAAATTTGTGGTTATACAAAAATAAATCTAAAAAATGTTTTAGAAAATATAATCTATAGAGTTTTTTCAATTTTATTAAAAAAAAAAAAAAGAAGCTTAATGAATAGAAGTCTGAACGGACAGCTCGGTTGATTTCTAGGTGGTAGATTGTGGGTAAGGAAATATGATCGAACCCTGACAATCATATTGTAAGAGTTACACCCAATGCAAGGGGCTCCTTGCGAGATACCAAACATTGCTCCCCTGGTTGGGGCGTGGGAATTTCCCTTTTCTATATAGCATTATTTGTTTCATTTTATAATTTATGTTAAAGTGAGGATGCAGCGAG
>CP025656.1:16620706-16634179 GCA_003576665.1 Ipomoea trifida | reverse complement strand
CTATATATATATATATATATAATGCACTAGGCCACTAGCCAACGTAAGCAACGTAACGTTTCCTTCTATATTAATTAATTGTCTTAAATACAATAAGTTTGTTAATAGCGTTACAAATCTTTTAGTATTTAATATCATTAAACGGTAAACTTCATTATATTGTCTTAAGCTCTTAATCGATCCATAAATTCACAACTTACAAATGCCTTTGGCATCATTTACTTGCTGTACAAAATCACAATTAATGGCTAGATTTCTAACATTGTCCGACTCAATATTTATTCTCTTTCTCTTTTCTTTAATCATAAAACCAAGTACTCCAATGCAAGCAAAGGAGTATATTTTTGATACTAGTTATAAAAAACTTGATGGAGATCCTTTATCTTTTTATATGAAAATGTTAACTCCAGTTTTAGACAGGTATAAATGCAATTATTTGTGACTTAAATAATCTATAAAATATCTATGGGGGTGTGGATGAGATGTCGTTGGTCTCTTCCAGTTTAATAAGAGTAGTCCATGAGGGAGTGCTTTGTTACCTTTTGAGATACTACCTGCAATGAATATGCATGATTAGTTTTGGTGTGGGGACATCGTCCTAGTATATCTTGATTGCCGAAATTTGTGGTTATACAAAAATAAATCTAAAAAATGTTTTAGAAAATATAATCTATAGAGTTTTTTCAATTTTATTAAAAAAAAAAAAAAAGAAGCTTAATGAATAGAAGTCTGCACGGACAGCTCGATTGATTTCTAGGTGGTAGATTGTGGGTAAGGAAATATGATCGAACCCTGACAATCGTATTGTAAGAGTTACACCCAATGTAAGGGGCTCCTTGTGAGATACCAAACATTGCTCCCCTGGTTGGGGCGTGGGAATTGCCCTTTTCTATATAGCATTATTTGTTTCATTTTATAATTTATGTTAAAGTGAAGATGCAGCGAGGAAGGCAATAAATTACATTTATGAGGGCACTTTCTATGGGTTCTCAGCAAATATCACACATGATCAATATCTTTTTCTAATTGGTCAGTATTTGATCTAAATTTAAGAATTTTAAGTCCTGAAATTTAATAATATTTGATAAACAATTTAAATTTAAATTTTGCAGCAAATACCTATATACGCTATGTTAATAATGAAGATATTGATAATGGTAAAGAATCAGCACTTCATAAGTTTCCTGACAATGAAAAAGGATACCTCGTCTATACTGACGAACCCAATGAAGATCCTTTGAGTTACTATATAAAAATTTTAACATGGGTTGTAGGGAGGTATGCATGCATGTTCATAGCTTTAACCTTATTATTAGTCTTATTTATTACTGTTTTGATATCATAATTTCGTTGTTCAAGTGAAAAGAAAGCCAAGAAAAAGGTAACAAGCTTTGATGACTTTCGGTTTACGGCAGTACTCGATAGTCAGTATGCCCCTATACTTTGCGGTAAGATTATAGCTTTACATTTTTTTTTATGAGTGACTAGAAAACTCACCGTTATTACTCGGGGTGAGCAGTGACATAAGTTATAATTTTTTAGTTATGACACTCTCACTAACTTTTATATATATATATATATATATATATATATATATATATATATATATATATATATATATATATATATATATATATATATATATATATATATTGTTAATAGCTTAGGTTAAAAACAAAAAACTAAATATGATTTGTTAAGTTTTTTATTTTGCAGAAGAATATTCATGTCAAAAACTCACAAGGCGGTACACTCGGACCTAAGGATGCATTCGGAATACATTAATTAATATGATGATTAGAAATATTTTATACATCCTTGAAATAGGCCAGGGCTTGTTTGAATGAATTTTGGGCTAATTAATCAGTATGTATACTACCATGTCAACCGTGTGATAGTAACATATATTCAATGATTATATTATTTATAAAGTTAATTTGGTAAATGCATACCAGGCAAATTATTCTCTAGACTCGGAATCTCATGGTAAGGTGGACCCTGAATTAAAAATACACAATTTATTATATATTGTATATTTACAATTTAATAAACTAAATGTTCACAATTTACGTACTGAATATTTACAATTTAAATTATGAACATTAATATGTAAATTGTGAATATCCAGTATATAAATTGTATATTTTGATCCGAGTCCATCTTGCAAGATGAACTCGGGTCCTTGACATAATTATTGTGCATACCATGCTTGTTGCGTATTAGAATACTAATAATAATAATATTGTGCAACCAAACTACTAAACTAGCCACCTTCTCCAGCAGAAGGCAACCATCTAGGAGTAATTAAGCTCATAAACATACTATTTACGTGTATCGAAGATTCAACACCAATTAAATGGGCAGCAAATTGCCGTGGTAAACAATTGAAGTAACACAAGCTCAACACGATGAGAATTCTAAGTGAAATTTTGGAGGCAGCAGCTACTAATGAAATTGTTGAGTCAGTGATCAATCATTATTAGTGCACAGTTCTATGTACCATACTATCAAATAACGTATATTTAGTATAAAAATAATGTATTTTTAGTATATTAAAATATATATTATATTCAGGAGATGTACATTATTTTTGTACTGAATATACATTAGATTGTATAATATATATTCAGTACACAAATAATTTAAATTTAACATATTAAAAATGTACTTTTTGTTATGGTTTACATATCACTATGTGGACCATGGTACACACAATAATTTACGTTCGGGCAATGGGGAAGAGAAATATTATATTCATTTTATTAGGCCGAAAGTAGGAGTTGGGTCAGAAAGAAAGTTTGGGCCGAGTTAACATTGTCAATACTTGTTCTAAAATTCCTACTTTAAACCCAAATGCTAAGGCATTTGCAAATTTAAATTTTATTGTGGACCGCGGTCCACACCTTGTCCATGTTGAGTTAACTCATAAGCAGACTTTGTTCAGTTAACTCAAAGGGTAGCTCAATTGACAAATAAATTTCTTTGTGCGTACAATTTTCGGGATAACCTAGTTCAATTCCCTATCACAAGTGAACCAAAAAAAAAAAAAAAAAAAAACACCACTCCGAATAGTTCCTAGTTCTCACAGGAGTATATATATGTCAAAAATTTCAAATTATATACTATAAACAATATTGAATTCTTTTAAAATGATTTTTAAAAAAAATTGCTTTTAAAAAAGAAAGTGGCCAATTTGCTGCAAAGTGAATAGCGCAGTGTCATATTTGGCGTAGTTGAATATACACGTGCATCAAATTGGAGTCAATTTTGGTGTATTTCTTGGAGGAAGTTTTGGACCAAATTAGTGTAATGATTAGTATTGGAGTTGCTTGTGTTTGGTATTTTTCATGATTACATATATGCAATAAATGCAATTAGAATGGGAGAAATCAAAAAGACAATTGAAATGGAAATGGTAATTAAATAGATTTGATTTTTTTAATGCGATTTTTTAACGCAATATAAAATAAAAAATGAAAATAACGAGTTAGGGTTGTTTTAACGTGATCATGATCATTAATGAATTGACACGTGAAATTTCATTTTTAATGGGTCAAGCCTGTTAGCCCATTAATAGCCCGTTAAAACTAGCATTAGTTATGAATATTTTTTTATTTTAATATAATATTATGATATGTTATGATTTGAATATATTTACTATTTGCATAGATTTAATTATAAATTTTTAAAAAACTTTTGAAGCTTTTTTTTTTTTAAAAAAAAAAATCATATTGACATGCAAAACAGGTTAGTTTGCAAGGGTTAGAAAATGGTGCATGTTTGTTTGACTTCAAGCAATCAATAAAAGTAAAGAGTAAGTAATAGAGAAATACAAATATAAGTGAAAGTTAGATTTTCATGCTAGTTGCAAACCAAGCCACTAAGTTACTGACTAATTAAACCCCTCTATGACAGTCTTTTGAATGACTTTTTTTTCACTAAGTTCCTCACTTCCACATTCTTCAATGTCTGATTTTCAACATCATATCAAGGGTTGTTCACTAGTCTTAAAAGATTGTTGGACAAAATCTTTGTGATTCTTAAAGATTTAGAGAGCTTTGAATGACTTTTAGTTCTTTAAAATTGTAAATTAAAAAGTACAATTGCAAGGTTACGTTCGCCGTCGCCATTTTCTCCATCCCAGCCATCAAGAATGAAGAAGAAGCTTGTAGGGCATTAATGGGCAATTTAATTATCCTCGTAAATGCACGAGTGAAATGTAATTTAGAGTGCAAAGCAAGGGTTGAACCCATAGAGAATTGATACAGTGCAATTTAGAGATTTGAAAATAATTGATTTTACAATTTAAAGTGCTCAAAACCAATTGTAAATCATAATGAATTTAATCAAATGAACTACATGTAGAAAATAAAGGCATGAAAAAGAATTGAATAACCACGAGACAAAATAACAAGCTAACAAAGCCCTAGGAACATGTAGTACTGAAGCACAAAGAGTCAACCCATCATCCATATGGGAGTGTAAATTGGGACACCAAGTGTCACTAGACCACAAGGTCTTTGGCAATTAAGGGTTCGTTCTAACTGCTACTACTCCGTATGATGTCCAGAGCAAGTCGTGTGCTTTAATCATTCATATGCTTAAGACTTTTATTCGAATGATTAAAACACATTAAGCTTAGAAGAACTTACTGAATACCCGGGTTAGAACCAAATAAACAACTTGATAAGACAATCAAATTATCTATTCATTTATCTTTCAAAGCACGAAATTAATAGGCATGGTGTTTACTGTACAAATTCCTTCAAATTAGTTCAATTATATCATGCTAAAGTAGGCAACCCTCTAACGTAATCAATCACAAAATAAAAGATCAAAAGACAACTTAATTCGATTGGTAGTTAAAAGTTGAAACCATAAACGATAATTCAATAAAAGATCAAAAGACAACTTAAGTCGATTAATTTAAAAAAAATTAATTACATATTAGATTATATAATCATAATAAATAAAAATCTTCTATTCGAAATTTAACCTTTCACCAACTTCCAAGCTAAATAATTCAATCTTGTTTGTTTATTTTCATTAATATTTATTTTAAATCAGAAATTTTGATTTTAAATACTCATAAAAATAATGTAATCTCATTGTGGCCTACAAATCTATTTACAAGTTTACTACGGCCACGTACAAAACTTGCTATTTAATCATTCCAATGCAATTTCCTTTACAAAAATGTACGAGGACGTCCATTGAAACTTAGCGTAATAGTTCGTCACTTGATCGGCTTGATGTTGTAATAAAAATTTTAAAAAAATATATACACTAAAAAAAATCACTTTCAAGTAACACGTAAAATTATTATAGAAGCCACCTAGAATCTCTCTCACTAATGGTAATTAATGCTTATCTTTGCATGTGTTATTTTATTATAACATTTTCAATCCAAAATACAAAACTTTACATCAAAATCAATATTCTTAGTATATTATTATATACCAAAATTTATTTATCTTTAAGTCATCCATATCAAATTCTATTTATACATTAAAATAATTTCTATTTTCATAATTTAAACTTTATTTATTTCTTTAATTTAAACGTATGTACTAAATTTTATATTTGTTGAAATTATGTCTGTTGTATTTTGATTTTTAATTGATATATAGTAAACACTAGTTTTGTTTAAATGTCTTAATATAATGAGACCTTTAAAGTATTATATATATATATATATATATATATATATATATATATATATATATATATATTGTTTCTAAAAATACAAATTTAAAATTTAAAAATTTTAAAATTATGTAGAGATATATATAAATAAAATAGGGATATAACAGGATTTTTTATTTAAAAAAATAAGAGAAAAAAAATGCAAAAGAGGTTTTTAAAAGAAGCTAGTAGACCAATTTGCTGGTGCGCATGCAATTTTTTATCTTCATTTTTATCTTTATTAGCTTGAATTTTACTAATTAAAATGTGGCTATACTAGCTTGATTTTTATCTTTAATTAACAGATTTAATTTTCTTTAAAAATGGCTTGCAAATGCCCAACTTTAATGTAGCATTCCAAGTCCACATACTTCTTTCTATTTCTATATATTTTCTTTTCAATTGTTCATGAATGATATTTGATAGGTTGACTTAAAGTAGTATGAATGGCAACATTATTTCAACTTTTCCTAAATATTACGGGGTATCATTTTTAAAAAAAATATTTATATTTATATTTTTTTTGGGTGAATTGTTTGGTGCGAATTGAATTTGGTTTGTCATAGCACAAGAAAAGCTCGTGACAGCATGAAAGGCAAAATGGGCAAATCAAAATGCAATTAAGGAAATATAAACAATAAAGAATTTGAATTGATAATTGCCAAACTTTTACAGCCAGTTTGATTCAGGAAAAATGAAACTTAAATTTCATGAAAAAATTATTGGTAATATTGACCCTATCTATTGTTTGATTGGTACAAAATAAATTACCAAGAATATTTATTTTATTATTTGATGGAGTTTGAAATTGTAAGGAATAATAGATATAAAGACCAATGTGTTCCTACATAATACTCCGTAATAATGATAATAAAACTAAGAGTAATTTTTACATTTATCATTTTATCAAAAAACTAATTTATACCAAACACTTTTAAGCATAATAGCTAGCTTAACAGCTCTTCAGATTTCAGCTTCGAGCTTATAGCTTTTCAGTTTTCAACTACTTTTTAGTTTTCAGCTACCTTTTCAGCTAGGTTTGCCAAACCTAGCCATAATTAAAGTACAATTATGCCAATATTGATAAACTTATTTTAGATCTTATAATACCACGTGTTCATTTTTAAAGTACTGTAGGTTCATTTTTACAATTGTAATGCAACTACATTATTATAATGGTGGATCATAAATATATTCATGATTGAAATATTGCTGATTCATTTTTACAATATTAATGGTTTATGTTTACAATAATAAATGTTCATCTTTACTGTATCGAAGATTCAACACCAATTAAATGGGCAGCAATTGCCGTGGTAAACAATTGAAGTAACACAAGCTCAACACGATAGAATTCTAAGTGAAATTTTGGAGGCAGCAGCTACTAATGAAATTGTTGAGTCAGTGATCAATCATTATTAGTGCACAGTTCTATGTACCATACTATCAAATAACGTATATTTAGTATAAAAATAATGTATTTTTAGTATATTAAAATATATATTATATTCAGGAGATGTACATTATTTTTGTACTGAATATACATTAGATTGTATAATATATATTCAGTACACAAATAATTTAAATTTAACATATTAAAAATGTACTTTTGTTATGGTTTACATATCACTATGTGGACCATGGTACACACAATAATTTACGTTCGGGCAATGGGAAGAGAAATATTATATTCATTTTATTAGGCCGAAAGTAGGAGTTGGGTCAGAAAGGAAGTTTGGGCCGAGTTAACATTGTCAATACTTGTTCTAAAATTCCTACTTTAAACCCAAATGCTAAGGCATTTGCAAATTTAAATTTTATTGTGGACGCGGTCCACACCTTGTCCATGTTGAGTTAACTCATAAGCAGACTTTGTCAGTTAACTCAAAGGGTAGCTCAATTGACAAATAAATTTCTTTGTGCGTACAATTTCGGGATAACCTAGTTCAATTCCCTATCACAAGTGAACCAAAAAAAAAAAAAAAAAAAAACACCACTCCGAATAGTTCCTAGTTCTCACAGGAGTATATATATGTCAAAAATTTCAAATTATATACTATAAACAATATTGAATTCTTTTAAAATGATTTTTAAAAAAAATTGCTTTTAAAAAAGAAAGTGGCCAATTTGCTGCAAAGTGAATAGCGCAGTGTCATATTTGCGTAGTTGAATATACACGTGCATCAAATTGGAGTCAATTTTGGTGTATTTCTTGAGGAAGTTTGGACCAAATTAGTGTAATGATTAGTATTGGAGTTGCTTGTGTTTGGTATTTTTCATGATTACATATATGCAATAAATGCAATTAGAATGGGAGAAATCAAAAAGACAATTGAAATGGAAATGGTAATTAAATAGATTTGATGGCGATTTTTTAACGCAATATAAAATAAAAAATGAAAATAACGAGTTAGGGTTGTTTTAACGTGATCATGATCATTAATGAATTGACACGTGAAATTTCATTTTAAATGGGTCAAGCCTGTTAGCCCATTAATAGCCCGTTAAAACTAGCATTAGTTATGAATATTTTTTTTTTAATATAATATTATGATATGTTATGATTTGAATATATTTACTATTTGCATAGATTTAATTATAAATTTTTAAAAAACTTTTGAAGCTTTTTTTTTAAAAAAAAAATCATATTGACATGCAAAACAGGTTAGTTTGCAAGGGTTAGAAAATGGTGCATGTTTGTTTGACTTCAAGCAATCAATAAAAGTAAAGAGTAAGTAATAGAGAAATACAAATATAAGTGAAAGTTAGATTTTCATGCTAGTTGCAAACCAAGCCACTAAGTTACCGACTAATTAAACCCCTCTATGACAGTCTTTTGAATGACTTTTTTTTCACTAAGTTCCTCACTTCCACATTCTTCAATGTCTGATTTTCAACATCATATCAAGGGTTGTTCACTAGTCTTAAAAGATTGTTGGACAAAATCTTTGTGATTCTTAAAGATTTAGAGAGCTTTGAATGACTTTTAGTTCTTTAAAATTGTAAATTAAAAAGTACAATTGCAAGGTTACGTTCGCCGTCGCCATTTTCTCCATCCCAGCCTCAAGAATGAAGAAGAAGCTTGTAGGGCATTAATGGGCAATTTAATTATCCTCGTAAATGCACGAGTGAAATGTAATTTAGAGTGCAAAGCAAGGGTTGAACCCATAGAGAATTGATACAGTGCAATTTAGAGATTTGAAAATAATTGATTTTACAATTTAAAGTGCTCAAAAAAATTGTAAATCATAATGAATTTAATCAAATGAACTACATGTAGAAATAAAGGCATGAAAAAGAATTGAATAACCACGAGACAAAATAACAAGCTAACAAAGCCCTAGGAACATGTAGTACTGAAGCACAAAGAGTCAACCCATCATCCATATGGGAGTGTAAATTGGGACACCAAGTGTCACTAGACCACAAGGTCTTTGGCAATTAAGGGTTCGTTCTAACTGCTACTACTCCGTATGATGTCCAGAGCAAGTCGTGTGCTTTAATCATTCATATGCTTAAGACTTTTATTCGAATGATTAAAACACATTAAGCTTAGAAGAACTTACTGAATACCCGGGTTAGAACCAAATAAACAACTTGATAAGACAATCAAATTATCTACTCATTTATCTTTCAAAGCACGAAATTAATAGGCATGGTGTTTACTGTACAAATTCCTTCAAATTAGTTCAATTATATCATGCTAAAGTAGGCAACCCTCTAACGTAATCAATCACAAAATAAAAGATCAAAAGACAACTTAATTCGATTGGTAGTTAAAAGTTGAAACCATAAACGATAATTCAATAAAAGATCAAAAGACAACTTAAGTCGATTAATTTAAAAAAAATTAATTACATATTAGATTATATAATCATAATAAATAAAATCTTCTATTCGAAATTTAACCTTTCACCAACTTCCAAGCTAAATAATTCAATCTTGTTTGTTTATTTTCATTAATATTTATTTTAAATCAGAAATTTTGATTTTAAATACTCATAAAAATAATGTAATCTCATTGTGGCCTACAAATCTATTTACAAGTTTACTACGGCCACGTACAAAACTTGCTATTTAATCATTCCAATGCAATTTCCTTTACAAAAATGTACGAGGACGTCCATTGAAACTTAGCGTAATAGTTCGTCACTTGATCGGCTTGATGTTGTAATAAAAATTTTAAAAAAATATATACACTAAAAAAATCACTTTCAAGTAACACGTAAAATTATTATAGAAGCCACCTAGAATCTCTCTCACTAATGGTAATTAATGCTTATCTTTGCATGTGTTATTTTATTATAACATTTTCAATCCAAAATACAAAACTTTACATCAAAATCAATATTCTTAGTATATTATTATATACCAAAATTTATTTATCTTTAAGTCATCCATATCAAATTCTATTTATACATTAAATAATTTCTATTTTCATAATTTAAAACTTTATTTATTTCTTTAATTTAAACGTATGTACTAAATTTTATATTTGTTGAAATTATGTCTGTTGTATTTTGATTTTTAATTGATATATAGTAAACACTAGTTTTGTTTTAAATGTCTTAATATAATGAGACCTTTAAAGTATTATATATATATATATATATATATATATATATATATATATATATATATATGTTTCTAAAAATTTAAAATTTAAAAATTTTAAAAATTATGTAGAGATATATATAAATAAAATAGGGATATAACAGGATTTTTTATTTAAAAAAAATAAGAGAAAAAAAATGCAAAAGAGGTTTTTAAAAGAAGCTAGTAGACCAATTTGCTGGTGCGCATGCAATTTTTTATTTCATTTTTATCTTTATTAGCTTGAATTTTACTAATTAAAATGTGGCTATACTAGCTTGATTTTTATCTTTAATTAACAGATTTAATTTTCTTTAAAAATGGCTTGCAAATGCCCAACTTTAATGTAGCATTCCAAGTCCACATACTTCTTTCTATTTCTATATATTTTCTTTTCAATTGTTCATGAATGATATTTGATAGGTTGACTTAAAGTAGTATGAATGGCAACATTATTTCAACTTTCCTAAATATTACGGGGTATCATTTTTAAAAAAAATATTTATATTTATATTTTTTTTGGGTGAATTGTTTGGTGCGAATTGAATTTGGTTTGTCATAGCACAAGAAAAGCTCGTGACAGCATGAAAGGCAAAATGGGCAAATCAAAATGCAATTAAGGAAATATAAACAATAAAGAATTTGAATTGATAATTGCCAAACTTTTACAGCCAGTTTGATTCAGGAAAAATGAAACTTAAATTTCATGAAAAAATTATTGGTAATATTGACCTATCTATTGTTTGATTGGTACAAAATAAATTACCAAGAATATTTATTTTATTATTTGATTGAGTTTGAAATTGTAAGGAATAATAGATATAAAGACCAATGTGTTCCTACATAATACTCCGTAATAATGATAATAAAACTAAGAGTAATTTTTACATTTATCATTTTATCAAAAAACTAATTTATACCAAACACTTTTAAGCATAATAGCTAGCTTAACAGCTCTTCAGATTTCAGCTTCGAGCTTATAGCTTTTCAGTTTTCAACTACTTTTTAGTTTTCAGCTACCTTTTCAGCTAGGTTTGCCAAACCTAGCCATAATTAAAGTACAATTATGCCAATATTGATAAACTTATTTTAGATCTTATAATACCACGTGTTCATTTTTAAAGTACTGTAGGTTCATTTTTACAATTGTAATGCAACTACATTATTATAATGGTGGATCATAAATATATTCATGATTGAAATATTGCTGATTCATTTTTACAATATTAATGGTTTATGTTTACAATAATAAATGTTCATCTTTACAATAATAATGCAACTACAATATAAGTAAATGAATCTAAAATAGGTTCATTAAAAGATATTCATTTAATCAATATTGCAAGTCGATCAATAAACAAAATTCAAAATATATTAATATGAGTATCATTCCAAAGATATCCTAAGAATATTTTTAATATTACATTTAGTAACATTGGTTTTATTTATAATAAAAATAAAAAAATAATCTGTGTAAATGATAGTAGATAAATTGATGTCATTTTAATGAACATAAAATGTTATTATAATAAACTTATAGTAGTATAATAATAATGAATCATCTAAAAAATTATTTTATTTCCTAATCATGGTCCTAGAAGTTTAAACTAAACTTTCCTTTTCCCTTTAATGTTTAGTCGTCACTCGTCAGTCCCGAATTTAGTATCTGCATAATAACCACAATACCAAGTAGGCATTACCATATTCATGTAAGATTAACATCATACACACTATCCCTAGTTGGTTGCCAAGCAATAATTGTACGACCACCTTTAAAGCTGTGCAAATGAACATTAATAAGAAAAATATTGAATAATTCAATAAATTTTACACTGGTAGCAATTAGTTGTCTCAACTTTTAAAATAGCACCGAAGCATGGATCCTCTCATTGAATGGTTCGCTGAATCACCATAATTTATCCTTTCATTATTATGTTAGATTGATGTATGAAAATTTGATGGCGAGAAAATTTTACATTTCATGGATACAAAAAGATATAAAAGGGTTTATAGCCAAATTCTAGGCATCTAGTTTAGGGTAGAAAATGTAGTTAAAATGATGAATTCAAATATCTTTCCCACCCTCAATAATTCATCCTTTTACAACGGACACGAACCATTATCAATACCCAATTCTAGCTTTCTAAAAATATAAATATCAAACTTTATTATTATTATTTAAAAAAAAGTTGTATGGTCATTTTAGGTGAGTAAATGAATGATATCTTTGGATGGGAATCAAACTTTATTATTATTATTTAAAAAAAAGTTGTATGGTCATTTTAGGTGAGTAAATGAATGATATCTTTGGATGGGAATCAATATCGGCCCATTCAATCATGTTGGTGTAGGTACATATGCATTGTCGTGTGCATGTGCATGTGCATGTGAAAATGAGAATGAAGAGAGATTAAAAATAAAATGGAAAATGACAATTTTGGAGTCAAAATTATTTTATTTTCAGAATTTTGGTCCGTATAAATTAATTCAAATAAATTTAGCCCCTTAATTAGTTAATTATTTATAACGTTATACTTTTAGGAGTTAATACCATAAATAATCCTTTGACTATTGGGCTAATACTCCTTTTAGTCATCGACTTTAATTTCCATTCGATCACAAATGGTAGTCTAACTTTCATTTTTGACCACAAATAGTCCTCCGTTAAAATTTTTGTTAAATGAGTGTTAAATTTAGTGGCAATATCGTCAAATTGATTAATTTTATTATGATTACTTCTTTTTGACAATTATATGACAACATAATTAATTTCAAACATTAAGTAGTTAATAAATATAAAAACAAAATGGACGCGACAAATCACATAAATTAAATGAACAAATTAAATAAAAATTCATGATTAATGTTCGCAATTTATACTTGATTAATTATATTAATTCAACGGTGGCAGCCTTCAGTTATATCCCAAATAAAATGTTTGATCAATTAATGAAGAGGGAAAACTATTAATCGGCCATGTATGAACCATCATGAAAATGATGGAAGCAAGGTTTTTGAAAAAAAATTTCTTCCATTCTAATCTGTTGGTTAAATTAAAAACAGATAGCTCTAATATTAAATCTTCATTTTGCACGCATAATTACGAGAACATGGTGTATTGTCTTTTTATTTAGGAGTATTTTTATTTGTTAATTGTTTCAATTATGCTTGTTGGTGAAAAAATCTAAACATTTT
>CP025656.1:16580852-16596132 GCA_003576665.1 Ipomoea trifida | reverse complement strand
ATTAAAATAATTGTTTTTTCTGTAAGAAACAAATTAAAAACAACATTTTAAATAAGATTTACTGGTGTAACTCCTAATCATGCTCATATATTTTTAAAACATTATTTTTGTTAAATGTTAGAATAACAAAATTATTGTATTTATTTAATATATTTCAATTAAAATTAATGTGGTGACTGGTGAGTACCCATCTCTTGCTAATTACTAAATATTCGAGAAATTTCCACTTTTGGTCCCACGACTTTGGTACCATTTCCACTTTTGGTCCCTGACTATTAAACTTTCCACATTTGGTCCCACGACTTTTAAATCCTTACCACATTTGGTCCTTCCGATCAAATTCCGGCCACATTCCGGTCACCGGTAATTATTTTCCAGCGAATGAATTCAGTTAAGGACAATTTTGTCATTTCATTTTTAAAGTTAAAAAAAAAAAAAAAGCAGCATTGTCTCGCCGGTCTTCTTCTTCTTCTTCTTTCTGCACCGACAAAGAAGAAGACCGACAACGGTGGTCTGAGGTGGTGTATGGACCCAGTTATTTCCATGTGGGTATTTCTTCTTCTTAGCTAAAGATTTGAGAGCTTGGCTGGAAACATTCTTGTTGAACAGTTGCGTCAAGAGAGAAAAACATTGAGGTCAGACTTTAAAGATTTGATTATGTCTGCAAGACTATTTTCATTTGTTTTTATTTTTGTTGCTCCCTTGCGAAGAAGAAGACCAGCCCCGCCGGCGGGACGGTACTGCTTCTATGTTTTTTTTTTTTTTTTTTTAATTTTAAAAATGAAATGACAAAATTGTCCTTAACTGAATTCATTCGCCGGAAAATAATTGCCGGTGACCGGAATTTGATCGGAAGGACCAAATGTGGTAAGGATTTAAAAGTCGTGGAACCAAATGTGGAAAGTTTAATAGTCAGGGACCAAAAGTGGAAATGATACCAAAGTCATGGGACCAAAAGTGGAAATTTCTCCTAAATATTCTATCACTATTGTGCTTGATGGACATATATACAGAAAAATTTCCTATGTTCACATATTTTACATAGCTATGTATTCTATACAAACTCACAGTGTAATGGACTTTTTAAAGCACAAAATATCAATATAACTATTGGCTTTAAACCCTTTTTCGGAAAAAAAAAATCTATTATAGTTATAATAAAAGAGCAGTTTTAAACCCTATTTTGATCGGTTGATAATAATGTTTGTGTAACTTTTTTATTGAATTAAAACCAAATTTGATTGGTTGACAACCCTTTTATGTTCTATTTTCTTATTGGATAATTTAATTTGATATGAATATTAATTTAATATTTTAAAAAAATAACTAACATCCGTTTTATTAATTAATAGTAAATTAATACTTTTATCATTTCTCATAAAAAAATGTAAATGTCGTTTTCTTTTGTTTACTTACTCCAAGAATAGTTTTTTTCTTTTTTTTTTTTTTTTGAAAACCAAACAAAACTCCAATATATTAATTCGCAGAGTTCATACATCCAGCAAGAGAACGCGGGATATAATCAAACAATTCGTACAAAGCATAATCTTGATTCCTAAGAGATTCTCTGGCCATTGTATGTGCCAAAAGATTACTACGTACTACGAGGAACGAAAGCAAGAAAAACAGACTCCAACTGATTCAAAGAAGTATGCATTAGCAAATGTATTTCAAATAATGTATTTATTAGTATGCATTAGCAAATAACAATACACCGAAATTCGTAAGGGCTAACGGATCGGAATGCATCCGGCATTTGATACATGGGAAATCGTGGGGCCGAAATTGATAATCAATATATCAATAAATCCAAGAATAATGTAATACGACATCGTTTTCTATGGGCGGGAACTGAAAATATTTTTATTTACTAAATAAAAGTTGTAGCTTTATTAGATATAGAGATGAGCGAAGATTTTTAGCAATCATATGAGATGTAATTTAATGTAAATAGTATACATTTTCAACGCAATTGTTTGATAATTGCTTGAGTGGTCACGATGGCTCCATATTGAAAATGACACAGAGATTGAGCTTGTAAGTTTTTATTTTCTGGGATGCACTGCGGGAAAAAAAAAATATGGAAATTAACAATACAAAAAAAACCACTTTATTTGTAATAGGGTACGTGTTGCTATTTGTATCACCCTCTGGTGAAAAGTTGATGTGAATATCCTTGGAATTGTAAAAATGTGATTTCAACAATTACATATGTGGTGTAAATAGCAATAAGGGTGTTAATATGGCTATTTACACAAACTTGGACAAACATAATTTACGTGATTCCAATAATAATTTTTTTAATTAAGGCGAGGGGTTGTCTTCATAAGGAAAAAGTGTAAATACTTTTGAAACAAAATATAATAGTTAGGGGTAACAAATTTTTATGATAAAAAGTGTAATGCGGAGTACTAATTAGAGATAAATTGGTTGATTTTATTTACAAAAGAATGTGCAATATTTATGAGAATGTAATATTAAGTGTTGGAAAATTACTTATGAATAAATTGTGCATTCACTTAATCACAAATGAAAAAAGAAATAATAAATAAACAACAACCAAATTTTACATTAAACTTTCATAGAAAATAATCAATTTCTCTTATCAATCTTCTTTATTTTCAAAGGAACGTTAAAGATATAAATACATTATTGTGAATAAATTAAATCTTAGTATAAGCTCTTTGGACATCTCTCCTAATCGATCCTTAAGTCTTAATGTATAGCATTTCGCTTGGCATACATGTATAATATTCTGCGAAATATGAAAAAAAAAAATTATGTTAACAACATAATTAATTTCAAAATGCAACAGCATTTTACACAGACTTAGCTTACCGCACATAATAAAAGCTGGTTTGGGACGCAGTAAAGCTGTTAACGTCCCAGATAATGTATCGACCGGTTGTAGCGCCTCCTTAGCCCTCTCCAGACTTGAAATTAATTTAAAAAAAAAACAAAAAACATATAATATTATATTTTCTATTATTTGCCAAGAACCTAGTGGTCTAGTGGCACAAATTGACTCTCCCAAATGAGAGGTTATAGGTTCATGCCTCAGTGAGGCGTTATTGACTTTTTATGTTTCAGTAGGTTGAGAAATTAAAGTAGTTATGAACAAATATTAGTAATATAATAAACGATTCGAATCCAATAGTATGATAGTAGAAGTAGACAAACAAACAAGTATGATAGAAGTAGACAAACAAACATAGTAACGAGTATCAAATCAAATATATAACATATAAAATGGGATAGATAATATAATGTGCATGAGTGCAAATATATTTTCTAGTATCACTACAAGAAAATAGTTTATGGATTATGGTCCAATTGAAAATTAAAGGATAAAAATTACTAAATATCAGTAGTCAAAGGAACCATCCTTGAAATCAACTCGGATTGGTTATTTACTCTAATTATTTGAATTAAACATTAAATAATATAATGTGCTTTCAACCATGTAAAAATGTTCATAAAGATCATTTATGCGATAAGATATTGATTTGTGTGTAGAAACCTTTACGGCTTAACTACTTGAGGATATATAACATATTCCATCGATATGTTGGATTCATGAATTTTTATAATTAATTATAATCACAATTTCTAGATGTCGAAAATAACCATTTTAGTGGAAAATTATTTTTAAAAACAAAACTCTCACACACATAATGGCATGCAAATTTGGACTGGATCGGAGTTATATTTATTCTATACTTTAATGACCAAAAATATAATTTGTTTTTAAAGAAAAATTTTGAAAACGAATAGAAAATATATTGAAATAGAACTAGTGTAGTTGGTTCTTCAATTCTAGAGAGTGTTCTCCACCCTCTCTTAAATAGAATTGGTCTAGTTGGCTAGGTCAATCTTAAAGTTATTGTTCATATTTATCTATTTAAAAATTATACTAAAACTTAATTGCATGTATGTGTATTCAGTTTTTTAAGTTAATAAAAGTTATCATTTCATAAAAAAAAAAATTAAAAAACAACTATTTTTTTTGAAAGGAAAAAAACAACTAATTTTATACATACCTTCCCAAAGTGGAATTTAAGATTTCAGTATAGTATGCCTCAGGATCTTTGTTAGGGTTTTTAGTGTAAATCACATAATGATGGAAATTAACCGGTAAATTTGAGTCTGCTCCATTGATAGAAAGCACATGGGGATTCGCTGCAAAATATGAATTTAATTGTAATAGAAATGCATACAAGTTTAATTTTAAAATTTAAGTGTTTATTGCGGCTCACCAGAAAGATTGCTAGCTTGATTATTATCAAGTATTGCCATAAATCCATTTTGGGTAGTACCTTGGATCATATAAATGTATTGAAATGCCTTCCTCACTGCCTCCTCACTATATTATTATAACCATATATCATCGAACACAAATCATGAGATTAAAACAAATAAATAATAATGATGTTGTATATACATATGCATACATACATACACACATATATGTGCGTGTGTGCCCGAGCGGACACATTTACATAAAACAAAGTCCCCATGTGAAAAGTGTGAACTAATATGGACACAAGATCAGTGGTCAGATGTAGATCCCAAATTTATGGTTGAATCATGAAATTTAAGAGCGTGTGCACAACTTAATAACTAACTAAATCAGTAAATGAAAAGCTCAATCCCAAATATGTTGCACAACCCACAACAACGAGTTCCACACCACACTATAACGGATTGCACAACCAACACGAGCACAAGCACCCCAACGGGTTCAATAGATATGTTGAGTAGTACAATTATATTGGAACAACGAGACAGAGAATAAATAAAATTAAAATACGTTCAACAACTCGCACTACGAGTTACACAATCCATAATAATGGGTTACATACACATCACACCACAACGGGTTGCACAACCAACACATGCTCCCAGAGGTTTCAGTAGACCCCTTATCCTTCAAACAACGGGTTGCACAATCCCCAACAACAGATTGCAAACCTCACAATACTAGATTGCACAACTAGGACAACCAAATGCACAACCATATTACCCAATTAAAATGCAAATGCGTACATATGCACTGACATCCAAACATAAGTAATATTATAGTTAAAAAAAAACAAGTAGAAAAGAATAGTGATAACTTTTAATGGACAAGGACTCGATCGATGATGAAGAAATTACAGTTCCAATTCACAGTAGTGATTATTTAAGAAACTAGGAAACAAAATCATGAAAATGTAGGGAAATGGTTCAATTTTAGAGTTTCAATTTTAGAGTTTATGACCGCGTTTTTGGTTTTATTTGGTGTAATGGTTCAATTTTTACTATTTAGCATCTAGCATTTATGGTTTAGATTTAAAGTTTACCTTTTTAATTGATTTTATAAATTTTACTAGGTTTACATATTCAGTTGTTAAAGAATGCATATTTAAGTTCAAATTTGCACAGTGATGTTGATTAGAACAATCAAATTTTTACATTTGTAAAGCTGAGATTTGTTCTTAGATTTCTCCTAGGGGCCGTTTGGTTCGGGTAATCTGAGATTACCTAGGTAATCTGAGTCTGGTAATGTTATATTACCTTGTTTGTTTCAAGTTATGAGATTACCTGGTAATGTTATATTACCTCAAAGCTGAAATGTTTCAAGGTAATGTGATTACCCTTTTTAGGTAATCTAAGATTAGCTTGGAATACAACTTTGCCCTTGTTAACTAATCCTTATATATAATAATAATAATAATAATAATAATAATAATAATAATAATAAAATAAACAAACATATATAAATAAATATATGTTATATAATCAAATATACATGTGTGTATATTTATATATTCATTTTTTTAATATTAAGCATCAATACATTCATACATTCATACATATAAATAAATAAAAATACACACAATAAAGGCACACAAATAAATAAATAAATAAATAAATAAATAAATAAATATATATATATATATATATATATATATATATATATATATATATATATATATATTATATAACATTATATAAATTATCATATAACCTAAAATATAACCCTTAACCAAACAAAGTAATATTATATTCCACAATCCAAACCAAACACATCAGGTTATCTTACATTCCCAAAATCTCACATTACCTTCCCGGAGGTAATCCTATTACTTGGGGTAATCCAAGATTCCGTGAACCAAACGCCCCCCTAAGGAAATGTTCTCATGGAATCCAAAGCCTATACACACACACACAGGAAGGTCCAAGTGAGAGTGCTCCTCGTAAAAACTGTGGATACATCCATACCCCCATCTCAATAAATCAAAATGTTAGGATCTTATCATTACTAAAATTTCAAGTTTGTAATAATTATAAAATTAACTCTGCTCATTGATGAACCCTTGCTTTTTAAAAATTATAAAAGTGACAATTTGCTTTTTTATTAAAACATTCAACCGTTGATAAATTCATTTCTTTTTATTTTAAAGAAATAAAAATTTTCTTTTGATTTATTTAAAAAATAGAATCAGACTAATAAAGCCAATTATATTTTTTTTTTTAGCTTTTTTAAAGATATTTAATCAATTAACATATTGGAGTAACCGTATAGACATTCGTAATTAATAAAATATACTTGGAATTCATAATTATATATAGTATTTGTCACAGCCGATCCTATCGTTTTATAGGCCCGGAGCAAAGACAAAAACAATGCCCCATATATAATATATGAAGTTAAAAGCTTGTATGGGTTAATTGAAAGTAATTAAATGATAATTTTGAATTTTTATAAACATATATTTAAAACTTTGGGCCCCTATATGTTGTTTAATTATAAATTAATTCAACTTTCGCTAATATATATCTATTAATTAAATTAATATGTCAAATTGTTTTAATTGTTAAGTGGATTTAAAATTAATATATAATTTTGAAGTCACGGATTCAAATCTTTGCATATGCAAGCATTTTTTTTTTACTTCATTAAAAAAAAAACAAACAAAAAAAAAAACTTTAAGCTAGTAGGCCCTCCAAACATTAGGGCCAAGGCGAGTGCCCATCTTGGTCTTGCCCGCCCTTAGGGCCGGCCCTGGTGTTTGCTTGCCAAATAGGGCTAAAATATGCTTAGGCTAGGGATGATATTAAAATAAAATGTTGTTGAAACAACTAGCAACAATATTTGAACAAAAACAAAAATAAACGCACCTTTCCAAAACTGAAGTTAAGATTTTAATTGAATAAGCTGTAGCACCATCTCCATCATATGGTACTTCATAATCAGTATTAATTTTATACTCCATGGTATACGTTGGAGATGGTACAACCAGCCACTTTGCCATTATTGCACTTGGATTTATGATAAGAAAACATGCAAAAAGAGTTAAAGTTGAGCACAACAACACTTGAAGTTTAGGCATTTTTATTTCGTATAACAAGCAAGATGGATGAAATTTGCATTAAATTACTAGGAAGTTATAGTGTTTAAGGAGGATAAAATTTAGTCAAGCTGTTAAATTAATTGATTAAAATACATTGAACTTAGAGAGATAATGAATTAAATGCATTGGTATTGTAACATTACAACAAAAACGTATGATAAGATGTTAACTAATAAAGGATGAGGGTGTATATTGCATACTCTGTACCGTGTAATTGTCAAGGTGTAATTGTCAACGCCATCCATCTTTCATTTCTTCGTCCAATTCACTACATCTTCTAACCATGAAATCCATCATCTTTCTTTTCTTCTTTCTGTGTGTAATCGCCAAACTAGTTGGTGCCATTACACCAAAATCAATTTTTATTCTTGCTGGCGAAGGTAATATGGTTACAGACAATCATAATGAGTCTGTATGGAATCATGTTACTCCACCAGAATGCTTGCCCAATCCATCTATACTAAGATTTGCATCCAATAACTCCTGGGTGCCGGTAGAGGAACCCCTACATGCTGACATAGACGTGACCAAGGCCAAAGTATGTGGGGTAGGTCCTGGGATGGCATTCGCCAACCATCTGTTGAAGAGGGATCCTGCAGTTGGGGTGATAGGCTTAGTACCGTGCGCAATTGGGGGGACGACCTTGATTGAATGGCTCCCAGCGGCAAAAGCCTATTACAATCAAATGCTTGTTCGCACCTATGCAGCATTGCGAGCTTCCAATTCAGATGGTGGACAAGTCCGGGCTCTCCTATGGTATCAAGGAGAGAGCGAAACTAATGGTAAAGGCTATCCCTCTCCTTTTGCCAGTAATTTGGAGATTTTTTTTAACTCCGTACGGCATGACTTTGGTCTACCCGCACTTCCAATAATCCAAGTGGCCTTGCCCTCAATAACATATGGTTCTTATGCTAAGGATATTAGGAAGTTTCAGTTAGAACTTAAACTTCCTATGTTGAGTACGGTAGATGCAAATGGATTACAGCTACAAAATGACAGTGTCCATCTTACATCTACTGCCCAAGTCCAGCTGGGCATAGCAATGGCTAATGCATTCCTCCAAATTAGTCATAGTTAGACTTGAGGAATGCAATATGATATGGTTAGATGATGTAATGAAAAAAATAAGTATTTTCCATAATTACAATAATAATAGTATGTTTGCATTCCATAAGAATCTCAAAAACAATATTGATTGAAATTTTTAACAAATATAAATATATCTTTATTCCAACTTGTACTCACAAATAATAATAATAATAATAATAATAATAATAATAATAATAATAATAATAATTGATGGATAATAAAATCAATTAACCCCATTAATTATAGATACGACAAGTGAAGGATAACAATATAAAAAATAATGGTAAGTATAATATAATGAAGATGCAAATTAAAATATTGTAAGCTACCGAGATAAATCTTGTATTGATTAAGCGTAATGCTATTACAAGGAATAATTTGTGTAATAACAAGACAATGTAGAAGATAAAAAAGATTAATTAAGATATATACCCTACCAAAACATAATGGAGTGTTTATATACTCAAGACCACCCCTAACAACCCCGTGAAAGGGGGTGGGGGTTACAACTACATACCTTGGATCGCAACATACGACACCAAGACCGCATCAACGCGACGATCCGACACTCGGCCGAGCACGGAGCTCGCCATAGCGTTGAGCTCAGCCAAGGAGCGCTGGGCTCGACCTCGCCGCCGAACACTAGGCTTGCCCACGACCTTGGTGGACCAGCCTTTGCCGAGGCTACGCTCAACCATGCTCAGGTCAACCGGGTCCGGTTCCCCACGTTACTTGAGCATTTCTTTCCTCCGAGTTGATTTGCACCCGATCCATTTGTACATTTGTAATATATCTAAAAATAATAATAATCCAACTTGTACAATATGATGGAAGGGTAGGAGGTTCTAGGTCCCATAAAACTACTGATACTACAGTTGTGTTGAATTGATACTGCAATTGTGTTGAAAGGGAACTGCAATTGCACGGAATAGAGGTCATTTCATTCGTCTGGAACTGCAGTTGTGTCGAACTGATACTGCAGTTGTGTCGAACGAATACTGCAGTTGTGTTGAACGGATGAACAGTCTCTATTCTGCGCAACTGCAGTTTCCTTTCAACACAACTGCAGTATTTTTTCAAAACAACTGCAATATCTATTCAATACAACTGCAGTATCAGTCATGACCATGATCCACAGTATAATTTCCGGCGCATGTTATGGGCTAAGGGGAATTGAGCTGGCTGGGGTTAATTATGATCCGAATTCGTATGGGTTTGAAGGGGGGATATTGGATATAAATAATTAGGGAATTGCGCTTAATGAAGAGGTTGAGAAGGGGCCGGAGGAGGAAATTAATGGGGATGAGTTTGAGCCTGGTAGAAATTTAAGTGGAGAAGGGTTTGGGCCGTATGAGGGCTTTGATGATTCAAGCCCATGAAATCTATAACGGCTCAGGCTCGGCAAACTATTATGTGAGCCCGGGTCCATCTTGTAAGGTGAATTCGAATTTAAAAATTCACAATTTATTTACTGAATATTCACAATTTACTGATTGAATGTTCACAATTTTATGTACTAAATGTTCACAATTTACATACTGAACATTCACAATTTAGTATATAAATTGTGAACATTCAGTATATAAATTTTGTATTTTAATTCGAGTCATGGCATAACTGTTGCTCAGGCTATAGAGGAAATATTGGAGGAGGTAGGAGTAGTTACAACATTAATAGATGGGTTGGCTGAGAAGGTGTTGGTTGTTATAAAGTGGATCATGGTTTACAGTGCTACGTGGATCATGATTGTCAAAGGAAATTGTAATAGAATTAAAATGATATTTTAATCTTGCTATAATAAAACTAGTGTGTATAAAAAATGAAACTAAAAACAAAGCTCGTTCAACAATGTAATTTTCTTGCAATAGGGACATCATCATCATTGTCTATTGACTTGCATTAGCGATGCCTCGATATGGCTCATAATGAAGGACTAATAAATTAAAAATTAAAGATAAATAGGGAAGATTTGGGATTTGAAACCATTAGTGATAATCGCAAAATAAGTGTTGGGTAATGTGATCTATGTTACTAAAATAATATATTTAATAAGTTAAAATAATTTATTTTTATGTATTTTAGATCGTAATTTACACAAATTTATGGACTATGGTCTAAGCAATAATGCTCCCCTATGCTCATCTTTTTTTTTTGTTTTTTTTTTTAAAAACTCCCCCTATGCTCATGTAGGCACTAGAATCAGTAGAATTACCTTGGACCATCAGAAATTGAAAGGTCCATCAGTTTTGGGCCCCTTCCTTGCCAGACTCTGGTTTGGACTCCAAACCCATTATTGCAATATGTTTTGTATCTTCTCCTCTTCCTAGGCCCATTCTGTGGTCTTTCGCAAATTGTGTTGTGGACCCCGGCCCACTTTGCAAGGTGGACCTGGGTCCAAAACTACGTCGTTTTTGTCTTTTTTTTTTTTTTAGTAAACATATTGCTGAATATAGAGTTGTCCAAAAATATGTGAATGTAGAGGTTTCAAAGTGTGAATGTAGAGTATAGAAATCGTGAATGTAGATTTATGATTGTGTGAATATAGAATTGTCAAAAAATATGTGAATGTGGAGGTTCCGTCCGAAATTCCCGTTATGTGTAATTCTATGTATTCTTTTGCGTAATTCTGTGTATTCTATTGAGTGTTTATGTGTATTTTATTATACAATTCAATACATTATTAATTTCAATACCATAATTCTGTGCATTATTGATTTTCAATACCAATACTGCAATAACATTAAGTATAAAAAAGTATATCATTAATGTACAGAAGTATATAAAAGAATACACATATCATTGAATAGAATACACACAATCAATAGCATAAGTATTAGCATTACTATTTCATGAGGTATGGTACCCGAAATCAATAATGTACAAAATTATATACCAGAATACACAGAATCATATGCCAGAATACATAGAATTTATGAATAGAATACACATAATTATTACTTTATTAGCCTAAGTATTATATATCTCTGCTGTTTCATGAAGTATGGTATTGGAAATCAATAATGTACAGAATTACATACTAGAATACACAAAATCATATACCATAATACACAGAATTTATGAATAGAATACACATAATTATTAGCCTAAGTATTATCTCTGTTGTTTCATGAGGTATGGTATTGGAAATCAATAATGTACAGAATTATATAGTAATACACAAAATCAATGAAAATGATACACAAAATATAAGCCTAAGTATTAACTTTTATTTTCCAAGAGATATGGTATTGGAAATCAAATGATGTATATAATTACATACTAAAATACACAGAATTAATGGCTAGAATACACAAAATGTCACAACAGAATGCACAGAATATCGTCACAAAATACATAGAACTCATCTTATAAGTTAAGGTCGAACGAGAAACGAAAAAGCAGTTAATTAAAAGAACCAAAACGACTTCGTTTTCAAACATTGTGCATCCTGGTCCACAATATAAATTGCCTAGAAAGTGGTGGTAGGCTGGAGGAGGAAATTAATGGGGATGGGTTTGAACCGGGTAGAAATAAATAAATATTAAATATTGGCCCAACTAATAAATAAATAATACAAGTACAAGCTATAGTCCCAAACTCGGGGCTAGAATAATATCGTAGCTACTAAGAATCAAACCTAATGTATGGATTGAAGGTTGGGAACTCACACCACTGGACCAGGGGAATTTAGTGAGATAAGGGATGATTTTTAAAGAGAGGAACGGGTGTCTATTTATATTGTTGAAGACGCCATTGATGCTTGACAAATGTACAACATCGAGTTGCGTTCAATATTCGTCATACTTGTGTTCCCCCACTACTTGAATGTTATCGATCCTCACATGGCTAGGTTAAGAGCATCTTCCCTTTTAGTACACAAGAGATATAATGGCTCGGTGGCTTGGAGTGTGTGTTGTTATGTTGGAAGTCTTGGATTTGAACCCTTTAGTAGCACCTCTTTTGTTTATTTTGCTCCATACATGCCTCTTTCTTTCCTAAAGATTATGCCTTGAAGGTTTATGATTGATTTATTATTGTACTCTATTTATTGCTTAGCTAAGTTTTTCCCATTGGATTTTCTTAGCCCAAGATTGTTAATGAGGCAAACCCATATAACATGATGCACTCATTTTCCCTCAACTAAGTTTTTTCCATAGGGTTTTCTTAGCAAGGTTTTAGGTGCAAACCCATATAGCAAGGTTGTTAACTTGTGCACCTAAGGTAAATTACTTGTACTTGTAAGTGAAAATAGGTGCACAAATGCATGCAAAATGTATTACATGTGCAAGTAAAATGTACATTGAACATCAATGCTAAGTGCACCTAACGTTTATAATTAGTTGCACCTAAGTGCACGAATGTTAACAAGGTAAATTACTTGCACTTGTAAGTGAAAATAGGTACACTCGTAAGTGACTTTACTTGCACTTTTAACTTGCAAATGTGCACCAACTACTTGCACTTATAACACATTTACTTGCACCAAAGTTTGAGTTATTTACGAAAATGCCACCGCGTTGTTTTTTTTTTTAATTACATATGATTCGTTGATCTGGACACGTGAACAACTGTGGATCGTTCTTATTTCTCTCCTAAACACCCGTTCTCATTAGAGCGCCAACATATATATATATATATATATATATATATATATATATATATATATATATATATATATATATATATATATATATATCAGCGATTACCTAATGAGAATGTGGTTCTGAGTTCCTGTGTTCAAATTGTTCTTCTTCTCTCTCTGATCTCTCTGTTTTCTCTTTATGTTCTCTATGATTTTACAATAAATTTATCAATATATAAAAATATAAAATAGAGGAATTCAGAATTATGAGAATAATGATCACAATTTTATGTGTAGTTCAGTAATCTATTTCAACATTATTGCTTAGGAGAATAAATCAACTTTTCAATATATAAAAATATGAAAAAGAGGAATTCAAAATTATGAGAATAATAATCCTAAACGGTCAAAAGCAACGAAGTCAAGAAAAATTCAAGGCATCCTTAAATAGGCAAATAGAGGAGGGGTGCGCTCAGCGAATAAGGGAACACATGCTCATTATAGATTTGATATGAACCCATTACGCACAAAAAAAAAAAACAAAAAAAAAAATTATACTATACAATTTAAACTCCTTTAAAAATGGATTTGTGTTTATACTAGTGTAAATCCACTTCCCATTTTTAATATGGACAAAAGCTTCTTTCTGACCTTCCTATCCCCATTTTTCCCACTCAATATAATGGTCTACTTTGAGAATCAATTTTTCAGTTCACCTATAATTCATTTTCAACGTACATACAATACATCAATTTATTCGTCTCACTTAAAAGAATTCGAATTTCACTTTGATAGGACCGAAATAAAAAGTGGACCCACTGCACATATATTTGTTTAATAGAATAGCCACTTCAAAATCTATTTTAACTGAAATTTCAAACAGTATTATATATCCATACATATTTAGTACAAACGAGATGTGAGCTTTCTATAAAAAGGAAGTGGTTCTACCAAAACTAATGCGTCAAAACTTTTACATATTTATAAAAATGTCACCACATTTTTATTAAATTAGGCAAAAAGAGTCAAATAACTTCATCTATTATCAATGACTGTTCAATTCACACCTTGAACTAAAATAAGATCTAATTTGATACATTTACTTTTAAATAACCTCATTTAGGTTTCCTCCAAGTAACCATTCTATAGTGCTGACATGGAATTTAAATTAAAAAAATTTCATGACTTTTTAATTTATCACCTTGTTGACCTTTAAATCCACTTAAACTTAGAGAAAAAAAATTATCTTTCTTTAAATTCCTTAGATGATTCTGGTGTTATAGCATCACTGCATTTTCTTCCCTCAACTGCAAATAGTGGATGACCAACTTGGAAACTCTGGTAGCTAAGCGACTCCAACAGACAGTGAAACAACTGCATCAGCATCACCATGCCGGTCAATGTCAATAACTTCTCTACCGTGAATGACTTAACCGGTTCCAACGAAGTCAGCATTTCTTCATCTGGTAATCAAGTAGCTCCTCCAAAAGCAACAAACAAGACAAAGCGAAACCTTCCCAAAATGCCAAGTAATCCATTTGATTGTAATGCTAAGTATTATATTCAATTTATTGAAATAAGAAAATATAATTCTAGGAAATTTTTATTGATACAGCAAAATACGGTAATACTGTATTATTTATGAACCGGGCACGGAGTACAAAGTACAATGCCCTAAAGGGAGACCGAGCTACGTGACAGTGGGTCAGAGGTTCCCGGTCTCTTTAGCTACTGTTAGGTAGAAATAGCCAAAAGTCCTTCTACTCTCATTAAATGCTCCTTTTATAGTACCGCCCAACGGCCACTCCGGTCTTCCGGCATGCAGGACGCGTGGCGGACATGCACCGGTCTGGCTACTGTTCATACACGTGGTCCGCGCGTGCGGTCCCAAGTTCGAACCCCCGTGGAGGTACACTTCCGCACCCCGGGCTCGGGGTCCAACTGGTGGCACGGACCGGATACGGTAAACGTACATGAAGAGACCGGGAAGGTATACTGCGGAGACCGGGATTTATCCCTATCAACTAGCCCCCCAGCCCGGTCTTTAACGACCTCGGGAGGGGAAGTCCGGGCTGTCTGACCGGCCCCGGGCCGCTCCGCTTGGCTGTCCGCGGGGTGACGTCAGCACACGCTAGCCCTAGCCCCTGCGTGTCGCGCCCGCGTGGTCCTCGGAAATTGGGCCTACACCAGGCCTAGGCCTGCGAAAACTGAA
>CP025656.1:16569174-16580827 GCA_003576665.1 Ipomoea trifida | reverse complement strand
GACGGACATGGTCCGTCCGTCCCGTTATGTGTAATTCTATGTATTCTTTTGCGTAATTCTGTGTATTCTATTGAGTGTTTTATGTGTATTTTATTATACAATTCAATACATTATTAATTCAATACATAATTCTGTGCATTATTGATTTTCAATACCAATACTGCAATAACATTAAGTATAAAAAGTATATCATTAATGTACAGAAGTATATAAAAGAATACACATATCATTGAATAGAATACACACAATCAATAGCCTAAGTATTAGCATACTATTCATGAGGTATGGTACCCGAAATCAATAATGTACAAAATTATATACCAGAATACACAGAATCATATGCCAGAATACATAGAATTTATGAATAGAATACACATAATTATTACTTTATTAGCCTAAGTATTATATATCTCTGCTGTTTCATGAAGTATGGTATTGGAAATCAATAATGTACAGAATTACATACTAGAATACACAAAATCAATGAAAAGGATACACAGAATATAAGCTAGATTACCTCTTATGTTTCATGAGGTATGGTAGGAAATCATAATGTACAGAATTATATACCAGAATACACAAATCATATACCATAATACACAGAATTTATGAATAGAATACACATAATTATTAGCCTAAGTATTATCTCTGTTGTTTCATGAGGTATGGTATTGGAAATCAATAATGTACAGAATTACATAGTAGAATACACAGAATCAATGAAAATGATACACAAAATATAAGCCTAAGTATTAACTTTTATTTTCCAAGAGATATGGTATTGGAAATCAAATGATGTATATAATTACATACTAAAATACACAGAATTAATGGCTAGAATACACAAAATGTCACACAGAATGCACAGAATATCGTCACAAAATACACAGAACTCATCTTATAAGTTAAGGTCGAACGAGAAACGAAAAAGCAGTTAATTAAAAGAACCAAAACGACTTGTTTTCAAACATTGTGCATCCTGGTCCACGATATAAATTGCCTAGAAAGTGGTGGTAGGCTGGAGGAGGAAATTAATGGGGATGGGTTTGAACCGGGTAGAAATAAATAAATATTAAATATTGGCCCAACTAATAAATAAATAATACAAGTACAAGCTATAGTCCCAAACTCGGGCTAGAATAATATCGTAGCTACTAAGAATCAAACCTAATGTAGGATTGAAGGTTGGGAACTCACACCACTGGACCAGGGGAATTTAGTGAGATAAGGGATGATTTTTAAAGAGAGGAACGGGTGTCTATTATATTGTTGAAGACGCCATTGATGCTTGACAAATGTACAACATCGAGTTGCGTTCAATATTCGTCATACTTGTGTTCCCCCACTACTTGAATGTTATCGATCCTCACATGGCTAGGTTAAGAGCATCTTCCCTTTTAGTACACAAGAGATATAATGGCTCGGTGGCTTGGAGTGTGTGTTGTTATGTTGGAAGTCTTGGATTTGAACCCTTTAGTAGCACCTCTTTTGTTTATTTTGCTCCATACATGCCTCTTTCTTTCCTAAAGATTATGCCTTGAAGGTTTATGATTGATTTATTATTGTACTCTATTTATTGCTTAGCTAAGTTTTTCCCATTGGATTTCTTAGCCCAGATTGTTAATGAGGCAAACCCATATAACATGATGCACTCATTTTCCCTCAACTAAGTTTTTTCCATAGGGTTTCTTAGCAAGGTTTTAGGTGCAAACCCATATAGCAAGGTTGTTAACTGTGCACCTAAGGTAAATTACTTGTACTTGTAAGTGAAAATAGGTGCACAAATGCATGCAAATGTATTACATGTGCAAGTAAAATGTACATTGAACATCAATGCTAAGTGCACCTAACGTTTATAATTAGTTGCACCTAGGTGCACGAATGTTAACAAGGTAAATTACTTGCACTTGTAAGTGAAAATAGGTACACTCGTAAGTGACTTTACTTGCACTTTTTACTTGCAAATGTGCCACCAACTACTTGCACTTATAACACATTTACTTGCACCAAAGTTCGAGTTATTTACGAAAATGCCACCGCGTCGTTTTTTTTTTTTTTTTTTTTTTAAATTACATATGATTCGTTGATCTGGACACGTGAACAACTATGTGGATCGTTCTTATTTCTCTCCTAAACACCCGTTCTCATTAGAGCGCCAACTATATATATATATCAGCGATTACCTAATGAGAATGTGGTTCTGAGTTCCTGTGTTCAAATTGTTCTTCTTCCTCTCTGATCTCTCTGTTTTCTCTTTATGTTCTCTATGATTTTACAATAAATTTATCAATATATAAAAATATAAAATAGAGGAATTCAAATTATGAGAATAATGATCACAATTTTATGTGTAGTTCAGAATTTCAAATAGTGATAAATCAACTAATAAATTAAAAGATTCAAAATATAAATAAATTGATTTCGCCCTAAGTATAGGTAATGAAGTCTTTATTATCATTCCCCAAGTCTATTTGTGACCTGAGATAAAGAAATTGTCTAGTAAGTACGTTTCTACATAAGGAAATTATTTCGTTTAAAATTAAAACTCCGTAGTATTTTAACAAGTTTATGAAATAAGTTTATTGCAAAGAATTCTATTAAACGACAATCTACATTTTGCAACTTAATTGGGAAAAGTCTAAAGCATGATAACTTGAATTTGCAATTTGAATAACTGACGAAACAACCCATGTGATAAGACGAAATGGTATTAAAACTGAGGGACGACATATTATAACTTAGGGATCATTCTGAGAATAATAATCCTAAACGGTCAAAAAACAACGAAGTCAAGAAAAATTCAAGGCATCCTTAAATAGGCAAATAGAGGAGGGGTGCGCTCAGCGAATAAGGAACACATGCTCATTATAGATTTGATATGAACCCATTACCGCACAAAAAAAAAAAACAAAAAAAAAAATTTATACTATACAATTTAAACTCCTTTAAAAATGGATTTGTGTTATACTAGTGTAAATCCACTTCCCATTTTTAATATGGACAAAGCTTCTTTCAGACCTTCCTATCCCCATTTTTCCCACTCAATATAATGGTCTACTTTGAGAATAATTTTTCAGTTCACCTATAATTCATTTTCAACGTACATACAATACATCAATTTATTCGTCTCACTTAAAAGAATCCGAATTTCATTTTGATAGGACCCAAATAAAAAGTGGACCCACTGCCACATATATTTTTTAATAGAATAGCCACTTCAAATCTATTTTAACTGAAATTTCAAACAGTATATATATCCACATACATATTTAGTACAAACGAGATGTGAGCTTTCTATAAAAAGGAAGTGGTTCTACCAAAACTAATGCGTCAAAACTTTTACATATTTATAAAATGTCACCACATTTTTATTAAATTAGGCAAAAAGGTCAAATAACCTCATCTATTATCAATGACTGTTCAATTTACACGTTGAACTAAAATAAGATCTAATTTGATACATTTACTTTTAAATAACCTCATTTAGGTTTCCTCCAAGTAACCATTCTATAGTGCTGACATGGAATTTAAATTACAAAAATTTCTGACTTTTTAATTTATCACCTTGTTGACCTTTAAACCCACTTAAACTTAGAGAAAAAAAATTATCTTCTTTAAATTCCTTAGACGATTCTGGTGTTATAGCATCACTGCATTTTCTTCCCTCAACTGCAAATAGTGGATGACCAACTTGGAACTCTGGTGGCTAAGCGACTCCAACAGACAGTGAAACAAGCTGCATCAGCATCACCATGCGGTCAATGTCAATAACTTCTTACCGTGAATGACTCAACCGGTTCCAACGAAGTCAACATTTCTTCATCTGGTAATCAAGTAGCTCCTCCAAAAGCAACAAACAAGACAAAGCGAAACCTTCCCAAAATGCCAGGTAATCCATTTGATTGTAATGCTAAGTATTATATTCAATTTATTGAAATAAGAAAATATAATTCTAGGAAATTTTTATACGGTAAACGTACATGAAGAGACCGGGAAGGTATACTGCGGAGACCGGGATTTATCCCTATCATTTATTTTTCTGGGTTTCAAGATCCTGATGCAAAAGTGATTACATTATATTATTACCCAAGACTCTATTAGCTGCAAATAGATTTGTTTATGAAATCTGCAACAAGGGGTTTAAGAGATATCAAAATTTGCAGCTTCACATAAGGAGTCACAATATGTCATGGAACTTGAGGCAGAGATCAAGCAAGGAGGTGAAGAACAAAGCTTATATATGTTTGCCCTAAACTGATGTCGGGTTGGTATTGATAACTGAGTCATTGTTTTTTTTTTTTTTTGGGTTGAATAGATTTAAAGATCAACAATGATACAAAGTCAGAAAAATTATTTTTATTGAAATTTCATGTCAAACATTGTGGAAGGGTTAGTTGGGAAAACCTGATCGAAGAAAATGTTAAGTGAACAAAATTTTAAAACTAAATATTTCCAATTAGATCTTATTTTAGTCTAAGCCTCGAAGGTATGAAATGAACAATTGTTGAGAGTAGATGAGATTATTTGACCCTTATGCCTAAATATTTGTTAGAAATAATAGCATATCACTTTTTAATTCATAATTGTATATTCGTGTTATATTAAAAGTATAGTTTACTAAATAAAATAAGTATAATTGATAATTTGAGTAATAATTATGGTTTTTATTAAAGCAAGATTCATATAATATCATAAGAAAGTCAATTCTAAAGAAAAGTCATTTTTTTTTTGTGCTTCGTTGATAAATTACTAAATATAATTATTGTAAAATTTAATTAAAATCTAAATTAAATCAAATCTATTTCTTATAATACTTCAATATATAATGTCTACGTGCATTATTATTACAATTGGAGAATATAAGAAAAGATATTATGCATGGGCATAGTAATAATAATGGAGAAATATAACAGAAGTTAATATTTTAGAGTAATTATTTTAATCAGGTATAAATATTTTTGTTCAAAACTTATATAGTACAATTCTTATAACATAATGTTTAAAAAATAACAGAAAAGATGGACAAAAATGAAGGATATAACCTGAGTTGAGAGTTAATATATTTTTAGACATTAATATTTTAGAGTAATTATTTTAATCATTAACATATTAATATTAAGTTTTACAAAATAAAGAATATGGACGAACTAACGTTTCAAATAAGTACAGTGATCAATATTGACATGATTGGACGACATTTAATTAAAGAGCAATTTAATGTCTTCTTGGAAAACATTCCAAAATATTGTGAAAAAATATATATGTGAACATACAGCTAGCAATCAAATTAAAAATCACCATTCAATTTTCATGGAAAAATATATTTCCTTTATCCATTATTTTTACATAATACTTTTATAAAGTCTACCTTATCAAGTCTGAATAAAATGGCAGTATAAACTCTTTGAACATATCCCAGTATTCCTTATTTTTTAAGCTCCGATTTGTTCAATGTATAATATATCCGGATGATCTGCACATATTAATTCATTATTTTCTCTAAACTACGGAGTGGTAAATTCAAAATGTAAAAAAGAAATGAATTCGCAAAAAGAGTCTGTATGTTTTGTTTTTTCTTTTGAATACTATTGACTATGTTACAATGTAGTATCTGTTCATAGAAAGTACTTTCTCAGTATTCAATTTAGTTACTATATTTTAAATTTTGGTGTAATTAAGACAAAATATTTCTTTAAAAAAAAAGACAAAATATTTACAACATTTCAATTGGTGGTTAACGGTTCACCTGACATAATGGTTCACCACGTAGTCAACATTTAAGATACTTTTAGAAAATTTAACATATTAGAATTCTTTTTGGTTTTCAAAAAAAAAAAGAATTGCACTGCATAAACTTACCACCTAGACGAATAACTTCAGGAACAGTAAGATGAGCCCAAAAGCCAGGTCCCGCGGACACAACAGACTTTTTTGCTTCTTCCTCGTCACTTAAACACCATGCATCATAAACAAAATTTAAATAAAATAATAATAACAACAACAACAACAACAACAACAACAACAATAATATATTTCATAATTAAGTACACATTTGTTAAGAAGTAAGAACACAACGGTAGTAGTAAGATTTTTAATATGACAATATGTTTAATTTTTCAAAAAGGTAGAAAATTATATAAATACCCGTCAAAAGCTTCGGCTAAGACTTTAATTTTCTCGGAAAATGAATCATTTTTTACAGTTTCAAAGGGAAGAAAAAAATATCGTATATGGTTCGGATCATAATCTTTTTGTGACGAAATTGTTCTTATGCTTAAGATTATAGTAAAAAGGAGCAAGAACGTGAACATTATGCGGGACATAGTTATGGGGTGGGATTTGTTTTTCAACAAGCAAGGTGGATAATAATGAAGAAGAAATGATTTTTTTTTTTGAATACCATTGTAGTATCTGTCCATATACTTTCTCAAGTATTACTGAAGCCCAACAAAGTCAACATTGACTCCGCTGAGGCTCAAACCCATGACCTCCCACTAGGGAGAATCACTTCATGCCGCTTGACCACAAGGCCTTTGGCGAAGAAGAAATGATTTAATTTGATGTCAAAAGTACTATGAAGTTGGGTATTTAATGATGAGAAGTATACCGTATTGAATTATTAATTAAACTATATTTAACGTGTATAGAGATTAAATGAAATGAAGAAATAATAATTATATATATGATAATAAGGGCATTAATTAACATGGAAAGAAGCGTTATATAAATAATATTATTTTATGAAAATGATCCAAATTAAAATAATTGTTTTTTTCTGTAAGAAACAATTTTTTTTTTTGAATGCTTACTCTATCGCCTCCACTGAGGCTCAAACCCACCACCTCCCGTATACAGAGAAGGATTTGATGCCACTGGACCACAAGGCCCTTGGCGTAAGAAACAAATTAAAAACAACATTTTAAATAAGATTTACTGGTGTAACTCCTAATAATGCTCATATGTTTTTACAACATTATTTTTGTTAAATGTTAGAATAACAAAATTATTGTATTTATTTAATATATTTCAATTAAAATTAATGTGGTGACTGGTAAGTACCCATCTCTTGCTAATTACTAAATATTCTATATATCACTATTGTGCTTGATGGAGATATATACAGAAAAATTTCCTATATGTTCACATATTTTACATAGCTATGTATTCTATACAAACTCACAGTGTAATGACTTTTTAAAGCACAAAATATCAATATAACTATTGGCTTTAAACCTTTTTCGGAAAAAAAAAATCTATTATAGTTATAATAAAAGAGCAGTTTTAAACCCTATTTTGATCGGTTGATAATAATGTTTGTGTAACTTTTTTATTGAATTAAAACCAAATTTGATTGGTTTGACAACCCTTTTATGTTCTATTTTCTTATTGGATAATTTAATTTGATATGAATATTAATTTAATATTTTAAAAAAATAACTAACATCCGTTTTATTAATTAATAGTAAATTAATACTTTTATCATTTCTCATAAAAAATGTAAATGTCGTTTTCTTTTGTTTACTTACTCCAAGAAAAACAGACTCCAACTGATTCAAAGAAGTATGAATAAGAGCACCGAATGGAGTATGATTGACACCATGATCCACTGCTGTAGTGACAACTTGAGCATCCGTTTCCACCAAAACCGGACTCCACCCCTTCCTCTTAATCCAGCTCAATACCTCCCTAACCCCCATTGCTTCGGCTTCCCGAACTGCATACAACCCACGAACTTTCTGTTTTACTATGCCTAGAACAGTACCTTCCTCATCTCGAATAACCCAACCAATCCCCATCCAATGGTTTTCATAATCCAATGCAGCATCTATATCCAATGGTCCCCTGAGCAGTCTGCCATGCACTAACAAACATCAAAGCATGTTGCACCATAGTCCTCGGATCACGGATCTGATTACTCCAAGAATAGTTATTCATTAAGTTTTAGTACTTAGCAATTATTGGTTGTATTCTAAATTAAATAGAATAGTTATTATTTACTAAACATTTTTTTAAATACTCATGAATCTTTACAATATAGTATCCGTTCTATACTTTTTTAAACATTTTTAGTCCAAACAATCTAAGTTCCCACCACCGAGGGCTTTGTTCGAAATCGAGAATGCAGCTCTGGAAATCGACTATGAAGTAAAGTGTTATACTAAGAAGTATTTATAGTTGAAGATAATAAGAGATATCATTATTATCCTTTAAACGAAGTGTGATGGGCAATTTTAAATAGTCCTCGCAAGTGCGTCAATTGTAGTGATAGCGTGCTCTAGCAAGGGTCGAACCCACAGGGAATTGTAACTATGCAATTTATCAAACTGAAATTAAAAAAAAAAAAAAAAAAGGAGGTTTAACTCAACAATTTAAAGTACTAGAAACAAATGCCGGATATCAAGATTAAATCATATGCAATAAAATTAAGCCAATACTAGTAAAACAGCTTGGAAAAGTGCAATAGTTAAAGACTAAAACGAACGAGATAGCAAACCATTATAGTATAGAAATTGCGATTAACAAATAAATTAAATGACCACTAAAGACGGACTATAATTAGCATTGTAATGAGTACTGGACATTAAAAACAAATGTAGGCAGCATACACTGGCATTGCAATTCATTCTCACTTAATGAATTAAAAAGGTAATTACTAACTACTGTAACTCAAATTAAAAGCAAAGAATGAGCATTGTAGTTCACTGACAGAGTGAATTGAAAAGATAATTACGATCGAAGTACTGCAACTTGAATTAAAAACAAAAGAAAATGAATCAAATATTCTAACTAGACGACATTAAGCACTAAAATCAAAGCTTCCACAAATTAAGAATTGAATAGTAGAATGACATGTTGCAAAGTGAAGACAAAAAGGGAAAGCAAAGCCAGGTGTCCAACTGTTGCTACGCCAAATTGGAATAAAATTTGCTTCGCCGAAACAATTTAATCAAAGCCACCCACGTCACTGTCATGTGCACGAATGGAAAACCAGAGACTCACGCCACCACCGTCGAACACCAAGAGCGACCGCCGCCGATATTCGCTGAACGGAAAATTGTACCCGTTTATCGTCTCCGGAGTAGAACTGACCGATATTCTAATTAGCACTGGAGGCTTCCAGCTTCCCCCATGCACTGCAATTCAACGCCCATTTATAGTGTCCTGGTCCAACAATCATCAACTCAAAATCACAAGCTTAGAGAATTTGTCGCTCTTCCACTCAATTAACTTGTGATATCCATTTTCCTTGCCAATTTTCGTTGTTTCACAACCTCTTGTTTTATTGCTGCAACCAACAGATTATTCTAACTAATTGCATTAATCAAACATTAGCTTTAATAAAATCAATGTATGAAATCAGGACCACTCAAACATACGCCTACTAATTAATTAATTAATTAATTAATTAAAAAGCACTATATGTAATTATTTTTGTTGTTTCTCTCATCTTAATTAATTAACTAACCATGACTTAGTAAGTTTTATTCAAAAAAAAAGACAAAAACTAAACTAAAAATAACAATTTAATTTCTAAAGTCAATACAAATTAAATATGAAAAGTATGGCCAATGTATTTCAAATAATGTATTTATTAGTATGCATTAGCAAATAACAATACACCGAAATTCGTAAGGGCTAACGGATCGGAATGCATCCGGCATTTGATACATGGGAAATCGTGGGGCCGAAATTGATAATCAATATATCAATAAATCCAAGAATAATGTAATACGACATCGTTTTCTATGGGCGGGAACTGAAAATATTTTTATTTACTAAATAAAAGTTGTAGCTTTATTAGATATAGAGATGAGCGAAGATTTTTAGCAATCATATGAGATGTAATTTAATGTAAATAGTATACATTTTCAACGCAATTGTTTGATAATTGCTTGAGTGGTCACGATGGCTCCATATTGAAAATGACACAGATTGAGCTTGTAAGTTTTTATTTTCTGGGATGCACTGCGGGAAAAAAAAATATGGAAATTAACAATACAAAAAAAAACCACTTTATTTGTAATAGGGTACGTGTTGCTATTTGTACCACCCTCTGGTGAAAAGTTGATGTGAATATCCTTGGAATTGTAAAAATGTGATTTCAACAATTACATATGTGGTGTAAATAGCAATAAGGGTGTTAATATGGCTATTTACACAAACTTGGACAAACATAATTGACGTGATTCCAATAATAATTTTTTTAATTAAGGCGAGGGGTTATCTTCATAAGGAAAAAGTGTAAATACTTTTGAAACAAAATATAATAGTTAGGGGTAACAAATTTTTATGATAAAAAGTGTAATGCGGAGTACTAATTAGAGATAAATTGGTTGATTTTATTTACAAAAGAATGTGCAATATTTATGAGAATGTAATATTAAGTGTTGGAAAATTACTTATGAATAAATTGTGCATTCACTTAATCACAAATGAAAAAAGAAATAATAAATAAACAACAACCAAATTTTACATTAAACTTTCATGGAAAATAATCAATTTCTCTTATTAATCTTCTTTATTTTCAAAGGAACGTTAAAGATATAAATACATTATTGTGAATAAATTAAATCTTAGTATAAGCTCTTTGGACATCTCTCCTAACCGATCCTTAAGTCTTAATGTATAGCATTTCGCTTGGAATACATGTATAATATTCTGCGAAATATGAAAAAAAAAATAAATTATGTTAACAACATAATTAATTTCAAAATGCAACAGCATTTTACACAGACTTAACTTACCGCACATAATAAAAGCTGGTCTGGTACGCAGTAAAGCTGTTAACGTCCCAGATAATGTATCGACCGGTTGTAGCGCCTCCTTAGCCCTCTCCAGACTTGAAATTAATTTTAAAAAAAAAAACAAAAAACATATAATATTATATTTTCTATTATTTGCCAAGAACCTAGTGGTCTAGTGGCACAAATTGACTCTCCCAAATGAGAGGTTATAGGTTCTGCCTCAGTGAGGCGTTATTGACTTTTTATGTTTCAGTAGGTAGAGAAATTAAAGTAATTATAAACAAATATTAGTAATATAATAAACGATTCGAATCCAATAGTATGATAGTAGAAGTAGACAAACAAACAAGTATGATAGAAGTAGACAAACAAACATAGTAACGAGTATCAAATCAAATATATAACATATAAAATGGGATGGATAATATAATGTGCATGAGTGCAAATATATTTTCTAGTATCACTACAAGAAAATAGTTTATGGATTATGGTCCAATTGAAAATTAAAAGATAAAAATTACTAAATATCAGTAGTCAAAGGAACCATCCTTGAAATCAACTCGGATTGGTTATTTACTCTAATTATTTGAATTAAACATTAAATAATGTGCTTTCAACCATGTAAAAATGTTCATAAAGATCATTTATGCGATAAGATATTGATTTGTGTGTAGAAACCTTTACGGCTTAACTACTTGAGTATATATAACATATTCCATCGATATGTTGGATTCATGAATTTTTATAATTAATTATAATCACAATTTCTAGATGTCGAAGATAACCATTTTAGTGGAAAATTATTTTTAAAAACAAAACTCTCACACACATAATGGCATGCAAATTTGGACTGGAGTTATATTTATTCTATACTTTAATGACCAAAAATATAATTTGTTTTTAAAGAA
>CP025656.1:16537686-16568367 GCA_003576665.1 Ipomoea trifida | reverse complement strand
TAGACCCCTTATCCTTCAAACAACGGGTTGCACAATCCCCAACAACAGATTGCAAACCTCACAATACTAGATTGCACAACTAGGACAACCAAATGCACAACCATATTACCCAATTAAAATGCAAATGCTTACATATGCACTGACATCCAAACATAAGTAATATTATAGTTAAAAAAAACAAGTAGAAAAGAATAGTGATAACTTTTAATGGACAAGGACTCGGTCAATGATGAAAAAATTACAGCTCCAATTCACAGTAGTGATTATTTAAGAAACTAGGAAACAAAATCATGAAAATGTAGGGAAATGGTTCAATTTTAGAGTTTCGATTTTAGAGCTTATGGCCGCGTTTTTGGTTTTATTTGGTGTAATGGTTCAATTTTTACTATTTAGCATCTAGCATTTATGGTTTAGATTTAAAGTTTACCTTTTTAATTGATTTTATAAATTTTACTAGGTTTACATATTCAGTTGTTAAAGAATGCATATTTAAGTTCAAATTTGCACAGTGATGTTGATTAGAACAATCAAATTTTTACATTTGTAAAGCTGAGATTTGTTCTTAGATTTCTCCTAAGGAAATGTTCTCATGGAATCCAAAGCCTATACATACATACATACATACATACATACATACATACATACATACATACATACATACATATATATATATATATATATATATAGGAAGGTCCAAGTGAGAGTGCTGCGCTCCTCGTAAAAACTGTGGATACATCCATACCCCCATCTCAATAAATCAAAATGTTAGGATATTATCATTACTAAAATTTCAAGTTTGTAATAATTATAAAATTAACTCTGCTCATTGATGAACCCTTGCTTTTTAAAAATTATAAAAGTGACAATTTGTTTTTTTATTAAAACATTCAACCGTTGATAAATCCATTTCTTTTTATTTTAAAGAAATAAAACTTTTCTTTTGATTTATTTAAAAAATAGAATCAGACTAATAAAGCCAATTATATTTTTGTAGCTTTTTTAAAGATATTTAATCAATTAACATATTGGAGTAACCGTATAGACATTCGTAACTAATAAAATATACTTGGAATTCATAATTATATATAATATTTGTCACCGCCGATCCTATCATTTTATAGGCCCGGAGCAAAAACAAAAACAATGCCCCATATATAATATATGAAGTTAAAAGCTTGTATGGGTTAATTGAAAGTAATTAAATGATAATTTTGAATTTGTATAAACATATATTTAAAACTTTGGGCCCCTATATGTTGTTTAATTATAAATTAATTCAACTTTAGCTAATATATATCTATTAATTGAATTAATATGTCAAATTGTTTTAATTGTTAAGTGGATTTAAAATTAATATATAATTTTGAAGTCACGGATTCAAATCTTTGCATATGCAAGCATTTTTTTTTTACTTCATTAAAAAAAACAAAAAAAAAACTTTAAGCTAGTAGGCACTCCAAACATTAGGGCCAAGGCGAGTGCCCATCTTGGTCTTGCCCGCCCTTAGGGCCGGCCCTAGTGTTTGCTTGCCAAATAGGGCTAATATGCTTAGGCTAGGGATGATATTAAAATAAAATGTTGTTGAAACAACTAGCAACAATATTTGAACAAAAACAAAAATAAACGCACCTTTCCAAAACTGAAGTTAAGATTTTAATTGAATAAGCTGTAGCACCATCTTCATCATATGGTACTTCATAATCAGTATTAATGGCATACTCCATGGTGTACGTTGGAGATGGTACAACCAGCCACTTTGCCATTATTGCACTTGGATTTATGATAAGAAAACATGCAAAAAGAGTTAAAGTTGAGCACAACAACACTTGAAGTTTAGGCATTTTTATTTCGTATAACAAGCAAGATGGATGAAATTTGCATTAAATTACTAGGAAGTTATAGTGTTCAAGGAGGATAAAATTTAGTCAAGGTGTTAAATTAATTGATTAAAATACATTGAACTTAGAGAGATAATGAATTAAATGCATTGGTATTGTAACATTACAACAAAAACGTATGATAAGATGTTAATTAATAAAGGATGAGGGTGTATATTGCATACTCTGTACCGTGTAATTGTCACGATGTAATTGTCAACGCCATCCATCTTTCATTTCTTCGTCCAATTCACTACATCTTCTAACCATGAAATCCTTCATCTTTCTTTTCTTCTTTCTGTGTGTAATCGCCCAACTAGTTGGTGCCATTACACCAAAATCAATTTTTATTCTTGCTGGCGAAGGTAATATGGTTACAGACAATCATAATGAGTCTGTATGGAATCATGTTACTCCACCAGAATGCTTGCCCAATCCATCTATACTAAGATTTGCATCCAATAACTCCTGGATGCCGACGGAGGAACCCCTACATGCTGACATAGACGTGACCAAGGCCAAAGTATGTGGGGTAGGTCCTGGGATGGCATTCGCCAACCATCTGTTGAAGAGGGATCCTGCAGTTGGGGTGATAGGCTTAGTACCGTGCGCAATTGGGGGGACGACCTTGAATGAATGGCTCCCAGCGGCAAAAGCCTATTACAATCAAATGCTTGTGCGCACCTATGGAGCAGTGCGAGCTTCAAATAATGGTGGACAAATCCGGGCTCTCCTATGGTATCAAGGAGAGAGCGAAGCTAAGGGTAAAGGCTATCCCTCTCCTTTTGCCAGTAATTTGGAGATTTTTTTTAAGTCGGTGCGGAATGACTTTGGTCTACCCACACTTCCAATAATCCAAGTGGCATTGCCCTCAGCAACAGATGGTCCTTATGTTAAGGATATTAGGAAGTTTCAGTTAGAACTTAAACTTCCTATGCTGAGTACGGTAGATGCAAATGGATCACAGCTACAAAATGACAGTGTCCATCTTACATCTACTGCCCAAGTCCACCTAGGCATAGCAATGGCTAATGCATTCCTCCAAATTAGTCATAGTTAGACTTGAGTTAATTTGTGGAGAATGCAATATGATATGGTTATTAGTTTATGACTACGGGTTTCATACTTTCATTTGAGTTGCACGTTTAATGTACCAGTATATTCAAGTCAAAATCAAATATCATATGTACACGTAGCTTTTCCTAAATAATAATAATAATAATAATAATAATAATAATAATAATAATTTTATGAAAGTTTGGAACACTTTATTAGTGTTGTATTTACTTATGGACTCTAGTTAGTATGTTATGTTAGTATAGGACTCTGATTGTACATAGCATTTAACTCTCTGTGTAATCTCTGAGATTGTTAACGTGATATTGAATATTCACATATCTACTCTTAGAACTCATCTGGTATCAAAGCGGCGGTCGCAATGGGCTCCGGTGTCAGCTCTGTGATGCTCCTGGACATTCGGCGATGACATGCTATCGTCGCTTCATTGATCCTGCGGCGTCGGCGGTCGGGTATGGTGGAGCGCAATCTGGTATCAGCTTGGTTCGTTCCAATGGCCGATTCTGCCGCCGCTAATGATACTCAAACTATTTCGTCGAGCCGCACGGTGACTGAGGTTTCTTCCGCTCAGCCGTTGCCTGCTCCGAACATGTTGCAGCAAGCTCATCATTATGTTTCCTTAAAGCTTACTGCAACCAATTTTCTCTTTTGGAAGGCACAACTGGTTCCGTTTTTGCGCGGCCAGAATTTGTATGGCTTTGTTGATGGGTCATATCCCTGTCCGTCGGAGTTTCTTCCATCCGCACCGCCGGCAGCTTCGTCAACAGCCTCTGCGCCTCCTGTTGTTAATCCCTCTCACGCTCAATGGATCCAACAAGATCAGTCCATCTTGAGCATGCTGATTTCCTCAATGGCGGAGGAGGTGCTGTATCTCGCCATTGGTCACACTACTTCCAGGGATGTATGGCGTGCGATTGAATCTGCGTTTGGCTCCTGTACGCGCTCTCGGACTCTGGGTTTGCTGTCGCGGCTGTATGATCTTCGTCAGGGTGATTCGTCGCCGGCGAATTACTTGGCTCGTGCGAAGGTACTGGTAGAGCAGTTGGCTCAGGCTGGACGGCCGGTGGGTCTGGATGAGCAGAACCTCCATATTTTCCGGGGGTTGCGATCAGATTATCGGGCACTGGTTTCTTCCCTCACTGCCAAGGATGAGGCGCTCACTATTCCTCAGATCGCTGAATTGCTAAACGCTCATCAATATGTCACTCAAGATGATGTGGTGCCGTCGACCATGGCTGCTCCGTCGCCGGCTGCTTTGTATGTCCAGTCGGCGTCTGGTCATTCTTCGCATGATGGCTCGCGTGGCCGGGGGAGGCAGCAGCACCGTGGGCAGAGGAGTCGCGGTGGTCAGCGCGGCGGTCGCAATGGGCTCCGGTGTCAGCTCTGTGATGCTCCTGGACATTCGGCGATGACATGCTATCGTCGCTTCATTGATCCTGCGGCGTCGGCGGTCGGGTATGGTGGAGCGCAATCTGGTCGGCAGTTTGGTTTCTCGCCTGGGCAGCGTTCTGGTGTGCAGCAGCGTAATTCTGGGCAGTTTGGTGGTCAACAGTCTTATAATTTTCAATCTGGTCCACCGGATTCATTTGGACCTCGTGCTAATGTAGCTCATCAGGCTGCGATTGATGATTTTAATTCTGCCCCTTTCACTAATGTTTGGTATCCGGACACGGGTGCTAACGCTCATGCCACGCCTCAGGTAGATGATCTGCGGGAGGTTGAACCTTATGCTGGTGATGAGTCCCTTCGTGTAGGGGATGGTACTGGTTTGTCAATTTCTAATACCGGTTCAATTTCTATTTCTACCCCGTTACGGTCACTGTCTCTGAAAAATGTTTTACATGTTCCTACATTGAAAGCCTCGTTATTGTCTGTGCATAAGTTTGCTTCTGATAATGATGTTTATTTTGAATTTCACCCTTCTTATTTTCTTGTTAAGGACCGGCGCACCGGCAAGGTTCTACTTAGTGGTTCGAGTTCCGGGGGGTTGTACCAGTTACCTGTGTCTCCACCAGTTGCGTTTCTGTCTGCTCGGGCGTCACCTCAAACATGGCACAATCGTCTCGGGCATCCTCATCTTCGGGTCTTGCGTCAAGTACTTTCTCGTTGTCCAGTTAGTGGGTCATTTAGTTCCTTTAATAATTTTTGTACTGCCTGTCAATTAGGGAAATCTTCTCGATTCCCACTTTCTCGTATTAGTTATTCTAGTCAGTCGGTTCTCGATCTTGTATACACAGACATTTGGGGTCCTGCCCCTGTGCTTTCAATTGATGGTTTTCGTTATTTTGTAATCTTTGTTGATGACTATTCCCGGTTTGTTTGGTTTTATCCCATGAAATTAAAAAACTGATATCTATTCTATCTTTGCTCATTTTCGTGCCTTTGTTGAGAAATTTTTCTCCCGACCCATTAAGTCTATTCAGTCTGATCTCGGGGGTGAATATCGCAAGTTGCATGCGGTTTTCACCGCTGCCGGGATTGTGCATCGTCAGTCTTGTCCTCATACCCATGAGCAGAACGGCAGAGTCGAACGTAGGCATCGTCATATTGTTGAGACGGGCCTTGCGTTTCTAGCTCATAGTAAGGTTCCACAGTGTTATTGGTCTTATGCTTTTGAGACTGCGGTCTATTTAATTAACCGCTTACCTTCGTCGGTCACTCGCAATGTTAGTCCTTACAGTCTTCTGTTTCATAAACCTCCTGACTACTCTCTGTTGCGTGTTTTCGGTTGTGAATGTTTTCCGTGTCTTCGGCCTTATAATAAGCATAAGATGGATTTTCGGTCTGTTTCGTGTGTCTTTCTGGGTTATCCCTCCTCGTTTAGTGGGTACAGGTGTCTAGATCGTGTCTCTGGGCGTCTCTACATTGCTCGTCATGTTCGATTTCATGAGTCTGCTTTTCCCTTTTATAGCTCTGTAGGTTCTTCTGGTTCTATAGCATCCCCTTGTGCTACGGGGTTGCCTTGGGCCAGTGTCTCTAGCTCTGTGGTCTCTCCCGCGCCTTTGCCGGTTGCTCCTGTTGGATTGTCTTTGTCTGATGCAGGGGGTGTGACTGTTGATGTGCCCGTTGATGTTCCGCCTTCTTCCTCTGCGCCTCTACCTGTTGATGTGCCCGTTCAACGCGCTCGTGTGGATCCCCCGCGTCAGCGTGGTCGTCGCCGTGGGCCGCGGGTTATTCTACCGCGCTCTCATCGCATGGTTATGCGTACTTCGACGTCTGTTCAGCGACAGTCTCCTGCTGCTTTGGTGGCTTCTGTTGCCGATGATGCTCCTACCTGCTATTCGCAGGCTGTCAAATCGCCTGACTGGCGGGCTGCTATGGATGCTGAGTTTAATGCGCTCCTTCTGAATCGGACTTGGCGGTTGGTTCCCCCAGCGGCTGATATGAATGTTATTGGCTGCAAGTGGGTCTTTCGGGTAAAGCGTAAGTCTGATGGCTCTATAGAACGGTTTAAGGCTCGGCTGGTTGCCAAGGGCTTCAATCAGGTTGCTGGGGAGGACTATTCTGAGACGTTTAGTTCTGTTGTGAAGCCGACTACCGTTCGCTTGCTCTTATCTTTTGCAGTTTCCCGGGGGTGGACCATGCGCCAACTGGATGTGCATAATGCGTTTCTCAATGGCAACGTCACAGAGGATATTTACATGCGTCAACCACCAGGTTATGTACATCCTACACTCTCCACTCATGTCTGCAAATTGGAGAAATCTTTGTATGGTCTTAAGCAGGCACCGCGTGCGTGGTTCATGCGGCTGCACACGTTCTTGCTTTCTGTTGGTTTTCGTCCTTCACGGACCGATGTGTCCTTATTTATTTACGTTTCTGGAGAATCCCGTGCTTATGTGCTTGTTTATGTGGATGATATTCTCCTTTTGGGTAATTGTTCTGTGTTGGTTGATGGTTTGATGGCTAAGTTAGCTTCTGAGTTTAAGATTCGTGATCTTGGGAAGCCGCGATTCTTTCTTGGTGTGGAGGTTATCTATACTAGTTCCGATATTCTGTTGTCTCAGCGTCAGTATATGCTAGAAGTTTTGCGTAAAGCCGGTATGGAGTCCTGCAAACCATTGGCTACGCCTATGTCTGTGGCGGTCAGTTCTGATGATGTCTCTATTCTGGATGATCCTACGCCATACAGGCAATTGGTTGTTTCTTTGATGTATATGCTTGTCACCCGGCCTGACCTTTCTTTTGCTGTTACTCGTTTGTGTCAGTTCATGCACAATCCGACTGAACAACACTGGTCCGCCTTGAAGCGTGTGCTGCGTTATGTTAAGGGGACTTTAGAGCTTGGTTTGCGCTTGTCCGGCTCGTTGGCTACCACTGTTCATGCCTTCTCTGATTCGGATTGGGCTGGTTGTCAGATTGACAGGCGTTCTACTGCGGGCTATGCGATCTTTCTTGGTTCTAGCCTGATTTCCTGGGTGTCTCGGAAGCAGCGCACTATTGCTCGTTCGTCTACTGAGGCTGAATACAAGGCTTTGGCTGATGTTGCTGCCGAGGTTGTCTGGATTCAGTCTTTGCTTCGTGAGCTTGGTTTGTTTCTCAATACTACTCCTGTGCTTTGGTGTGACAATCTTGGTGCTACCTACTTGTGTGCCAATCCGGTCTTTCATGCTCGTACGAAGCATGTTGAGATCGATTATCATTTCGTTCGGGAGCGTGTTGCTACTGGAGATCTCAAGGTCAATTTTCTCTCTACTAAGGATCAGGTGGCCGATATATTTACAAAGCCTCTCTCTGGCCCGCGTTTTGCAGAGCTGCGTGTCAAGCTAGGCGTTTCCGTGTCCACCGTCTGCTTGAGGGGGTGTATTAGTGTTGTATTTACTTATGGACTCTAGTTAGTATGTTATGTTAGTATAGGACTCTGATTGTACATAGCATTTAACTCTCTGTGTAATCTCTGAGATTGTTAACGTGATATTGAATATTCACATATCTACTCTTAGAACTCATCCACTTGACTCAATTTAAAAATTAAAAAAGTTCAAAGTTATATGAATTCAGCCAAATTTTACTCTCTTTTTTTTTTTAATTAGTTCAAATTTGACTTCCTCAAGCTTGAATTATTTGATCGAGCTTTGTCCGATCTAGTTCTAATTTTCTATTTTTTTTTCATGAAATAATAATATATGCATTTTACAATCAAATATCATAATAAAACTCTTTATTACATCTTGGTTTTGTAATATTATATTCATATTATATATAAAGTAGTATAAACAACTTGATAATGCTCTATTATTATTATTATTATTATTATTATTATTATTATTATTATTATTATTATTATTATTATTATTATTCATTGTCTTTTTACTTGCCTGAGCAATGCCTCAATATGGATCACAACGAAGGATTAATTAATTAAAATTTAAAGATAAAATGGGAAGAAAAAAATATTGTTTGGTCGGATCATAATATTCTTGTGATGAAATTGTTCTTATGCTTAAGATTATAGTAAAAATGAGCAAGGACGTGAACATTATGCGGGACATAGTTATGGGTTGGGGTTTGTTTTTCAACAAGCAAGGTGGAAATAATGAAGAAGAAATGATTTAATTTGATGTCAAAAGTACTATGAAGTTGGGTATTTAATGATGAGAAGTATACGGTATTGAATTATTAATTAAACTATATTTAACGTATATAGAGATTAAATGAAATGGAGAAATAATAATTATATATATATAATATGGAAAAGTTTGTAAAAGTTTATAAATAATTCCAGAGTTTTAATGAGTTTTGTAGACTTTATATATAATATGGAAAAAGCCAAAAAAAATATAATATGGAAAAGTTTGTAAAAGTTTATAAATATTTGTCATGTAGACTTTTATAGACCCTACAAAATTTATGAAAGTCTAAAAGATTTATTAATGTTTAGAAAGATTATATGAATGTCATTTAAAATTCATTACTTTAAAAATCTTTGAAATCTATAAATGTCTTGATTGAATACATTTTAAAAAACATTTTTCAAAATACATGGGTCTATAAAATGATAGAATAAGCCCTCACAATTGTCAAATTAAAAATCATTGGGTTCTGCATTAATTCCAAATTGTTCTAATATTATAGGTAATTTGATTAAATTTTAACTTAAAATTAATTTTGTCATGATTTATATTAAATATAATAATACAATTGGATAGCTTTTTTTAGTTTTTGTTTAATTTTTGTGTGTAATCTTTTATACAAAGACTATATATATATATAGGAAGGTCCAAGTGAGAGTGCTGCGCTCCTCGTAAAAACTGTGGATACATCCATACCCCCATCTCAATAAATCAAAATGTTAGGATCTTATCATTACTAAAATTTCAAGTTTGTAATAATTATAAAATTAACTCTGCTCATTGATGAACCCTTGCTTTTTAAAAATTATAAAAGTGACAATTTGTTTTTTTATTAAAACATTCAACCGTTGATAAATCCATTTCTTTTTATTTTAAAGAAATAAAAATTTTCTTTTGATTTATTTAAAAAATAGAGTCAGAGTAACAAAGCCAATTATATTTTTGTAGATTTTTTAAAGATATTTAATCAATTAATATATTGGAGTAACCCTATAGATATTCGTAATTAATAAAATATACTTGGAATTCATAATTATATATAATATTTGTCACAACGGATCCTATCATTTTATAGGCCCGGAGCAAAAATAAAAACAATGCCCCTTAATATATGGAGTTAAAAGCTTGTACGGGTTAATTGAAAATAATTAAATGATAATTTTGAATTTGTGTAAACATATATTTAAAACTTTGGGCCCCTATATGTTGTTTAATTATAAATTATTTCAACTTTCGCTAATATATATCTATTAATTGAATTAATATGTCAAATTGTTCTAATTGTTAAGTGGATTTAAAATTAATATATAATTTTAAAGTCATTGGTTCAAATCTTTGCATATGCAAGCATTTTTTAACTTCATTAAAAAAAGAACAAAAAAAAAAAAAACCACTAAGCTAGTAGGCCCTCCAAACATTAGGCCCAAGGCGAGTGCCCATCTTGGTCTTGCACGCCCTTAGGGCGGGCCCTGGTATTTGCTTTGCCAAATAGGGTTAATATGCTTAGGCTAGTGATGATATTAAAATAAAATGTTGTTGAAACAACTAGCAACAATATTTGAACAAAAATAAACGTACCTTTCCAAAACTAAAGTTAAGATTTTAATTGAATAAGCTGTTGCACCATCTGCATCACGTGGTACTTCATAATCAGTATTAATGGCATACTCCAAGGTATACGTTGGAGATGGTACAACTAGCCACTTTGCCATTATTGCACTTGGATTTATGATAAGAGAACATGCAAAAAGAGTTAAAATTGAGCACAACAACATTTGAAGTTTAGGCATTTTTATTTCGTATAACAAGCAAAAGATGGATGAAATTTGATCCCAAAGTTACTTGGAAGTTAAAGCGTTTAAGGAGGATAAAATTTAGTCAAGGTGTTAAATTAATTGATTAAGATACAATGAACTTATAAAGAGAGTTAATGAATTAAATGCATTGGTATTGTAACAAGTCTAACAAAACATATGATAAGATGTTAATTAATAAAGGATCATGGTGTATATTGCATACTCTGTACCGTGTAATTGTCAAGGTAATCTATTTAATATTATCTTTGTTTTTGTTCATTTAGAAACTTGAATTTTTTTTTTTTAATTTGACTCAATTTTTAGAAATTATTTCAATTTTATTATATTTGATTAAAAGTAGTAATAAAACAATTTTTTTTCTATTTGATTTTTTTTTTGAATGCTACTGACTCTATTACAATGTAGTATTTGTTCATAAACTACTTTCTCAACCTACTGAAGCACAAAGAGACAACAACGCCTGCACTGAGGCTCGAACCCACCACCTCCCGTATACAGGGAAGAGTTTGAATTTTTTCTGTTATAATATACTCTCCTAATTTTTCAAAAAAAGTTTCAATCTAAGTCCCTGGAACATCAACATCATTAAACTACATGTGTACCAATGTTTTACTTAGTACATGTGTATTTTAAAATTTTATTATCTTAATTCTATATTACTTTTTCAATTTTGATATTTCATTTCAAAAATAAATAATGGATACTTTTTTTCTAATTTTTTTTAATTCAATTGTGGTACATGGTCCTTGGTTTTCTTACACGGAAATGTTAAAATCAAGATTAAAGAAAATTATAATTAAAGAAAAACATTCTTAAAAAAAAGTACTAAATATAGGTTTGTGTTAGTGGTACTTAAACACAAGGATCGGATGATGTGTTTGTGTATTTGATATTTTCATTTTCTGTGTATTCTTTGAACGCATTTTGTGTATTGTAGACTATGATTCTGTGTATTCATATTAGGAGTACTTAAATATAGGTTGTGATGTGTTTTGTGTATTCGAATGTTAGGAGGGAGATTTCTGTGTAGTTGTGTCCATATTCTGTGTATTCCTTCCAGTCATTCTGTGTATTCTAGACAAGGATTCTGTGTATTCCCTAAAGTCATTCCCTGAATTCATTCGCATCCACCGTCCACTAACATTCAAAACTTCTTCCCATGAAACACACCAAAATTGACACCAATTGTGTGCATGTGAACATGTAGCCCTACTTGAAGACCTTAAGGTACCCAACCTTCCTATTTGTTTTGCCACCGGATGTCAAGGGAGATTTTATCAAAGAAATAAGAAACATTCAACTAAATCTCAACCTTCCTTTTCTAACTACAGTTGATGCCACAGGTTCCAAACTGAATAGCTATGATCGTGTCCATCTTATAACTTCATCCCAAGTCATACTTGGAATAAAAATGGCTAGGACATATCTAAATATGATCCATTTTTAGACTACTTAGAATTAGTGAAGTTTGTATAGTATTTTCTGTTTGGCCGGGGATTGTTGCCATTATCTTTTCCTTGTATTTTTTTTATTTAAATTTGGGTATTGTAATGCAGTTTATAATGTAAAGAAGCTATGTTTGCATTTATTAGTGTTTGCGCAGATTAATTTTGTGTTTTTATACTTCCATTAGTATTTCGGATCAGACGGCCGGGAAAGTTTGCAGCTTAATTACAAATGCATGTTCATGCAATTCAACTTTATCTAAGCTTTTAATAATTAAAGTTTTTAATTTGTACAAGTTATGATAAATAGACACTGATAATTATGTTTACAAATTTATACCAAGTAATATTATTATATATAATTTAAAAACTAAAATTTTTAATTACATATTTTTTAAAAAAAATTAATTACATATTAGATTATATAATATTCATAATAAATAATAATCTTCTATTCGAAATTTAACCTTTCACCAACTTCCATGCTAAATAATTCAATTTTGTTTGTTTATTTTCATTAATATTTATTTTAAATCAGAAATTTTGATTTTAAAATACTCATAAAAATAATGTAATCTCATTGTGCCCTACAAATCTATTTACAAGTTTACCACGGCCACGTACAAATTAAAGCTTGCTATTTTGCCATTCCAATGCAATTTCATTTACAAAAATGTATGAGGACGTCCATTGAAACTTAGCGTAATAGTTCGTCACTTGATCGGCTTGATTTTGTAATAAAAATTTAAAAGAAATATACACTAAGAAAAATCACTTTCAAATAACACGTAAAATTATTATAGAACCTAGCCACCTAAAATCTCTCTCATTAATGGTAATTAATGCTTATCTTTGCATGTGTTATTTTATTATAACATTTTCGATCAATCCAAAATACAAAACTTTACATCAAAATCAATATTCTTAGTATATTATTATATACCAAAATTTATTTATCTTTAAGTCATCCATATCAAATTCTATTTATACATTAAAATAATTTATATTTACATAATTTAAAACTTTATTTATTTCTTTAATTTAAACGTATGTACTAAATTTTTATTTTGTTGAAATTATGTCTGTTGTATTTTGATTTTTAATTGATATATAGTAAACACTAGTTTTGTTTTAAATGTCTTAATATAATGAGACCTTTAAAGTATTTTATATATATATTGTTTCTAAAAATACAAATTTTAAATTTAAAAATTTTAAAAATTATGTAGATATATATATAAAATAAAATAGGGATATAACAGGATTTTTTATTTAAAAAAAATAGAGAAAAAAATGCAAAAGAGGTTTTTAAAAAGAAGCTAGTAGACCAATTTGCTGGTGCGCATGCAATTTTTTATCTTCATTTTTATCTTTATTAGCTTGAATTTTACTAATTAAAATGTGGCTATACTAGCTTGATTTTTATCTTTAATTAACAGATTTAATTTTCTTTAAAAATGGCTTGCAAATGCCCAACTTTAATGTAGCATTCCAAGTCCACATACTTCTTTCTATTTCTATATATTTTCTTTTCAATTGTTCATGAATGATATTTGATAGGTTGACTTAAAGTAGTATGCATGGCAACATTATTTCAACTTTTCCTAAATATTACGGGGTATCATTTTTTTAAAAATATTTATATTTATATTTTTTTTGGGTGAATTGTTTGGTGCGAATTGAATTTGGTTTGTCATAGCACAAGAAAAGCTCGTGACAGCATGAAAGGCAAAATGGGCAAATCAAAATGCAATTAAGGAAATATAAACAATAAAGAATTTGAATTGATAATTGCCAAACTTTTACAGCCAGTTTGATTCAGGAAAAATGAAACTTAAATTTCATGAAAAAATTATTGGTAATATTGACCCTATCTATTGTTTGATTGGTACAAAATAAATTACCAAGAATATTTATTTTATTATTTGATTGAGTTTGAAATTGTAAGGAATAATAGATATAAAGACCAATGTGTTCCTACATAATACTCCGTAATAATGATAATAAAACTAAGAGTAAATTTTACATTTATCATTTTGTCAAAAAACTAATTTATACCAAACACTTTTAAGCATAATAGCTAGCTTAACAGCTCTTCAGATTTCAGCTTCGAGCTTATAGCTTTTCAATTTTCAGCTACTTTTTAGTTTTCAGCTACCTTTTCAGCTAGGTTTGCCAAACCTAGCCATAATTAAAGTACAATTATGCCAATATTGATAAACTTATTTTAGATCTTATAATACCACATGTTCATTTTTAAAGTACTGTAGGTTCAGTTTTACAATTGTAATGCAACTACATTATTATAATGGTGGATCATAAATATATTCATGATTGAAATATTGCTGATTCATTTTTACAATATTAATGGTTTATGTTTACAATAATAAATGTTCATCTTTACAATAATAATGCAACTACAATATAAGTAAATGAATCTAATATAGGTTCATTAAAAGATATTCATTTAATCAATATTGCAAGTTGATCAATAAACAAAATTCAAAATATATTAATATGAGTATCATTCCAAAGATATCCTAAGAATATTTTTAATATTACATTTAGTAACATTGGTTTTATTTGTAATAAAAAATAAAAAAATAATCTGTGTAAATGATAGTAGATAAATTGATGTCATTTTAATGAACATAAAATTTTATTATAATAAACTTATAGTATTATAATAATGAATCATCTAAAAAATTATTTTATTTCCTAATCATGGTCCTAGAAGTTTAAACTAAACTTTCCTTTTCCCTTTAATGTTTAGTCGTCACTCGTCAGTCCCGAATTTAGTATCTGCATAATAACCACAGTACCAAGTAGGCATTACCATATTCATGTAAGATTAACATCATACACACTATCCCTAGTTGGTTGCCAAGCAATAATTGTACGACCACCTTTAAAGCTGTGCAAATGAACATTAATAAGAAAAATATTGAATAATTCAATAAATTTTACACTGGTAGCAATTAGTTGTCTCAACTTTTAAAATAGCACCGAAGCATGGATCCTCTCATTGAATGGTTCGCTGAATCTCCATAATTTATCCTTTCATTATTATGTTAGATTGATGTATGAAAATTTGATGGCGAGAAAATTTTACATTTCATGGATAACAAAAAGATATAAAAGGGTTTTATAGCCAAATTCTAGGCATCTAGTTTAGGGTAGAAAATGTAGTTAAAATGATGAATTCAAATATCTTTCCCACCCTCAATAATTCATCCTTTTACAACGGACACGAACCATTATCAATACCCAATTCTAGCTTTCTAAAAATATAAATATCAAACTTTATTATTATTATTTAAAAAAAAGTTGTATGGTCATTTTAGGTGAGTAAATGAATGATATCTTTGGATGGGAATCAATATCGGACCATTCAATCATGTTGGTGTAGGTACATATGCATTGTCGTGTGCATGTGCATGTGAAAATGAGAATGAAGAGAGATTAAAAATAAAATGGAAAATGACAATTTTGGAGTCGAAATTATTTTATTTTCAGAATTTTGGTCCGTATAAATTAATTCAAATAAATTTAACCCCTTAATTAGTTCATTATTTATAACGTTATACTTTTAGGAGTTAATACCATAAATAATCCTTTGACTATTGGGCTAATACTCCTTTTAGTCATCGACTTTCAATTCGATCACAAATGGTAGTCTAACTTTCATTTTTGACCACAAATAGTCCTCCGTTAAAATTTCAGTTAAATGAGTGTTAAATTTAGTGGCAATATCGTCAAATTGATTAATTTTATTATGATTACTTCTTTTTGACAATTATATAACAACATAATTAATTTCAAACATTAAGTAGTTAATAAATATAAAAACAAAATGGATGCGACAAATCACATAAATTAAATGAACAAATTAAATAAAAATTCATGATTAATGCTCGCAATTTATACTTGATTAATTATATTAATTCAACGGTGGCAGCCTTCAGTTATATCCCAAATAAAATGTTTGATCAATTAATGAAGAGGGAAAACTATTAATCGGCCATGTATGAACCATCATGAAAATGATGGAAGCAAGGTTTTTGAAAAAAAATTTCTTCCATTCTAATCTGTTGGTTAAATTAAAAACAGATAGCTCTAATATTAAATCTTCATTTTGCACGCATAATTACGAGAACATGGTGTATTGTCTTTTTATTTAGGAGTATTTTTATTTGTTAATTGTTTCAATTATGCTTGTTGGTGAAAAAATCTAAACATTTTTTATTTTATGACCATTATATATATATATATATATATATATATATATATATATATATATATATATATATATATATATATATATATATATATATCAATTTGACGATAATACACATAGATTTAACACATATTTAACAAAAATGTTAATGGAAGAGTATTTGTGGTAAAAAAAAAGTGAAAGTCAGAGGACCATTTGTGGTCGAATTGAAAGTCGATGACTAAAATAAATACTAGCCTAATAGTCAGAGGACTATTTGTGGTATTAACTCTACTTTTAGTCTCTAGTATTATATAATTGTCAAATACCATTAAAATATGAGACTATTATTTATAATTTAATATTAATATTCACAAGGAAAGAATGAAATTAACTTTAAGTCTTTGACCATAGATATTGATTCTAAATGACAAATATAACTACATAAAAAAAGAATTTGTTAATAGCGTTTCACAATTACACACTACTATACAAGCAATTAAAAGTGTGACATTATGAACAATTAAATAACTTAATTTGTTTATATTAACTTATAAAGACTAAATTTTCAATGAGTTAATTCCAGCAATGGTACTCCGACTATGTTCATTTTCCAAAATTAGTTATCGACTTTTAATTGATGACAAAAGGGTTAAAAGTGTCATTTTTAAACAAAGAAACAAACAACCTATACGATAGGTTGAAATGTGAAGAAAGAAATACGGAGTAATTGATGACAAATGCATGCAAATGCTTTGAACATACCAAATTTGATGCCAACAAGAAAATTGGAGAACATTCTATTTGTGATCTATATCAATTAATTGTAGCTGATCACATATTAAATTGAACATAATTTATAGTTTAATTACAATTTTAATTATCTACTTCTACAATAAATTTTTGGTGGGTAATAAAAATATCATCTATCCATAAATTAACCGATGCTACTGCAAATTAATAAGATGGACCTAACCTAGCCCTAATTTACCATGAGTAGTATACATTATTTCCAATGCAACAATTTGACATTACGTGAGTCATCATAATGGCTTCATATTAAAAATGACATAAAGGTGACGTCATAAGCTTTCTTGGGATGTACCGCCAAAAATATGAAAAAAAAAAAATCAAACTAAGCACTCTCTAATTTTTAATAATGATTTGAATAAAATTATTATACAAAAATTAAATTCATCAACGTGTTTCAAGTTTAGTTAAGAACTTAACATTTAAATAATTTAAAATTTTAAGAATTATTTGATATTTTAAAGTATTTTGTACTAGTTTTATTTCAGATATTTGAATGTTAGTTTAATTAACTATATATATAGTGTGGTGTTGTTTTTGGTGTGTGTGTGTGTGTGTGTGTAAATTAATTATATGATTTAAATAATAATTATTTTATGGTGTACTAAAAAAATACACCTAAGGGAATCCCATTTCAAAAAAAATCCCAACGGAGAAGCGGTAGGATCAAGGAATGGGGGATGAATTGAGATATTATTTGAATTACTGAACAAAACAAAGATATTATTTGAATAGATTACATTCACTGTTATACAGTACAGAGTATGCAATAAACATTCTGATCCTTTATTAATTAGCATCTTTATCATACATTTTGTTATACTGTTACATTACTCGCATGCATTTAACTCATTAACTCGATCTTTTTATAAGTTCAGTGTATTTTAATCAATTAATTTAACACGTTAAATGCTATAACTTCCTGTAACATTGGATCAACTCTCATCCATCTTGCTTGCTATACGAAATCAAAATGCCTAAACCTCAAATGTTGTTGTGCTCAACTTTCACTCTTTTTGCATGCTCTCTTATTATAAATCAAAGTGGGGCAAAGTGGCTGGTTGTACCATCTCCAACGTATACCATGGACTATTTCATTAATACTGATTATCAGATAAATATAAATATGAAGATCTAGATCAAGCTAATTTTAGAAGCTAAATTATTCTATTAAAATCTTAAGTTCAGTTTTAGAAAGGTGTGTGTATTGTTTGTTTGTTTGTTTTTTTTTTTTTTTTTTTTTTTTGGGATTAAATATCATTGGTAATTGTTTCAACAACCTTTTACTTTAATATCATCCCTGGCTAAGCATATTAACCGTACTTGGCAAGTAAATATATATATAATTATGAATTTCAAGTATATTTTATTAATTACGAATGTTTAGAGGGTTACTCCAATATATTAATTTCTTAAATATCTTTAAATAAGCTACAAAATTTGGCTTTATTACTCTATGATTTTTTTTTTTGAATAATTCTAAAGATTTTTTAAAATATTATATAAAGAACTATATATAAGATTATAAGAGAACAAGTCTTTAAGAGAAAACTAAGAACATATCTTACCCTTACATCTAAAAAAAATCGAACGAACTAGATTAGTTTTTTTTTTTTTTTTTAAATTGCGATAGTATTTTTGTAAGTATTAGCAACTTTACTATGCAAACGTGAACACTAAAATTTGGACTTCTCCGATTTTTTCAGGTTTTGCACAATTAGTATTAAAAGATTGCACTTTCAAAAATGCGAAAGTTGCACTTAGCGTTTCGATTTTATAGTTAATATAACTGAGTTTTGTTTTCTTCTTTTTTTTTTTTTAATTTAGTTTAGTGGTTCACTTTTACTATTTATGGTTTTGCATATATGGTTTAGATTAAAATTTAGCTTTTTCATTGATTTTTAAATTTTATTCATGTTTGAATATTTAGTTGTTACATATTGCATATTTAAGTGCTCAAGTGTTCAAAGTGAAGTTGACAATAATTACGAAAGTACTATCAAATAATGTACCTACAATACAAAAATAATGTACCTTCAGTACAAAAATAATGTACTCTTTATTTTTTAGTCCACACAACTGTGTGGACCATGGTCCATGCAATAATTTGCCTATCATTATTGTATGTTTATTTGTTTTGATCTCATGATTTGTGTTCAATGATATATGGTCATAATAATGTAGTGAGGAGGCAGCGAAAAAGGCATTTAGATACAATTATATAGTCATGCATGATACGACCCAAAATGGGTTTGTAGCGGCACTTGAAAATAATCAAGCTACCAATCTTTCTTGTGAGCCTTTATAAAACACTTTTAAATTTTAAAATTAAACTAGTATGCATTTTTATAACAAATTAAATTCATTTTTTTTTTGCAGCGAATACCCATGTGCTTTCTATCAAGGGAGCAATAACAGGTTTACCCATTAATTTTAAACATTATGCGATTATACTAAAAAACCCTAACAAAGATCCTGAAGGCATACTATACTGAAATATTAAATTCCACTTTGGGAAGTATGCATAAAATTTGTTGTGTTTGAATTTTTTTTTCTCCAAATGATAAATTTTTTATTAACTTAAAAATCTGAATACAAATACATATATGCAAATATGCAATAAAGTTTTAATATAATCTTAAAATATAATAAGTCTCAATCAAGTTACATCTGTCATTTATGTCCGTTTTTGTATGCTAATAAATGTATACATTTTACTTTAAATATTGTACATTTTAATTTTATAAACAAAACTGTCCACACAACATTCTTGTTAATTAGATAAAAATACCCTTAAAACGTTATAACTGCGTTACTATTTAATTCTAAAATTTGTGGCTCCATCATTATTACCATAAATAATAATTAGTTTAACTAATAAATAATGAACCAGTATCGTAAAATGACAGAAAATATAATATTATATATATTTTTTTTTTTAATTTCAAGTCTAGAGAAGGCTAAGACGGCGTTCTCTGGGACGTTATCTACGACGTTAACAGCTTTACTGCTCCTTCACCAGCTGGCCTTGTGTGCGGTAAGTCTGTGTAAAATGCCGTTGCATTTTGAAATTATTTATGTTGTTATTTGTTAACATAATTATTTTTTCATATTTCGCAGAAAAGTATTATTGTTTCCCCAGCATAATGCTCTACGTTCGTTAGGAGTTAAGGATCGATTAGGAGAGATGTCCAAAGAGCTTATACGTACTAATATTTTATTTATTCACAATAATAATGTATTTATTTCTTTAACGTTCGTTTGAAAATAAAGAAGATTGATAAGAGAAATTAACTATTTTCTATGAAGGTTTAATTTAAATTCAGTTGCTGTTTATTTATTTCTTTTTTCATTTGTGATTATGTAAATGCACAATGAATTACATTAATTCATTAACTCTTTTTTTTTGAAATAAAATTATTAGCTCTCTTAAAGTTTGGTGTATTTTAATTAATTTAACAGTTTGAATAAACTTTATTATTGTCCTAAATTTTCCTTCCTTAAAACTTCCATGTTTGGAATTCTGTACTGGTGTGAACATACAATGATTTGCTGTGATATTTCAGTTATACAAAAATTTCAGTTAACCGTAACCAAATCGAACTATTTCGATTCGGTTAATGGTTAAAGGAATCTTAAAACTTTGATTAACGTTAATTCGGTTCAAAACGGTCAGTTAACAGAATATATATATATATATATATATATATATATATATATATATATATATATATATATATATATATATATATAATTAATATAAGTATTAATACTAATTGTAATGAATTTATTATGCTATGTATTTTATTTTAATTGAATTTATTATTTTAGGTGTTATTTTTAGGATTTTAAATTTTAGTTTTTAAAAGTTCGGTTAATCGGTTAAGACGATTAACCGAAAAATATTTCGGTTCGATTAATTCAGTAGCACAAATTTCGGTTCGATTAACGGTTAAAAATTTAAAAAATTTCACTTAAACGGTTAAAACTGAATGAATACCCCTAATTGCATGAGTCTGAAGAAAGGTGGGAATTTTTCATATACAATGCTACAAAACAGTTTGCATTGAGCGCTTTGTCACCACTTCGCGGAATATATATAGAGTCATGATCAGGTGCGGCCGTGCTCTCCCATGCGGTCGTGCGGTTCACACCACTCAATGTTACGAAATACACCACTCAATGTTAAGAAACACACCACACAAATATGCACTGTGGTGTGTTTCTTAACATTCTGGTGTGTTTCATTGTTTTTCATTGTGGTGTGTTTCTTAACATTGAGTGGTGTATTTCGTAACATTGAGTGGTGTGTGACCGCACGGCTGCACGGGAGAGCACGGCCGCACCTGAAATTATTTCTATATATATATATATATATATATATATATATATATATATATATATATATAATATATATATATATATATATATATATCAATTTGACGATAATACACATACATAGATTTAACACCTATTTAACAAAAATTTTAATGGAAGAGTCTTTGTGGTAAAAAAAAAGTGAAAGTCAGAGGACCATTTGTGGTCGAATTGAAAGTCAATGACTAAAATAAATACTAGCCTAATAGTCAGAGGACTATTTGTGGTATTAACTCTACTTTTAGTCTCTAGTATTATATAATTGTCAAATACCATTAAAATATGAGACTATTATTTATAATTTAATATTAATATTCACAAGGAAAGAATGAAATTAACATTAAGTCTTTGACCATAGATATTGATTCTAAATGACAAATATAACTACATAAAAAAAGGAATTTGTTAATAGCGTTTCACAATTACACACTACTATACAAGCAATTAAAAGTGTGACATTATGAACAATTAAATAACTTAATTTGTTTATATTAACTTATAAAGACTAGTTTTCAAAAAAAAAAAAAACTTATAAAGACTAAATTTTCAATGAGTTAATTCCAGCAATGGTCCTCCGACTATGTTGATTTTCCAAAATTAGTCATCTACTTTTAATTGATGACAAAAGGGTTAAAAGTGTCATTTTTAAACAAAGAAACAAACAACCTATACGATAGGTTGAAATGTGAAGAAAGAAATACGGAGTAATTGATGACAAATGCATGCAAATGCTTTGAACATACCAAATTTGATGCCAACAAGAAAATTGGAGAACATTCTATTTGTGATCTATATCAATTAATTGTAGCTGATCACATATTAAATTGAACATAATTTATAGTTTAATTACAATTTTAATTATCTACTTCTACAATAATTTTTTGGTGGGTAATAAAAATATCATCTATCCATAAATTAACCGATGCTACTGCAAATTAATAAGATGGACCTAACCTAGCCCTAATTTACCATGAGTAGTATACATTATTTCCAATGCAACAATTTGACATTACGTGAGTCATCATAATGGCTTCATATTAAAAATGACATAAAGGTGACGTCATAAGCTTTCTTGGGATGTACCGCCAAAAATATGAAAAAAAAAAAAAATCAAACTAAGCACTCTCTAATTTTTAATAATGATTTGAATAAAATTATTATACAAAAATTAAATTCATCAACGTGTTTCAAGTTTAGTTAAGAACTTAACATTTAAATAATTTAAAATTTTAAGAATTATTTGATATTTTAAAGTATTTTGTACTAGTTTTATTTCAGATATTTGAATGTTAGTTTAATTAACTATATATATATATGTGTGTGTGTAAATTAATTATATGATTTAAATAATAATTTATTTTATGGTGTACTAAAAAAATACACCAAAGGGAATCCCATTTCAAAAAAAAAATCCCAACGGAGAAGCGGTAGGATCAAGGAATGGGGGATGAATTTGAGAGATATTATTTGAATTACTTAACAAAACAAAGATATTATTTGAATAGATTACGTTCACTGTTATACAGTACAGAGTATGTAATAAACATTCTGATCCTTTATTAATTAGCATCTTTATCATACATTTTGTTATACTGTTACATTACTCGCATGCATTTAACTCATTAACTCGATCTTTTTATAAGTTCAGTGTATTTTAATCAATTAATTTAACACGTTAAATGCTATAACTTCCTGTAACATTGGATCAACTCTCATCCATCTTGCTTGCTATACGAAATCAAAATGCCTAAACCTCAAATGTTGTTGTGCTCAACTTTCACTCTTTTTGCATGCTCTCTTATTATAAATCAAAGTGGGGCAAAGTGGCTGGTTGTACCATCTCCAACGTATACCATGGACTATTTCATTAATACTGATTATCAAGATAAATATAAATATGAAGATCTAGATCAAGCTATTTTAGAAGCTAGAAATTATTCTATTAAAATCTTAAGTTCAGTTTTAGAAAGGTGTGTGTATTGTTTGTTTGTTTGTTTTTTTTTTTTTTTTTTTTTTTTGGGATTAAATATCATTGGTAATTGTTTCAACAACCTTTTACTTTAATATCATCCCTGGCTAAGCATATTAACCGTACTTGGCAAAGTAAATATTATATATAATTATGAATTTCAAGTATATTTTATTAATTACGAATGTTTAGAGGGTTACTCCAATATATTAATTTCTTAAATATCTTTAAATAAGCTACAAAATTTGGCTTTATTACTCTATGATTCTATTTTTTTTTTGAATAATTCTAAAGATTTTTTTAAAATATTATATAAAGAACTATATATATAAGATTATAAGAGAACAAGTCTTTAAGAGAAAACTAAGAACATATCTTACCCTTACATCTAAAAAAAATCGAACGAACTAGATTAGTTTTTTTTTTTTTTTTTAAATTGCGATAGTATTTTTGTAAGTATTAGCAACTTTACTATGCAAACGTGAACACTAAAATTTGGACTTCTCCGATTTTTTCAGGTTTTGCACAATTAGTATTAAAAGATTGCACTTTCAAAAATGCGAAAGTTGCACTTAGCGTTTCGATTTTATAGTTAATATAACTGAGTTTTGTTTTCTTCTTTTTTTTTTTTTTAATTTAGTTTAGTGGTTCACTTTTTACTATTTATGGTTTTGCATATATGGTTTAGATTTAAAATTTAGCTTTTTCATTGATTTTTTAAATTTTATTCATGTTTGAATATTTAGTTGTTACATATTGCATATTTAAGTGCTCAAGTGTTCAAAGTGAAGTTGACAATAATTACGAAAGTACTATCAAATAATGTACCTACAATACAAAAATAATGTACCTTCAGTACAAAAATAATGTACTCTTTATTTTTAGTCCACACAACTGTGTGGACCATGGTCCATGCAATAATTTGCCTATCATTATTGTATGTTTATTTGTTTTGATCTCATGATTTGTGTTCAATGATATATGGTCATAATAATGTAGTGAGGAGGCAGCGAAAAAGGCATTTAGATACAATTATATAGTCCATGCATGATACGACCCAAAATGGGTTTGTAGCGGCACTTGAAAATAATCAAGCTACCAATCTTTCTTGTGAGCCTTTATAAAACACTTTTAAATTTTAAAATTAAACTAGTATGCATTTTTATAACAAATTAAATTCATTTTTTTTTTGCAGCGAATACCCATGTGCTTTCTATCAAGGGAGCAATAACAGGTTTACCCATTAATTTTAAACATTATGCGATTTATACTAAAAAACCCTAACAAAGATCCTGAGGCATACTATACTGAAATATTAAATTCCACTTTGGGAAGGTATGCATAAAATTTGTTGTGTTTGAATTTTTTTTCTCCAAATGATAAATTTTTATTAACTTAAAAATCTGAATACAAATACATATATGCAAATATGCAATAAAGTTTTAATATAATCTTAAAATATAATAAGTCTCAATTCAAGTTACATCTGTCATTTATGTCCGTTTTTGTATGCTAATAAATGTATACATTTTACTTTAAATATTGTACATTTTAATTTTATTAAACAAAACTGTCCACACAACATTCTTGTTAATTAGATAAAAATACCCTTAAAACGTTATAACTGCGTTACTATTTAATTCTAAAATTTGTGGCTCCATCAGTATTACCATAAATAATAATTAGTTTAACTAATAAATAATGAACCAGTATCGTAAAATGACAGAAAATATAATATTATATATATTTTTTTTAATTTCAAGTCTAGAGAAGGCTAAGACGGCGTTCTCTGGGACGTTATCTACGACGTTAACAGCTTTACTGCCTCCTTCACCAGCTGGCCTTGTGTGCGGTAAGTCTGTGTAAAATGCCGTTGCATTTTGAAATTATTTATGTTGTTATTTGTTAACATAATTATTTTTTCATATTTCGTAGAAAAGTATTATTGTTTCCGCAGCATAATGCTCTACGTTCGTTAGGAGTTAAGGATCGATTAGGAGAGATGTCCAAAGAGCTTATACGTACTAATATTTTATTTATTCACAATAATAATGTATTTATTTCTTTAACGTTCGTTTGAAAATAAAGAAGATTGATAAGAGAAATTAACTATTTTCTATGAAGGTTTAATTTAAATTCAGTTGCTGTTTATTTATTTCTTTTTTCATTTGTGATTATGTAAATGCACAATGAATTACATTAATTCATTAACTCTTTTTTTTTGAAATAAAATTATTAGCTCTCTTAAAGTTTGGTGTATTTTAATTAATTTAACAGTTTGAATAAACTTTATTATTGTCCTAAATTTTCCTTCCTTAAATGTCGTAACTTCCATGTACATTTGGCATCAATTATTTTAATAATTTTAAATAATTATCCTCAAAAAAATAATTTTAAATAATTAAAAAACAAACAAAAGGAAAAAAAAAAAAAAACCTGTACTGGTGTGAACATACAATGGATTGCCCATTGCATGTAGGGTGTGCAAACTACCAAAATATTTCAGTTAACCAGCCGAATACAAAAATTTCAGTTAACCGTAACCAAATCGAACTATTTCGATTCGGTTAATGGTTAAAGGAATCTTAAAACTTTGATTAACGTTAATTCGGTTCAAAACGTCAGTTAACAGAATATATATATATATATATATATATATATATATATATATATATATATATATATATATATATATAATTAAATATAAGTATTAAATACTAATTGTAATGAATTTATTATGCTATGTATTTTATTTTAATTGAATTTATTATTTAGGTGTTAGCCTAAAGCTTTAGGTGCGTAGTTTTCTTTCTTAAGCTGAGTTGTTTTCCTTCTTAAGGTGCGTGGTTTGTATGCTTAAGGTGCGTCAGTTTTTTAAACTTAAGGTACGCCATTTTAAAACTTTAGGTATGTGGTTTATGTTATTAAGGTGCTTTGTTTGTTTGATTAAGGTGCATTATTTGTGTACTTAAGGTGTCCCATTTTTAAACTTTAGTGAGTGATTTGTGTTATTAAGGTGTTTTGTTTGTGTGCTTAAGGTGCGTCTTTCTGTGTTAACCGCACAACCGCACGGGAACCCTTCCCTATATATATATATGTATAGATATCATTATCAATCATTATTGCATGGACCATGGTCCACACAGCTGTGTGGACCATGGTCCATGCAATAATTTGCCTATCATTATTGTATGTTTATTTGTTTTGATCTCATGATTTGTGTTCAATGATATATGGTCATAATAATGTAGTGAGGAGGCAGCGAAAAAGGCATTTAGATACAATTATATAGTCCATGATACGACCCAAAATGGGTTTGTAGCGGCACTTGAAAATAATCAAGCTACCAATCTTTCTTGTGAGCCTTTATAAAACACTTTTAAATTTTAAAATTAAACTAGTATGCATTTTTATAACAAATTAAATTCATTTTTTTTTTGCAGCGAATACCCATGTGCTTTCTATCAAGGGAGCAATAACAGGTTTACCCATTAATTTTAAACATTATGCGATTTATACTAAAAACCCTAACAAAGATCCTGAGGCATACTATACTGAAATATTAAATTCCACTTTGGGAAGGTATGCATAAAATTTGTTGTGTTTGAATTTTTTTTCTCCAAATGATAAATTTTTTATTAACTTAAAAATCTGAATACAAATACATATATGCAAATATGCAATAAAGTTTTAATATAATCTTAAAATATAATAAGTCTCAATTCAAGTTACATCTGTCATTTATGTCCGTTTTTGTATGCTAATAAATGTATACATTTTACTTTAAATATTGTACATTTTAATTTTATTAAACAAAACTGTCCACACAACATTCTTGTTAATTAGATAAAAATACCCTTAAAACGTTATAACTGCGTTACTATTTAATTCTAAAATTTGTGGCTCCATCAGTATTACCATAAATAATAATTAGTTTAACTAATAAATAATGAACCAGTATCGTAAAATGACAGAAAATATAATATTATATATATTTTTTTTAATTTCAAGTCTAGAGAAGGCTAAGACGGCGTTCTCTGGGACGTTATCTACGACGTTAACAGCTTTACTGCCTCCTTCACCAGCTGGCCTTGTGTGCGGTAAGTCTGTGTAAAATGCCGTTGCATTTTGAAATTATTTATGTTGTTATTTGTTAACATAATTATTTTTTCATATTTCGCAGAAAAGTATTATTGTTTCCGCAGCATAATGCTCTACGTTCGTTAGGAGTTAAGGATCGATTAGGAGAGATGTCCAAAGAGCTTATACGTACTAATATTTTATTTATTCACAATAATAATGTATTTATTTCTTTAACGTTCGTTTGAAAATAAAGAAGATTGATAAGAGAAATTAACTATTTTCTATGAAGGTTTAATTTAAATTCAGTTGCTGTTTATTTATTTCTTTTTTTCATTTGTGATTATGTAAATGCACAATGAATTACATTAATTCATTAACTCTTTTTTTTTTTGAAATAAAATTATTAGCTCTCTTAAAGTTTGGTGTATTTTAATTAATTTAACAGTTTGAATAAACTTTATTATTGTCCTAAATTTTCCTTCCTTAAATGTCGTAACTTCCATGTACATTTGGCATCAAATTATTTTAATAATTTTAAATAATTATCCTCAAAAAAAATAATTTTAAATAATTAAAAAAAACAAACAAAAGGAAAAAAAAAAAAAAAAACCTGTACTGGTGTGAACATACAATGGATTGCCCATTGCATGTAGGGGTGTGCAAACTACCAAAATATTTCAGTTAACCAGCCGAATACAAAAATTTCAGTTAACCGTAACCAAATCGAACTATTTCGATTCGGTTAATGGTTAAAGGAATCTTAAAACTTTGATTAACGGTTAATTCGGTTCAAAACGGTCAGTTAACAGAATATATATATATATATATATATATATATATATATATATATATATATATATATATATATATATATATAATTAAATATAAGTATTAAATACTAATTGTAATGAATTTATTATGCTATGTATTTTATTTTAATTGAATTTATTATTTTAGGTGTTATTTTTAGGATTTTAAATTTTAGTTTTTAAAAGTTCGGTTAATCGGTTAACCGACCGATTAACCGAAAAATATTTCGGTTCGATTAATTCAGTAGCACAAATTTCGGTTTAATTAACGGTTAAAAATTTAAAAATTTCACTTAAATCGTTTCGGTTAAAACGGTAAGGGTTAACTGAATGAATACCCCTAATTGCATGAGTCTGAAGAAAGGTGGGAATTTTTGCATATACAATGCTACAAAACAGTTTGCATTGAGCGCTTTGTCACCACTTCGCGGAGATCAGATTAAGAAACCTTTTGGTCTCCGCCTAAGGTAATCGTCTTTGCAAATTATATCGTGGACCGTGGTCCACAATGCATTGTAGACCGCGGTTCCAAAACGACGTCGTTTTGATTAATGAAAATAGACGGATGAATTCGCGCCACTCATTTTCTTTTCATATATACTGCACTTTCTTTTCATATATACTTCACTTTCTTTTCAACACAACTGCAGTTACCTTTCAACACAACTGCAGTTACTTTTTGATATAACTACAGTTTCATTCGATAATATCAAACACAAAAGTGAAACTGTTATTCAGTATCTTTTCATATACACTGCACTTTCTTTTCAACACAACTACAGTTACTTTTTGATATAACTACAATTTCTTTCGATAATATTAAAACAAATGTAAGGCAGTATCTTTTGGAATGGACTGTAGTTTCAATCCGTCTCCCACTTACTAAAACGACGTCGTTTTGGGACCGCGGTCCACAATGCATTGTGGACCGCGGTCCACGATATAAGAACTGGTCTTTGCTTGGTGGGTTTTTCTTTCGTTTTTCTGTATTTTTTTTTCAATATCATTTTATTTAAAATTATTAAAATGAATAAATTAAAATAAATTTTAAATGTAATGATTGCCATGTGAGGGTTAACTCGAGAAACATATTATTTTTGTCTAATAAATTGCATAGTTTTGGACGGTTTAGATATTCAATTGTATTTTTTTTGCATATGATGGTTTAATTGAATTTTTGGGTGTAGTTTAGTACGTGGCTTATTTGAGCATTATAGTTAAGGAGGATAAGTCAATTTATCAATATATAAAAATATAAAATAGAGAATTCAGAATTATGAGAATAATAATCACAATTTTGCGTGTAGTTCAGTGATCTATTTGATCATTATTGCTTAAGAGAATAAGTCAAATTGGATGTGTACTTGCAGTAATTTATAAATCTACTATAGTTTTTTATGGATTTTTATGGACGCAATAGCTGTTTGCAAAAAAAAAAAAAAAAAAAACACGCAATAGTGAAATTATTGAACTTATAACAATTACATAAATGAGCTTACAATAGTGACATTTTATATGTGTGAGAGAGAGAACAGCAATCAAATTAAAAATCACCATTCAATTTCCATAGAAAAATATATTTCATTTTTCCAATATTTTTTACATAATAATACTTTTATAAAGTCTACGTTATCAAGTCTCAATAAAATGGCAGCATAAACTCTCTGAGCATATCCCAGTATTATTCCTTATTTTTTAACTTGCGAGTACTTCAATGTATAATACATCCGGATGATCTGCACATATTAATTCATATATTATGTTCTCTAAGCTACGGAGTAGTAAATTCAAAACGTAAAAAAGAAATGAATTCGCAAAAAGAGTGTATATGTTAATTATATACCAAAAAAATAGAAGATAAATTACTTGCCAAACTTAAAATTTTCAACATATTAGGGTTCTTTTTTAAAACTAAAATTTAATAAATTGCATTGCATAAACTTATGGCAAAACACATGTAATTGAAGCATGTGTTCCATATTAACTAAAAGTTGGAATGCACATTTATGCTTATATATTATATTATATGTTCAACACGTCCTACCACGTGTGCGGGCCAATTACTTTTTGATGGTTTCCAAGTAACAGGTGGATATTGGTGAGATTCTAATCCATAAGCTTTGGCATTGGATTGGCTCTGATACCAAATTGAAACATGTGTTCCGTCTCAACTAAAAATGTAAGCTTGGATGGATAGTTAGCATGTGAGGTTAGCGTACAAAGTTTTGTTCATTTTAATTCTTATACATTAATTGTGATCAATTTAGTTACTATATTTTAAATTTTGGTGTAATTAAGACAAATAGTCAACATCTAAAGGTACTTTTACAAAATTTAACTTATTTCAGGATTCTTTTTAGAAAAAAAAAATGAATTGCACTGCATGAACTTACCACCTAGACGAATAACTTCAGGAGCAGTAAGCGTAGCCCAAAAGCCAGGTCCGGCGGACACAACTGACTTTTTTGCTTCATCCTCGTCACTTAAAAACCATGCATCATAAAAAAAAAATTAAATAAAATAATAATATATTTCATAATGAAGTACACATTTGTTAAGAACACAACGTTAGTAGTAAGATTTTTAAAATGGCAATATGTTTAATTTTCAAAAAGGTAGAAAATTATA
>CP025656.1:16498901-16537543 GCA_003576665.1 Ipomoea trifida | reverse complement strand
TGAATGGTACTGACTCTATTAGAGTGTAGTATATGTTCGTAAACTACTTTCTCAACCTACTGAAGAACAAAGAGACAGCAACGCCTCCACTGATGCTCGAACCCACCATCACCTGTATACAGGGAAGGGTTTGATGCCACTGGACCACAAGACCCTTGGCATTTGCAACTCCTTATATCTATGAATTTGAATTCATTGAGCATATTATGGCCAAACAGGAAAAGGAATCAGAAATGCAATGATGCATGTACTATTGTCAAAAATAGAAGGTAGATTACAACCCCATAAAAATTTACAAGGTAAAATAATTCAAACCAAAATGTACACTTACACTTTCACAAGGAACAACAGTCACGGGAATGGTAAAGTGGTACGATGATGTCGGCAGCCTTGCAGCCAACCACACTTTTTTTTCTTTTTCTTTTTCTTTTTTTTTTTGCAAACGCCACCCACACATTTTATGTTCACAATTAGAAGATCAGACCAAATAAATTGCAAGCTTTATATTTCATTCTGTTAGGGGCTTTTATGTACATTCACTCTTGTAAATCTGTTACAACCGTCTTCTTCCTTCCTTTATATTTCATTCTGTAAGTTGCTCTGTAGTTCAGACTTCATAGCATTCAATACAGACTTTCTCCATTCTCGTTGCTCTCATCCTCAATTTAAGAATGAAATTTTTAAAACTTTAAATGTATAAATTAGAATGTGATCTTCTACAATTAATTGATATAAATCACAAATAGAATGTCCTCCAATTTTCTTGTTGGCATGAAATTTGGTGTGTTAAAAAGCAATTGCATTTGTTCTTAATTATTTCTTTCTTCACATTTCAACTTATCATATAGGTTTTTGTTTCTTTTTTTTTTTTTTTTAAACTACACGTTTTATCCTAAATTATTTTACTTTTAAAATTTTAGTTTTGTAAGTTAATTTAAACAACGCACGCACAGTGCACGCACGACGCACGCAAAATGACAGTGTTCATCTTACGTCTACTGCCCAAGTCCACCTGGGCATAGCAATGGCTAATACATTCTTCCAAATTAGTCATAGTTAGACTTGAGGAATGCAATATGATATGGTTATTAGTTATTGTAAAAACGTATTTTATGGAAGTTTAATGATGTAATTATCCGTGATTGTAATATAAATGTGTTTTCATTTACAAAAGCTTAGCTTATAACTACGGGTTTCATACTTTCATTTCAGTTGCATGTTTAATGTACCCAGTATAGTAAAGTCAAAATCAAATATCATACGTACACTAATAACCATATCATATTTAGTTATTGATGACAAATGCATGCAAATGCTTTGAACATACCAAATTTGATGCCAACAAGAAAATTGGAGAACATTCTATTTGTGATCTATATCAATTAATTGTAGCTGATCACATATTAAATTGAACATAATTTATAGTTTAATTACAATTTTAATTATCTACTTCTACAATAATTTTTTGGTGGGTAATAAAAATATCATCTATCCATAAATTAACCGATGCTACTGCAAATTAATAAGATGGACCTAACCTAGCCCTAATTTACCATGAGTAGTATACATTATTTCCAATGCAACAATTTGACATTACGTGAGTCATCATAATGGCTTCATATTAAAAATAACATAAAGGTGACGTCATAAGCTTTCTTGGGATGTACCGCCAAAAAAATGAAAAAAAAAAAATCAAACTAAGCACTCTCTAATTTTTAATAATGATTTGAATAAAATTATTATACAAAAATTAAATTCATCAACGTGTTTCAAGTTTAGTTAAGAACTTAACATTTAAATAATTTAAAATTTTAAGAATTATTTGATATTTTAAAGTATTTTGTACTAGTTTTATTTCAGATATTTGAATGTTAGTTTAATTAACTATATATATATGTGTGTGTGTAAATTAATTATATGATTTAAATAATAAATTATTTTATGGTGTACTAAAAAAATACACCAAAGGGAATCCCATTTCAAAAAAATCCCAATGGAGAAGCGGTAGGATCAAGGAATGGGGGATGAATTTGAGAGATATTATTTGAATTACTGAACAAAACAAAGATATTATTTGAATAGATTACGTTCACTATTATACAGTACAGAGTATGCAATAAACATTCTGATCCTTTATTAATTAGCATCTTTATCATACATTTTGTTATACTGTTACATTACTCGCATGCATTTAACTCATTAACTCGAACTTTTTATAAGTTCAGTGTATTTTAATCAATTAATTTAACACGTTAAATGCTATAACTTCCTGTAACATTGGGATCAACTCTCATCCATCTTGCTTGCTATACGAAATCAAAATGCCTAAACCTCAAATGTTGTTGTGCTCAACTTTCACTCTTTTTGCATGCTCTCTTATTATAAATCAAAGTGGGGCAAAGTGGCTGGTTGTACCATCTCCAACGTATATCATGGACTATGCCATTAATACTGATTATCAAGACAAATATAAATATGAAGATCTAGATCAAGCTATTTTAGAAGCTACAAATTATTCTATTAAAATCTTAAGTTCAGTTTTAGAAAGGTGTGTGTATTGTTTGTTTATTTGTTTTGTTTTTTGTTTTTTGTTTTTTGGGTTTAAATATCATTGGTAATTGTTTGAACAACCTTTTACTTTAATATCATCCCTGGCTAAGCATATTAACCGTACTTGGCAAAGTAAATATTATATATAATTATGAATTCCAAGTATATTTTATTAATTACAAATGTTTAGAGGGTTACTCCAATATATTAATTTCTTAAATATCTTTAAATAAGCTACAAAATTTGGCTTTATTACTCTATGATTCTATTTTTTTTGAATAATTCTAAAGATTTTTTTTAAAATATTATATAAAGAACTATATATATAAGATTATAAGAGAACAAGTCTTTAAGAGAAAACTAAGAACCAATCTTACACTTACATCTAAAAAAAATCGAACGAACTAGATTAGTTTTTTTTTTTTTAAATTGCGATAGTATTTTTGTAAGTATTAGCAACTTTACTATGCAAACGTGAACACTAAAATTTGGGCTTCTCCGATTTTTTCAGGTTTTGCACAATTAGTATTAAAAGATTGCACTTTCAAAAATGTGAAAGTTGCACTTAGCGTTTCGATTTTATAGTTAATATAACTGAGTTTTTTTCTTTTTAAAAAAAAATTTAGTTTAGTGGTTCACTTTTTACTATTTATGGTTTTGCATATATGGTTTAGATTTAAAATTTAGCTTTTTCATTGATTTTTAAAATTTTATTCATGTTTGAATATTTAGTTGTTACATATTGCATATTTAAGTGCTCAAGTGTTCAAAGTGAAGTTGACAATAATTACGAAAATACCAGGGCATTTTTTTTAATCTGATATGATCCGTTCAATTTTTTACATATGTAAAGCTGAGATTAGTTCTTAGTTTTCTCTTGGGGTGTGTTCTCATGGGATCCTAAACCTATATATACATACATACATACATACATACATGTGCGTGTGCGCGTGTGTCAATGAGAACTAGTCTCAATGTGATAAATATTGAATAATCTTGTTCATTTTTTTTTTAAATTTGGATGGCCTAGATTTGATTTCATGACATGGATTAATCTATGATTTTAAGTGAGGTAGTAGTGTTTTTGTTTTTTTGTTTGTTTTTGTTTTGTTTTTTTTTTTTTTTTTTTTTCATATTTTCACAATTTTGTTTCGTAGTTTCTAGGATAATCACTACTGTGAATTATTGTCACAATTTCTTCATCATCGATCGAGTGTTCGTCAATTAAAAGTTATCTGTATTTTTTTTAAAATTGGATATTAGTGTATATATATGCATTCTAGGTAATATAGTTGTGCATTTGGTTCAGTTGATTGTGCAATCCAATATTAATTGTGAGGTGTGCAATATGTTATTGTGAATTGTGCAACTCATGGTTGAAGGACCACGGGTCTATCGAAACTATTGGGGAGCACGCACACACACACACACACACACACACACACACACACACACACACACACACACACACATATATATATATATATATAATTACGTTCAAATATGGTGATAGGCTTCAGGAGCGGTTATGCGGTTAAATGATAACCATTGATTTGCCTAAATAAATGTAAAAGATCAACAACGAATAAAAATATCGTTGTGGCAGTTTGGTCATTTTTGCATCTAGGTCAAATTTAAGGTGCGTGGTTTATGTGCTTAAGGTGCGTGGTTTTTGTGTTTAAGGTGCGTGGTTTTGAGCTTAAGGTGGCGTTAGTCATTGAAACTTAACTGCGACGGTCAAAACGTTTAGGTGCGTGATTTTCCTTCTTAAGGTGCATGGTTTGTGTGTTTAAGGTGCGTCAGTTGTTAAAACTTAAGTTGCGTCGGCCTAAGGCTTTAGGTGCATGGTTTTCCTTCTTAAGATGTATGATTTGTGTACTTAAGGTGCGTTAGTTGTGAAATTTAAGATGCACCATTTAAAACTTAACGTGCGCAGTTTTTCTTCTCAATGTGCTTTGCTTGTGTGCTTAAGGTACGTGTTTTGTGTACTTAAGGTGGGCCCTTTGTATGCATAATTGCATAGTTGGCGAAATGTAAGCCATTGATCTAAAGCATTCAATGGGCTAGATCTATGCATATGGACTCATGGAAAAAGGTAGACTCACGTGACCCGTGGCATATATATATATATATATATATATATATATATATATATATATATATATATATAATTAAATATAAGTATTAAATACTAATTGTAATGAATTTATTATGCTATGTATTTTATTTTAATTGAATTTATTATTTTAGGTGTTATTTTTAGGATTTTAAATTTTAGTTTTTAAAAGTTCGGTTAATCGGTTAACAGACCGATTAACCGAAAAATATTTCGGTTCGATTAATTCAGTAGCACAAATTTCGGTTCGATTAACGGTTAAAAATTTAAAAATTTCACTTAAATCGTTTCGGTTAAAACGGTAAGGGTTAAGTGAATGAATACCCCTAATTGCATGAGTCTGAAGAAAGGTGGGAATTTTTTCATATACAATGCTACAAAACAGTTTGCATTGAGCGCTTTGTCACCACTTCGCGGAGATTAAGAAACCTTTTGGTCTCCGCCTAAGGTAATCGTCTTTGCTTGGTGGGTTTTTCTTTCGTTTTTCTGTATTTTTTTTTTCAATATCATTTTATTTAAAATTATTAAAATGAATAATTAAAATAAATTTTAAATGTAATGATTGCCATGTGAGGGTTAACTCGAGAAACATATTAATTTTGTCGAATTGCATAGTTTTGGACGGTTTAGATATTCAATTGTATTTTTTTTGCATATGATGGTTTAATTGAATTTTTGGGTGTAGTTTAGTACGTGGCTTATTTGAGCATTATAGTTAAGGAGGATAAGTCAATTTATCAATGTATAAAAATATAAAATAGAGAATTCAGAATTATGAGAATAATAATCACGTACAATTTTGCGTGTAGTTCAGTGATCTATTTGAGCATTATTGCTTAAGAGAATAAGTCAAATTGGATGTGTACTTGCAGTAATTTATAAATCTACTATATTTTTTTATGGATTTTTATGGACGCAATAGCTGTTTGCAAAAAAAAAAAAAAAAAAAAACACGCAATAGTGAAATTATTGAACTTATAACAATTACATAAATGAGCTTACAATAGTGACATTTTATATGTGTGTGTGAGAGAGAACAGCAATCAAATTAAAAATCACCATTCAATTTCCATAGAAAAATATATTTCATTTTTCCAATATTTTTTACATAATACTTTTATAAAGTCTACGTTATCAAGTCTCAATAAAATGGCAGCATAAACTCTCTGAGCATATCCCAGTATTATTCCTTATTTTTTAACTTCTGAGTTCTTCAATGTATAATACATCCGGATGATCTGCACATATTAATTCATATATTATTTTCTCTAAGCTACGGAGTAGTAAATTCAAAACGTAAAAAAGAAATGAATTCGCAAAAAGAGTGTATATGTTAATTATATACCAAAAAAATAGAAGATAAATTACTTGCCAAACTTAAAATTTTTAACATATTAGGGTTCTTTTTTAAAACTAAAATTTAATAAATTCCATTGCATAAACTTATGGCAGAACACATGTAATTGAAGCATGTGTTCCATATTAACTAAAAGTTGGAATGCACATTTATGCTTATATATTATATTATATGTTCAACACGTCCTACCACGTGTGCGGGCCAATTACTTTTTGATGGTTTCCAAGTAACAGGTGGATATTGGTGAGATTCGAATCCATAAGCTTTGGCATGGGATTGGCTCTGATACCAAATTGAAACATGTGTTCCATCTCAACTAAAAGTGTAAGCTGATAGTTGGATGGATAGTTAGCATGTAAGGTTAGCGTACAAAGTTTTGTTCATTTTAATTCTTATACATTAATTGTGATCAATTTAGTTACTATATTTTAAATTTTGGTGTAATTAAGACAAATAGTCAACATCTAAAGGAAATTTTACAAAATTTAACTTATTTCAGGATTCTTTTTAGAAAAAAAAAATGAATTGCACTGCATAAACTTACCACCTAGACGAATAACTTCAGGAGCAGTAAGCGTAGCCCAAAAGCCAGGTCCGGCGGACACAACTGACTTTTTTGCTTCATCCTCGTCACTTAAAAACCATGCATCATAAAAAAAAAAATTAAATAAAATAATAATATATTTCATAATGAAGTACACATTTGTTAAGAACACAACGTTAGTAGTAAGATTTTTAAAATGGCAATATGTTTAATTTTCAAAAAGGTAGAAAATTATATAAATACCCTCCAAAAACTTCGGTTAAGATTTTAATTTTATCAGAAAAAGATTCAGGATTTATATTTTCTATATCTTTAAAGAAAAGTATAAACAATTCTGGAGTAGGATCATAATCTTCTTGTGACGAAATTGTTCTTATGCTTAAGATTATAGTAAAAAGGAGCAAGGACGTGAAAATTATGCGGGACATAGTTATGGGTTGGGATATGTTTTTCCACAAGCAAGATGGATAATAATGAAGAAGAAATTATTTAATTTGATGTCAAAAGTACTATGAAGTTGGGTATTTAATGATGAGAAGTATACGGTATTGAATTATTAATTGAACTATATTTAACGTATATAAAGATTAAATGAAATGAAGACATAATAATTATATATATGATAATAAGGGCATTAATTAACATGGAAAGAAGCGTTTTATAATTAAAATTATTTTATGAAAATGATCCAAATTAAAATAATTGTTTTTCTGTAAGAAACAAATTAAAAACAACATTTTAAACAGGATTTACTGGTGTAATTCCTAGTAATGCTCATATATATTTTTTAAACATTATTTTTATTAAAGAGTTAATACCCAAAATTGTCCTCGACTATAGTGGTTTTTCTCAATTTTGTCCTAAACGACTTTGGTCTCATAAAGTAGTGCCAGACTTTTGTGTTATCGCTCAAAATTGTCCTCCGTTAGTTAAGGTGTCAAATGAGTGTTAAGTACAGGGGCAATTTTGTCAATTTATGTTGAAGTCAATTGAAATTCATGTCAATTTTGTCAATTCATGTCAATTGAAAGGAGCTTTCTATTTAATTATTTATTCATTTATTTTTGTTTTACACACATTAACTAAAATTAAACTTGTTCCAGATATCTAGAACAATAAGTTGTGTTTCTACGCATTGACTTAGAGAAGACTTCAACATGAATTGACAAAATTGCCCCTGTACTTAACACTTATTTGACACCTTAACTAACGGAGGACAATTTTGAGCGATAACACAAATATCTGGGACTACTTTATGAGACCAAAGTCGTTTAGGACAAAATTGAGAAAAACCACTATAGTCAAGGACAATTTTGAGTATTAACTCTTTTATTAAATGTTAGCATAAGACAATTATTGTATAGTATTTAATATATTTCAATTAAAATTAATGTGGTGATCAGTTAGGAGTAACTAAAATGGGTAGATTATAGAGGAATATAATGAGAACCACAACATTACATATAAGGATACAAGTCTAGATGATAAGATTATACAATAGATATATTTACATAAAGATATTAAAGTTATACTAATTAATGAGTATACCATCATTGATTTAAAACAAAAAAAAAACTGTAATCATTATGAGTACAAATACAAATAATAGAATTAGCATGATAATATTTTGACAATCATACCTATAGAATGTCAAGTAGATGGTCTGTTGCAGAATATATTAGGTTTAGTTTTGGGTGAGAATGGAAGGGGTTTATATACTTTTGTTTTGGGTAGAATAATGGTTTAGTTAGGAATCTATACAAAATTGTATTATAGAATCTTATTAAGACTTCAATATTCTAATTTTAAGTTAGGAATCTATACAGAATTGTATTATAGAATATTGTCCATTTGTTTGAAAATTGCAATAAAGAAACAAATTGCCTAAAGAATTTAATGTTAAACTTCCGTTATATTTAATGGAAAAATTTGGTAAAATTATAAGAGATTTGGATATATTAGGAATTTAATTAGAGGTTGCACAAAAAGAACACAAAGTACAATATGTTATAGCAGACTATTACACCAATATTTTTTTAGTTTTAGTTAAGGGTCTAACATTATTGGCTCTTATTATAAGTGTAGACTTGTGCTTGTTTGTTTGTTTTTTTTTTTTTTTTTTTTTTTTTTGTTTTTTGTTTTTTGTTTTTTTTTGGTGATTCTATAAATGCAATTAGAATGAGAGAAACCAAAGGATAATTAAAATGATAATGGAGAATTAGATTTGATAACATTATAACTATAAAGATGTAGTATAATCTATTTACATCGATCTTTAAAGATTGTATAAAATTTCATAAAAAAAAAAAAAGAGAAAAAAATAGGAGAAAGTGAAAAGGATGGATTAGACTGCAATGGTTTAGACATTAACAAGCATTGGAGCCAATGCATGCACTATATATCTATGAATTTCAATTCATTGAGCATATTATGGCCAAACAGGAAAAGGAATCAGAAATGCAATGATGCATGTACTGTTGTAAAAAGTAGAAGGAAGATTACAGTCCTATAAAAATTTACAAGGTAAAAATAATTCAAACCAAAATGTACACTTACACTTTCACGTGGAGCAGCAGTCACCGGAGAATGGTAAAGTGGTACGATGATGTCGGCAGCCTTGCATGCCAACTAGGGACGGAACCACTGTGGGGGCATTGGAGGCATGCCCCCACTCACCCCCACCCCCACCCTATATATAGCCTTTGTACGTATATATGTATATATATATAGTACATGTTTTATATATAAATAGAAGAAAACAGATAAAAGCTAACAAATGGTAAGCTTGCAGAGTTGGTAGATGCGCTGCTTTATTTAGGAAATGGTGATGGTTCGATTTTAGGTGCCATTACTTGCTTTCTTCGTAGAATTTTAATTATATATATATAGCTGTTTCTTTTCAATTTCAATAGCTATATATATATATATATATATATATATATTAATAATAAGATGTATAATTTATAATGTGTTTTCTATTTGAATTATTTTATCAAATTAATTATGTTTTATATAGTGCTATGAATATTTTTATAAAGTTATGTTCACAATTAGAAGATTGCAAGCTTTCAAAAGACATTGAATTTGAATGGGTATAAATTAAGCTCAATATCTTTGTGATTTTTTTTAGTACGACTCTGTTACTTTCTCAACCTACTAACTAGTTCAGGACTAAAATAACAAATAGGAAACAATTGAAGGATTAAGAGTGTAGTTTTCTCTAAAACATTGTTTAACTCAATCACAACATGGAATAATTTTTTATCTATATTTTTTTTGAAATTAAAATATTAATAATTTTCATTAAAATCACTAACTAATTATCTGATCTATTCACTCTTTGAACAAAAAAATTTTCCTCCGCTGCTTACATATTAACCAACACTACTCCAAATTAATAATTAAGCTAGACTTAATCTAGTCCTAATTTAATGTAAATAGTATACATTTCCAACGAAACTGTTTGATAATTGCTTGAGTGGTCACGATGGGTCCATATTGAAAATGACACAAAGGTTGAGCTTGTAAGTTTTTCTGGGATGCACTGCCGAAAAAACAAAAGGAAATTAACAATACAAAAAAAAAAATCACTTTCTTTAATTTGTAATAGGGTGTTGCTATTTGTACCACCCTCTAGTGAAAAGTTGATGTAAATAACCTTGAAATTGTAAAAAGGTGAAAATTTTCTATATATACAGCAAGGAGACGGTCGTTATAACAAATCTAGAAGGAATGGAAAGTACATAAACACCCTTAGCTTCTAGATATTTTCATCTTCTTCATTCATCTGCTTAGATACAAAACACTTGAACTGGGAGGCGGGTATAGGCGTGAGATATGACCAGTATTTATTATTATTATTATTATTATTATTATTATTATTATTATTATTATTATTATTATTATTGCAATTCTACATCCAATATCACTTTCGTAGGCACTTTTGTGATATCATTGTCATTTCATTTTCAACCTCTTTAAGGTATTATGACTTCCATTTCTCATCTAACTTTAATATATTGCGTACATTAAATATGAAACTGAGATGAAAGCTAAGTTTCAAACTGGTAGGGTTACCACTACAATTAAGACTTTGACAATGATGACATCATTAACACTACTTTCATAAAACACTTTCTTACATCTACCAAATGAAACTGATACTCATAATGATACAAAATCAGAAACTAAAATAATGATTTAGAGTCGTTTAATTTTACTTTAACATATATGTTGGTGGTCATTAATGAATTCGCCTTAAATTTCATGTTTTGATGGGCCAAGGTAGCCTCTTATTCAATTAATAACCGGTTAAAAATAACATTAATATGATTTTTAAATATTATTTTATCATTTTAATAATATTATGTTATATTATGAATTGAATATCTTTACTAGTTTGTTAGATTTAATTGTAGGTTTACAAAATTCATGTTTTATAATTGAAGTTTTTTTTTTCTTAATCACATTAACATGCATAACAGGTTTAACCAAGTTATTTTAAAATATTATTGTGTCATTTGAACACAAATCATCATGTGAATTAAAAGTTTCTACTCTGTCAACCCATTTTAAAAGGGTAATTAAAATCTGGCAATTTCCTTTTGTTTTCACATCTATTTGTAGTCCTAAGGCTAATTTGTTAAGCCTAAGTAGTACGGACTAATAAATGGTAATCATATGTTAGTCCGAGACGTAATTATCTTGTCACAATTGCGTTTAAAAGGCCAAATAACAATAAATGCAATTGTTTTTTACCGTGTATTGTCTATTGCTTTTAAACAAAATTGAATAATTTTTTTTTCAATTGGCAATTGTCACCCTCACCAACTTGACTGAATGGTAATCAATAATTTAGCCTTCTATCACTAGCGCCAACCATCATCAATACCCAACTCTAGCTATCCAGAAACAAATATCTATTATTATTATTATTATTATTATTAATTAATTAAAAATAAAATTTAATATATATATCATTTTATATAAATATGTTGAAATCACATCAGCTCGCCAAATCAGCTTGAAAGATCTAATCATTAAATAATTCATTGGTTATCTGAAGGTAACCTACAAAGTAGTCTAATTCAATTTTATTTGTAAGTTTGAGTTATAATTGGAGTTTTTTTTTAAGTTAAAGAATTTAGTTGCACAAATCCCTCATACTTATTTCACCCTTATCCCTAATACTTATTAGGAATTTGACCTGATTAATCTAATGTATTGTATATGATTTGCATTATTTTTCAACCAAAGCTAATAAGTTGTTAAATGTCACTTCATTCTTAATTACAGATAGTAGTTTTGCATGCCTACCTCATAAGTCATATCCAAAATCAGTAACGTGCCCACCTCAATAAAAAAATTAGGTAATTGATGCCACTTTATTTTATGTTTATTTTTTAAAAACTTAAGTGATCATAATTTGGTCAAACTAATCATAAGTCCCCTGAACCCTCTTTTAGAGCCAATCAACCCACCTGTTAGATCTTGGTCTTCTTGTGCGCACAAGGAATCCGATCTTAATCTTCATGTGCGCATAAGGGATCCAATCTAAACCTTACAACATCTTTGGGCTTTTTTCCATGCATGTTTCCGGTGGATCGGAATTTGAACCTCCACACTGTCGCCTCCAATCATGACTTTAAGTCAGGTGACAAATCATTTACGTTAAGTCCCGAGATGGACTGGGAGGGGACTTTTTTGCATTTATTTTAATTTCACATATAAGTAATATTTTTTGGAGAAGAAAGACAAACTAAACATCCATTTTGTCCTTATTTTTAAGAATTCAAAAGCTTATTAGTGATTAGGTGCATTTAAGTTTTAGACAAAGACATAACAATTAATTATTATCTACTAGTGATTTATTCAATTTCTATTTTAATTAGAATTAGTTGAATATCTTTCTATGCTAAATTACAACGAAGATTTTTTCTTGCCCATCACTAAATGCTCCTAGAAGTACGGCTGATTGGAAAGTTTTGCGAATAAAAATAATAACCACTTCAATTTTTCCATCACCATATTAATTTTGTGTATGGTTATTGCATTTAATAAAATATATACGAAGATTTTTAGCAATCATATGAGATGTAATTTAATGTAAATAGTATACATTTTCAACGCAACTGTTTGATAATTGCTTGAGTGGTCATGATAGCTTCATATTGAAAATGACATAGATGTTGAGCTTGTAAGTTTTTCTGGGATGCACTGCCGAAAAAACAAAAGGAAATTAACAATACAAAAAAAAAAAAAAAAAAAAAAAAAAACTACTTTCTCTAATTTGTAATAGGATGTTGCTATTTGTACCACCCTATAGTGAAAAGTTAATGTAAATAACCTTCAAATTATGAAAATGTGGAAAATTTTAATATAATGAAGGTGGTGCAAATAGCAAGTTGTTCTATTTACACCACCTATAAAGCTAGCACACCTATCAAAGGGTGGTGTAAATAGCAATTAGGGTGGTGTAAATAGAATTTTCCCTTTGTAATAATAAAATTAAATTTAATTTGTACAAATTAATAATTAGATATTAAAATTAGAGTTTCATATTTATAATACTATAACTATAGTCTATAAAGATGTAGTATAATCTATTTACATCTTTAAAGGTTCTATAAAATAAAATTCCATATAAAAAAAAAAAAAGAAGAAAAAAATAGGAGAAAGTGAAAGCGATGGATTAGACTACAATGCTTTAGACATTAACAAGCATTGGAGCCCATACATGCACTATATATCAATGAATTTCAGTCCATTGATCAGATTATTATGGCCAAACAGGGAATGGAATCAGAAATGAAATGATGCGTGTACTGTTGTCAAAAATAGAAGGAAGATTACAATCCCATAAAAATTTACAAGGTAAAATAATTCAAACCAAAACGTACACTTTCACGTGGAGCAGCAATCGTCCGATCCGGGAATGGTAAAGTGGTATGATGATGTCGGCAGCATTGCATTTGAAAGCTTTCACAATTAGAGCATCCTTATCAGTTGGGGTTTATTCTCCAGTTTTTTGTGAGCCCCATCTTCCACCTCATCATCCACTATCTCCAGTTTAGAAGACCAAATACATTTTGAAGCTAGGCACAATACAAATGAAAACAAGGACAATTTTACATAGAGATGGGATATAAACATTGCACCAACTTCCTAGGCATATAACTGATATAAGGTGATGGACAGAGATGAGTGTGAGGTTCAATTAATTCGTGATGGACAGATGATGTGAGGTTCAATTAATTCGTGTAACTTTTGCACCAACTTGCTAGGCATATTAGCTTAACTATTTTGCTCACAAAAGGCAATACTTCTCACCTCTAAAAAGACAAAATTATAGAAGGGTAAATCAATGCGACTCAGTAACCCATTAGGTGGAAAACCAGTGTCTAGTGTCCTCAAGGAGCCCACCCAATTGTTATACCATTGATCATGGTCAACCTTATTATATTGTGGATCCTGGTTCAAAAACTATGTATGGACCGATCAGCATATTATGTGTCTTCAGTTAACTGATAATGTACATGCAAATAAACTAAAAGATAGTTAACATATTATGTACTTTCGGTTAACCTATTATGTGTCTGTAAATAAATTAAAGATATTGTGCAATTGTTGATGCCTAATTATGTTGTTCGCACACAATGACTGGTTCTCATTTGATCTATCTATAAACACACACAATAACCCCACTCGTTTTTTTTTCGTAAGAAACAAACAACGTAACATATAAATTTAGTTAAAGTAGGGTAGATGTATGTAATAATTGTTTGCTATTATTTACTCTGGTCCACACATTTTAATTTTGTCATTCTTTTGCCCTATTGATGTACTTTTTTTAATAATTGAATAAGACGCAACTAAACAAATAATAACAATAATAATATTTTTTTTTGAAATAATAACAATAATAATATTAATATTATTATTATTATTATTATTATTATAAAAAAGAATTATTATTATTATTAATCTAAATTGTATTCAATTAGGAAAATTGATATGATGTATTTATTTAATTTATTGCACAATGAAAATTTATTTAGAAGCTTTGTTCAAAAAATACTTTCACTATGCACTAATTTGCAACAGAGATATTAATAATTCTTTCTTCTCTCATACAAGCTAAGCCCCATTCATTACTTAATTTTAACGAAGTATACCACACTAGTTAGGCTTAACAAATTAGCCTTATAACTTCAAATAGATATGATAACAAAAGACATTGTCTAAAATTCTAGAATGTCGTTAGCTATTCTTCAAATAAGAAAACAATCAAAACAAAATTTAATGATTGATATTTCTTTGCATTTCAGATATAGTATTTTTAGTAAAAAAAATTCAAATATCAAAGTTTAAAATGGAGTGGCTTTGAAATTGTTTATATTAAAAATGAAATTTTGATATCGCCAATTCAAAACATACACATGCATGCACTAAATATTAGTCACATATCACTAACATTTGTAGAATAGAATGAAAAAAATAAAATTGATTAGACCAATAAATAATAAATATGACAATTAAATTATAACATAGTGAGTATAATAATAACATAAGAAAATTCTGTAGTGTCAAGTAGGCACTATACTTGCTTTTTAAAATTTTAAGGTAACCATTTAATTAGCTATAATATCTAGTTTCAATGTAATTTTGGTTAACAAAGAATATTTAACTATTATAATGGAACATGCCGTATCTATAGGGATGCCAATTTTAGACCTAAACTGGTCAGCTAACACGATAAGCATGAAAATTTTAGGGCTAGGGCAAAAAAAAATTAGCCTGATAAATAATTAGTCTGATAAACACGATGGTCATAACATGTTAGCCTGAAATTTAGTGAGCTAGCTCGATAGTTCGAGCCACTTAATGCTATACTTCTTTTCACTGGTGAATATATGGAACAAAACATATAGGGAATTTATTAAATATGCAAATAAAATTTGACTAAATTTATTATAAAATAAAATATTTATGAAAATAAATAGTGAAAAAAAAAACTATGTATATATTTTAGTTTTAGTTAGATTTTTGAAATGGAGGTTTAGATTTTTTGAATGATGTATAAGTTTATATTTATTGGTGTTAATTTTAAAATCTCATAATTTTTGTTAAGCGCGCTCCATAAACCCAACAACATGAGTTTTTAAGGTTAGGTTCAAGAATGTTAGACCTAACCATAAAATAAAACCGTACCAATTAGCATGAGCCAATAAGCTCAAAAGACTGTATGCTAGTCTGAAACCAATTAAACATGCTGGCATGATTGATAACCCTAATACGTGTTTTAATTCTAAACAGAAACATAGTCACGAATTTTACATTAGTTAATACAATAGACACATTTAGTTAACGTGTTTCATGTCCACAAGACACCGTATGACACGATAATCCAGTAATTATGTGTAAAGTTTTGCAAAACAAATTCATTATCGGTGGTATTTACATTTTATTTTATATTAATAATAAAAAGCACTTAAATTTATGGTTATTGCAATTAACAAAATAAGAAGGAAGCTTTAATTTAGCCAGAGGCCGGCTGGGAATGTGGGCAGCAACCGTATGAGATGTAATATTCTCTACCAAACTCCAATTTTCTTCAATAGTACTTAAATTATCATCCTAAATTTCAAAATTATCATACCAAATTCCAGTAATTTGATCAATTTTCTTCAATATTACTTAAATTATCATCCCAAATTCCAAAATTATCATACCAAATTCCAATAATTTGATTCATGCCGAACTCAAACTGCAATTTAGAGTTGAAATATATTCAACTAATCCTAATTAAAATAAAATATAATAATGGAAATAAAACACATCACTGCTTCACATAAAAATGAATTGTTGTGTCTTGGTCTAATTGTACTGGCAATGATGTGACATTTAATTGATTGCACGTGCTTAGCTGGTTCAGTAACCAGTATTTGAGAGAAGAAATCAAGGTTCGAATCTTGAAAGCCTGGGCTTAACTCACTGATTAGGTAGGTAGTAGGTAGTATTTCTTTCATCTATTCACAATGCCATCTTTTATTTCTTCGTCCAACCTAATATATACTGCCATCTGTCCAATTCACCACCCCCATATCTTCTGATCTAACTATGAGATATGCATATTAATTTTCTACTCAGCTCCTATATATATACTGAGCACCCATTCACATATAAAGCCATCATCTTTCATTTCGTCCAGTCTATTCTGTTCACATACAAGCTAAGGCCATCTTTCATTTCTTCCCATCTATTCAGATATAAAGCCATCATCTTCATTTCGTCCAATCTATTCTGTTCACATACAAGCTAAGGCCATCTTTCATTTCCTCCCATCTATTCACATACTAACGCTGTTGTTCCCACCCTCATCATATCTTCTAAGTCATAACTATGAAATCCATCACACTTGTCTTCTTCTTTCTCTGTGTACTGGCCCAACTAGTTGGTGCCATTACACCAAATTCTATTTTCATTTTAGCCGGCCAAAGCAATATGGCCGGCCGGGGTAATATCCGTAGACTCGAGAACAATACTCTAATATGGGATGGTTTTACTCCACCAGGATGCGAGTCCAACCCATCTATACTAAGATATACACCCAATTTCTCTTGGGAGTTGGCACATGAACCCCTACATGCTGATATAGACGTGACGAAGTCTAATGTATGTGGGGTAGGTCCCGGGATGGCATTCGCCAACCAACTGTTGAAAAGGGATACTACAGTTGGGATGATAGGCTTGGTACCCTGCGCAATTGGGGGGACCACCATGAAGGAATGGCTCCCGGGAACAGCCAATTACAATCGACTGATCATGCGCGCCAGTGTATCAGTGCAGGGCGCTGATCAGATCCGAGCTCTCCTATGGTTTCAAGGAGAGAGCGATGCTGACGGTAAAAGCTATCCCTCTTCTTTTACCAATGATTTAGAGTTGTTTTTTAAGTCGGTGCGCAGTCACCTTAATCTACCTACACTGCCAATAATCCAAGTGGCAGTGCCCTCAGCAATAAAAGGTCTTTATGTTAACGACATAAGGAAGTTTCAGTTAGAACTGAAACTTCCATCGCTGAGCACCGTAGACGCCAATGGATCAGAGCTACAAGATGACCATGTTCATCTTAACTCTACTGCCCAAGTCCACCTGGGCATAAGAATGGCTGAAGCATTCCTCCAAATGAGTCATCATTAGACACATGTTAATTTGTGGGAGAATGCAGTACGGTGTAAAAGTATGTTTTATGGAAGCTTAGCTTATTGATGTAATTGCCAGTTATTATAATATAAATATGTTTCATTTACAAAAGCTTGAGTTTTATACTTTCCTTTCAGTTTCATGTTAATGTATGCAGTATATTAAAGTCAGAATCAAATATCATACGTACACATAGCTTTGCCTAAATAATAATAATACTAATTTTATGAAAATTTGGAAGACTTGACTCAATTAAAAAATTAAAGTTCAAACGTGATATGAATTCAACCAAATTTTACTTTTTTTGTCAGATTATCATTAAATTGAGCACACATAAGGACATTTGATAGTGAATTAGAGCGGAGATATTAAAATCCAACTCACTAAAAATAATACAACATCAGTCTAGCAGATTGCATTTTTTTTTTTTTAAGTAGCATATTGCATTTAAACAAAATTAATAAAAGAATATATTCTCATCGCAACGAAGAAAACAAAAATTGAGTGAGACATGGACCTACCATTTTTTTTAACTACAATCTAAAATATCTATTGTATATGTTCAACATGATTACGCCAACATTCTTGATTGGAATGGGATTCGAACCTGTGACTTTATGTTTGAAATAACCACAATGACATTATCAAATCACAAGATACATGGATCTAAAATTAAAAAAAAAAAAAAAAAAAAAAAAAAAAAAAAGGTTCCCAATAAAACCAACAAACAAGTACCCTTTTTCGTAATAATTGTTAAAAAAGTTAGGGAAAAAAAGTGAAGTATAATATTATTATAATTTAAAGACTAAAATTGTAATTAGATATATTCTCAAAAAAATTGTAATTAGATATTTTATCATATTACCACAGTACTAAATATTTCTCCATTGTCAACAAGAAATCAAATATTCCGTAATATACTTTTCGTTATCAATTGGGTGTAAAGGGAAGCACATCTTTTAAGATCAATTGTACGTGATAGGAAAAAGGATTAAATCAAAAGTTTTATTTACATTTTGAAGCTAGGCAATAGCCTGTAGTTAGGCAGAATACAAATGGAAACAAGGACAGTCTTAAATAGAGATGGGATGTAAACTTTCCCCCAACTTCCTAGGCATATGAGGTCATGGACAGATGAGTGTGAGGTTGAATTAATTCCTGTAAACAATAGGATCGGAATTAGGAATACAACCTTATTCCTCACTTTTAATGTTTAGTCGTCACTCGTCAGTCCCGAATTTAGTATCTGCATAATAACCACAGTACCAAGTAGGCATTACCATATTCATGTAAGATTAACATCATACACACTATCCCTAGTTGGTTGCCAAGCAATAATTGTACGACCACCTTTAAAGCTGTGCAAATGAACATTAATAAGAAAAAAATTGAATAATTCAATAAATTTTACACTGGTAGCAATTAGTTGTCTCAACTTTTAAAATAGCACCGAAGCATGGATCCTCTCATTGAATGGTTCGCTAAATCACCATAATTTATCCTTTCATTATTATGTTAGATTGATGTATGAAAATTTGATGGCGAGAAAATTTTACATTTCATGGATAACAAAAAGATATAAAAGGGTTTTATAGCCAAATTCTAGGCATCTAATTTAGGGTAGAAAATGTAGTTAAAATGATGAATTCAAATATCTTTCCCACCCTCAATAATTCATCCTTTTACAACGGACACGAACCATTATCAATACCCAATTCTAGCTTTCTAAAAATATAAATATCAAACTTTATTACTATTATTTAAAAAAAAGTTGTATGGTCATTTTAGGTGAGTAAATGAATGATATCTTTGGATGGGAATCAATATCGGCCCATTCAATCATGTTATTTGTTTTTAAAAATAATTTTCCACTATCTTGAAATTGTGATTATAATTAATTATAAAAATTCATGAATCCAACATATTGATGGAATATGTTATATATACTCAAGTAGTTAAGCCGTAAAGGTTTCTACACACAAATTAATAGCTTATCTCATAAATGATCTTTATGAACATTTTTACATGGGTGAAAGCACATTATTTAATGTTTAATTCAAATAATTAGAGTAAATAACCAATCCGAGTTAATTTCAAGGATGGTTCCTTTGACTACTGATATTTAGTAATTTTTATCCTTTAATTTTCAATTGGACCATAATCCATGGACTATTTTCTTGTAGTGATACTAGAAAATATATTTGCACTCATGCACATTATATTATCCATCCCATTTTATATGGCTTATTAAATTAGTTTATATGTTCTATTTGATTTGATACTCGTTATTATGTTTGTTTGTCTACTTCTACTATCATATTAATTATTGGATTCGAATCGTTTATTATATTACAATAACGTCCCCGCTGAGGCATGAACCTCTGAACTCTCATTTGGGAGAGCCAATTTGTGTCACTAGACCATTGGGTTCTTGGCAAATAATAGAAAATATAATATTATATGTTTTTTGTTTGTTTTTTTTTTTTTTAAAAATTAATTTAAAGTCTGGAGAGGGCTAAGGAGGCGCTACAACCGGTCAATACATTATCTGGGACGTTAACAGCTTTACTGCGTCCCAGACCAGCTTTTATTATGTGCGGTAAGTCTGTGTAAAATGCTGTTGCATTTTGAAATTAATTATGTTGTTAACGTATTTTTTTTTTCATATTTTGCAGAATATTATACATGTATGCCAAGCGAAATGCTGTACATTAAGACTTAAGGATCGATTAGGAGAGATGTCCAAAGAGCTTATAATAAGATTTAATTTATTCACAATAATGTATTTATATCTTTAACGTTCCTTTGAAAATAAAGAAGATTGATAAGAGAAATTGATTATTTTCTATGAAAGTTTAATGTAAAATCCAGGTGCTGTTTATTTATTATTTCTTTTTTCATTTGTGATTAAGTGAATGCACAATTTCTTCATAAGTAATTCTCCAACGCTTGATATTACATTATGATTTAAAACTATTATATTTTTCATAAAAAATATTACATTTTTTTCTCATAAATATTGCACGTTCTTTCGTAAATAAAATCAACCAATTTATCTCTAAGTAGTACTCCGTATTACACTTTTTATCATAAAAAATTCTTACCCCTAAATATTATATTTTGATTCAAAAGTATTTACACTTTTTCCTTATAAGTAACAAATATTATATTTCACAACATAAATTTTAATTTCAATATTGACACGATCCATTTCATGGATAATGATTCATGAAACAGTCTCATAGGTGACTCACTATATGTTTTGTTGTGTTGTTACATTACTATCTCATTTAATTTTATCACAGCATGAAAATAAAAATTTTTACTTGTCAATTTTTGAAAATTATCTCCTGAAAAAATTGATTTTTTACTGTCAACCAAATTTAATTTTCTTATTACGCTGTGAATCAATTATTTCACAAATTTTTTTTTTTTAAAAAATGTGTACATAGTAAATTTGGATTATTTTTTTTTACTAATTGCATTACTAAACATATGGTTTCTTGTTCGTTTAGATTGGTCAATCATATTCTTTATACGTATATAAAAAACAAAGTTACTTTTAGAAATGATGGCTTTTATTCTGTTTGGTTTCAAATTGCCTATGGACACAAACTTTGTTCTTGCACAAACAACTATCCAATTAAACAATTACCCCACGATTTAACTACATATTCTAGTGATTACTTTATTTTATAGAAATTATAGTCTTTGTATAAAAAATTACACAAAAAAATTAAACAAAAACTATAAAAAAAAAAAACTATCCAATTGTATTATTATATTTAATATAAATCACGACAAAATTAATTTTAAGTTAAAATTTAATCAAATTACCTATAATATCAGAACAATTTAGAATTAATGCAGAACCCAATGATTTTTAATTTGACAATTGTGAGGGCTTATTCTATCATTTTATAGACCCATGTATTTTGAAAAATGTTTTTTAAAATGTATTCAATCAAGACATTTATAGATTTCAAAGATTTTTAAAGTAATGAATTTTAAATGACATTCATATAATCTTTCTAAACATTAATAAATCTTTTAGACTTTCATAAATTTTGTAGGGTCTATAAAAGTCTCATGTCAAATATTTATAAACTTTTACAAACTTTTCCATATTATATATATATTTTTTGGCTTTTTCCATATTATATATAAAGTCTACAAAACTCATTAAAACTCTTGAATTATTTATAAACTTTTACGAACTTTTCCATATTATATATATAATTATTATTTCTTCATTTCATTTAATCTCTATATACGTTAAATATAGTTTAATTAATAATTCAATACCGTATACTTCTCATCATTAAATACCCAACTTCATAGTACTTTTGACATCAAATTAAATCATTTCTTCTTCACTATTTCCACCTTGCTTGTTGAAAAACAAATCCCAACCCATAACTATGTCCCGCATAATGTTCACGTCCTTGCTCCTTTTTACTATAATCTTAAGCATAAGAACAATTTCATCACAAGAATATTATGATCCGACCAAACAATATTTTTTTCTTCCCATTTTATCTTTAAATTTTAATTAATTAATCCTTCGTTGTGATCCATATTGAGGCATTGCTCAGGCAAGTAAAAAGACAATGAATAATAATAATAATAATAATAATAATAATAATAATAATAATAATAATAATAATAATAATAATAGAGAATTATCAAGTTGTTTATACTACTTTATATATAATATGAATATAATATTACAAAACCAAGATGTAATAAAGAGTTTTATTATGATATTTGATTGTAAAATGCATATATTATTATTTCTTGAAAAAAATAGAAAATTAGAACTAGATCGGACAAAGCTCGATCAAATAATTCAAGCTTGAGGAAGTCAAATTTGAACTAATTAAAAAAAAAAAAAGTAAAATTTGGCTGAATTCATATAACTTTGAACTTTTTTAATTTTTAAATTGAGTCAAGTGTTCCAAACTTTCATAAAATTATTATTATTATTATTATTATTATTATTATTATTATTATTATTTAGGCAAAGCCAGGTGTACATATGATATTTGATTTTGACTTGAATATACTGGTACATTAAACGTGCAACTCAAATGAAAGTATGAAACCGGTAGTCATAAACTAATAACCATATCATATTGCATTCTCCACAAATTAACTCAAGTCTAACTATGACTAATTTGGAGGAATGCATTAGCCATTGCTATGCCCAGGTGGACTTGGGCAGTAGATGTAAGATGGACACTGTCATTTTGTAGCTGTAATCCATTTGCATCTACCGTACTCAACATAGGAAGTTTAAGTTCTAACTGAAACTTCCTAATATCCTTAACATAAGAACCATATGTTGCTGAGGGCAAGGCCACTTGGATTATTGGAAGTGCGGGTAGACCAAAGTCATGCCGTAGGGAGTTAAAAAAAATCTCCAAATTACTGGCAAAAGGAGAGGGATAGTCTTTACCCTTAGCTTCGCTCTCTCCTTGATACCATAGGAGAGCCCGGATTTGTCCACCATTATTTGAAGCTCGCACTGCTCCATAGGTGCGCACAAGCATTTGATTGTAATAGGCTTTTGCCGCTGGGAGCCATTCATTCAAGGTCGTCCCCCCAATTGCGCACGGTACTAAGCCTATCACCCCAACTGCAGGATCCCTCTTCAACAGATGGTTGGCGAATGCTATCCCAGGACCTACCTCACATACTTTGGCCTTGGTCACGTCTATGTCAGCATGTAAGGGTTCCTCTGCCGGCACCCAAGAGTTATTGGATGCAAATCTTAGTATAGATGGATTGGGCAAGCATTCTGGTGGAGTAACATGATTCCATACAGACTCATTATGCTTGTCTATAACCATATTACCTTCGCCAGCAAGAATAAAAATTGATTTTGGTGTAATGGCACCAACTAATTGGGCGACTACACAGAGAAAGAAGAAAAGAAAGATGATGGATTTCATGGTTAGAAGATGTAGTGAATTGGACGAAGAAATGAAAGATGGATGGCGTTGACAATTACACGGTACAGAGTATGCAATATACACCTGACCCTTTATTAATTAACATCTTATCATAATTGTACTGTTATAATACCAATGCATTTAATTCATTATCTCTCTTTATAAGTTCAGTGTATTTTAATCAATTATCCTTTATTAATTAACATCTTATCATACGTTTTGTTGTACTGTTACAATACCAATGCATTTAATTCATTATCTCTCTTTATAAGTTCAGTGTATTTTAATCAATTAATTTAACACCTTGACTAAAAAGAAATTATTCTTTTTTTAATGAAGTTAAAAAATGCTTGCATATGCAAAGATTTGAACCCATGACTTCAAAATTATATATTAATTTTAAATCCACTTAACAATTAGAACAATTTGAGATATTAATTCAATTAATAGATATATATTAGCGAAAGTTGAATTAATTTATAATTAAACAACATATAGGGGCCCAAAGTTTTAAATATATGTTTATACAAATTCAAAATTATCATTTAATTACTTTCAATTAACCCATACAAGTTGTTAACTTCATATATTATGGGCATTGTTTTTGTTTTTGCTCCGGCCTATAAAATGATAGGATCGGCTATGACAAATACTATATATAATTATTAATTCCAAGTATATTTAATTAATTACGAATGTCTATAGGGTTACTCCAATATGTTAATTGATTAAATATCTTTAAAAAAGCTACAAAAATATAATTGGCTTTATTAGTCTGATTCTATTTTTTAAATAAATCAAAAGAAAATTTTTATTTCTTTAAAATAAAAAGAAATGAGGACTGATCCCAGGATTTATCAATGGTTGAATGTTTTAATAAAAAAGCAAAGTGTCACTTTTATAATTATTAAAAAGCAAGGGTTCATCAATGAGCGGAGTTAATTTTATAATTATTACAAACTTGAAATTTTAGTAATGATAAGATCCTAACATTTTGATTTATTGAGATGGGGGTGTGGATGTATCCACAGTTTTCATTGAGATGGGGGTGTGGATGTATCCACAGTTTTCACGAGGAGCGCTCTCACTTGGACCTTCCCATATATATGTGTGTGTGTGTGTGTGTGTGTGTGTGTGTGTGTGTGTGTGTTGATGAGCACAAATGATGAGTGTAAAAGGGTGTAATGTCGTTCCGCTGAGGATTGGTGTTATGGCACGTGGCTGTGTGAATTACCAGGTACTAGAGTATATGAATTTATAGAATCCAAGTAACAGAGACTGAATGATGTGGAATAAAAGAAAGCAATTAATTAAGGTGAAAACTATATGATAAAAGGTATGGGCCAGATTAGAGGGATTGTAACCTTGATGTTCTAACAAGCTCAGGATTAGGGAAAGAATAATTAACCAAGGGATGTATGGGCAATGCACAAAAGAATTCTACTCAGCTACTTTCGTAATCAATAAGAGAATTAGGCTAAGATTGCCCCACTGTCGTGATGCATCAATCATAACCTTAAGCACATAAGCATTGTAAGTCCCCAATATTACCTCTACTTTCATAGCAGGAAAATTAGGTTGAAATTGGTAAGGCTCGAGGTCTCCATCCAACTATCGTTGTAATGAATCCCTCTCCTAGATTAGCAATTAATTCTGGCCACAAACCAATAACTAGTGCAAAGAAATCCCCAAATCAACATAAACCATGGGTAAAAGATTCAATCCCTTTATACAATTAATCATAAATCGAACATCAAGATTAACAATGGACCCCTAATCCAAACCCATAAACGAACTACTCCCGCATGATGGGAGTAAATGAAGTTGTAGTTGTGTTGAAAGGGATCTTCAACGTATATAAAATGAAACTGAATAACGATTTCACATATTTGTGTGTATATTGTCTAATGAAACTATAGTTATATGGAAATGATATTGTAGTTGCGTTGAAAGTAAACTGCAGTGTATTATAAAAGAAATTGTAACTGTGTTGAAAGAAAACTGAATAACAGTTTCACATATTTGAGTGTATAATGTCGAATGAAATTGTAGTTATATGGATGGTGATGATCAACAAATGTTAGACTTTTACTCACTACGCACAAGAAACCCTCTCATTTTGAGAGATTACTCTTATACTATTATTAATAAAACTCAATTCTTATTTTTTGTGATAAATTTCACCTCTATAATCAGTTAAATTTTCCAGCAAACAATCTTTAGAATTTTCTTCTCCCAACAAACTTTAGACTCTAGTGGTGGAGTGGCGGTCATGAGCCTTAAATAGTTAAATTGGGCCTCCTAAAACTGTATCAATTTTCTAAATGTTCTTTTCTTGGACTATTTTAAAATTTATAATTTATTAACCTTTCGTTATGATCGATATTGACCTTAGATCACTTTACACGACCACCTCATCCGTTGCACATTATTATATTATGGTTAATTTTGCATTATCAACCATAACTTAAAACGCTTTTAATTAGTAAATTGTATAAATATTGCAATTAACATATTATGTATTAGTAGTATATATATGCTATTAATACATTATGTACTTTTAATTCAACCAATTTTTTTCTTTTTTTTTTTAAAAACTTTTAGAATTCATTTAACGAAAAGAGGCCGAAGCCTTACAAACGCCTTAGGCCCAAAAGTGACCCAAGGCTCAAATCATTAGGCCTATAGTCTTACAAGCTACAAACTACAAAGGGCTAAGCAAGCCTAAGAATCCTTATGGGCTAATATAGCCTAACCAAATAATTGGGCCAAGGCCCTAATCAAGATAAAAAGGCACATACCATATAGCCTAGGCAGAATTATTTCCCATGCCCAAACCACCTTCCTATATTATCATTAATGCCACGGCCCAACTACTGTCATTCATTCATCACCATGTTATAGTTATACTCCAATCATACAGCCACCTTCCATTAATTTCCAGAAGCAAAATATTATGAACTAGTAGCAACCATGCATCATCTCTGCCGTAACATATTCAATTCCCCATGCAACCATCCACCCCTCAAATCATCATTAAAAGCAAAATAGCACAGCAGTAAACCATAACAGTAGCATGTATTGCAGCAGCTATTCTCAAACTGCTGCAATTTATTCCAGCAGCACTGCTGCATCACACCTCCTCGTCTCTTAAACCATCTACTTTACCATACCAAACAACATCCTCATCTGCTCAAAAAGCAGTCATTTGAGCATTCATCCATCTCACAATTCCAGTAACTTCACCATTTTATATGTACACTAAAACAGCAGTAATCACAAGCTTATTTTGCAGATAAAACTTCAAAATTCAAATCCTATTAAACTGCAGACCTTGATACAGCAGCAATATGCACTCCATCTTTTTTTTTTTTTTTTTTAACCTGTATAATGGGATTATAAGTCCCACTTCTCAGCCCAGGAGCAGATCCTTCCACCAATAATCTCACGATTTGCCTTCAAGATTCGACCCAATAGCTCATTTTCAGCTCCCCAAACAGGGCAATCCTTAACAATGTCTAAAAATATTGTACCTGCTCTCACAGCCCTATTTTTCTTTTCCTCAATATAAGCATTTTTCTCTTTATCAAACACAGTCCATAAATAATCATTCACAGCTTTCAAGGCCTCTTTCACCTTACTTTCGAACCCTTTATCTTGCTTCATGAATTCTTCCGCAACTCCTACCCAATCATTGTTAGTTTTAATCACCCTCCCCTTCTTCTTACTTGATGCATTTGAACTCCCACCTCTCTCTTGAACATCTTTGCCATTATTCAACCAATTCAATAATGGAATCGGTATGTATGCATGTGAAAATGAGTATGAACAGTTTTCACCCATCGGGTAACTCGAATCTCGGGATCGCAGAGGTTTACCTTTACATATCTATTATCACTATTAGACAGGCTAAGTGAGATGATACCCTAGATCAAGATCTCGTTAAAGCTTCCATTCTGATATTTGCATATAATTTCTGTGAGATATGTTATCTTATGGTATTTTTGAGCTTTAGTACACAATATGTTTTTGCATGTTATTCCTACTAACAGTTATGTAGAAGACAAACCAAGTATCTATTCAATGTATGTGTATATTTTGTTCTGAATTCTGCCTAATAGTGCTCTGTTAATATTTTTTTTTAAAAAAAACTGACTAGCCATTTTCAAGATTTTGTTCAAAATTCAACAAAAAAATCTAACTGAATATTTGACTTGTGTTCTTTGTTAACAAAAAGTCTTACACTGTCCACATGATAAGAATTAAATCTGATGGTTTATGCAGTTAGGAAGATTGTAATACCTCGATTTAGAGTAGACTGTGGCTTCCTCTTTCTTCCTATGACTGCTGAAGTTGTAATTTTCCTCATTCACAACTTGTGTTCTGGAACCAAACGGGAGAGGCTTAGAAAATTAGAAAAGGTTAAGACCGTGCTGGCTTACTCATGTTAGATTAAATTATTATCATAAGTTTCGATTGAATGTTTTGATATATGCACAGATATTTCCAGGATGTACTTACATTAAGACCCTTTACATCTGTTGGTTGCCCACTCAGTGGATAATGTTTGCACAGACGATAACCGACTTGGATCCATTGCAGCCTTTGCTCAAGAAATACATCAGTTTTCAGTTCATTATATGCCACTTATATAATCTGTTTATAGGAAATCTGCTAAGAGTACTTGAAAGATTGGTATGTGTCTTACCCTACCTTCCATTCTAGATTTTTTTTTATACATATGCTTATTTTATATGTAATTCTTTAGTTAGGTTTATAGTATAGAGCATAGACACATACCTTTTGTGTTAGCATTATATTGACTAACATAAACTAAAGAAAACATATAAATACATAAATACGAGGAACCTGACTCGGAAGCTTTAGGAGCGTGAACATCTCTAGCCATAGTTGTTGGAACTGCCAATGGTAAACCTGAATAATAATATTAGAGTACGTTTTGACTACCACTTTCTCCTGAATACTAGATGGTGTGCGTATTCTGAATACAGGAGCAGTGGGAGGACTATATTGCTTAAAAAGCCTACATGCCATCAATATAGGCAGATATTCAGTTAGCTAAACTGAATATCCTGAGTTGCCTAACTGACTAAATCACTAATTGACTTAATCATCTACTTGCACCACAATCACTTAATAATATAATATGTTATATTATATTATATATGTGGGAATAAACTTACATTCTCCCACTTGGTGCAAGTACTTGGCAGAACTTACATTATTTGTATGGTGTTTTCCAACTTTCCAAGAAAAATATTGTGCACACACCTATAAACATTATATACTATAGTAAGTGTATGGTGTTAATGTTATTTCATTATTTTGATTTTTTTTCATATTTATAGCGAATAATATTTTTAATGGATAATATCTCATGTTGGGTTGTTATTGAAGAAATTAGTCTTTGTATGTGTCTAGAGTTAGCAATCCTAACGATCTAAAAATTAAATACTAATTTGTAATGATTTTAATAAGAATTGTACTTTATCTACTAATGTTGTTTATCAGGAAGTTTTTAAAAATTTGTAAATAGAATGCTACTTTTTGAAATCAATATTTTTTTGTGTTGGTGTTGCAGTATCGTATAATAACCTATAACAATGTTATATATATATATATATATATATATATATATATATATATATATATATAGGCTTTGGATCCCATGAGAACACATCCTTAGGAGAAATCTAAGAACAAATCTCAGCTTTACATATGTAAAAATTTGATTGTTCTGACTTCTGATCAACATCACTGTGCAAATTTGAACTTAAATATGCAATCTTTAACAAAACTAAATATGCAAACCTGATAAAATTTATAAAATCAATTAAAAAAACTAAAATTTAAATCTAAACCGTAAATGCTAGATGTTAAATAAACCATTACACCAAATAAAACGAAAAACGCGGTCATAAACTCTAAAATCGAAACCCTAAGTGCAATGTACTCTCGTATTTTGCAAGTGTAATCTTTTAATACTAAATGTGTAAAATGTTAGTATTAAATGTGCAAACCAGAAAAATTCTAAAAATTGCATATTTTAGTATTCAAGTTTGCATAGTAAAGTTGGTGATGATTACAATAATGTCACTGCATTTTTTTTAAAATCAAATCTGGTCCATAATATTTTTCAGGAAGTAAGGTTGAGGTTGATTCTTAGTTTTATCCTAAGGACTTGTTCTCATATGATCCTCTATATATATATATATATATATATATATATATATATATATATATAATTAGGAAAAACTTTTATGTGACCGTCCTACGGGTCTCAATCCGTGAGACATGACACTACGGAAACATCGGAGCATGTTGTGAGGCACTGCCCCAAGGTGGCAACTGTATGGAAGAGTTTGATGGGGAGAGTGGAAGCTCGAAGGATGGCGACTATGCAATTTAAACACTAGTCCGATGACAACGTTAATGGGAAGGTTAACACCCCCTATGGGGAACAATGGCCGGTGATTTTTGGCGTAACGTGCTGGTGGACATGGAGGTGGCGCAATGATTTGGTCTTCAACAACGTTGAATATGACGAGGAGCAAAGGGTTAAGTGGATTCTAGAAAAGAGCGAGGAGATTGCTGTGACTTTTAACCAGAATAAGGACAACATTTGCCGACTCAAATGGAAGAAACCTATTCAAGGGATGCTGTGCCTCAACGTCGATGGGAGCCTAGATGCGGAAGGAACTGCATGGTGCGGTGGTGCTTTGCGGAATCACAATGGTGAGTGGTTAGGAGGTTTCATGCAAGTGATCCACACAATACATGCCAATGAAGTGGAAGTTTTGGGAAATTGTCAAAGGCTTGGAATGGGCCTGGAAGAAAGATGTTCAGCACTTGATTATCCAAAGTGATTCGAAAGAAGCAGTGGATTGGGTTAATGGTCGTGATGCCCCGGGAGGACATATCGGAACTCTTATTGAGGACAGCCGTAGTTGGTTGAATAAAGATTAGGCTGCAGATGGCAGGTCGTGATGCCCCGAGAGGACATATCCGAAAGAAGCAGTGGATTGGATTAATGGTCGTGATGCCGTAGTTGGTTGAATAAAGATTAGGCTGCAGATGGCAGGTCGTGATGCCCCAAGAGGACATATCCGAAAGAAGCAGTGGATTAATGGTCGTGATGCCCCGAGAGGACATATCCGAACGCTTATTGAGGACGGTAGTAGTTTGGTTGAATAAAGATTAGGCTGCAGATGGCATTGCCAGAGTCTTGAACCTAATTGAGGATGCGATATGATAGATTAGGCCGGAAAAAGGTAGTATGTTATTCATTTAATGCAATAATCTTTTTTCTTTTTATGAAAGCACAAAGAGTCAATTCCGCTCCATTGAGGAGCGATCTCATGACCTCTCATATTAGAAAGTCACTACATTCCATCTGACCACACGATGCTTAGCAGTGGGTCAATCTTCTTTGTATAAAAAAAATCTAAATGCCATTGTATTTAACGACATTTCAACGATTTTGTCGACGGATGACCAAAAATGATCATATATATCACAATAATACTAGGACTAAATAAGGATGTTCTGATAAAAAAGAACTAAAAGTGGATTATCACCTATAAATCTAATACGCAAAATGAAACTAAATCATTATAAAATTATATTTTGATTCTAAAAGAATCTCAAAACCAATATTGATTGAAATTTTTAACAAGTATGATATATCTATATTCCAACTTGTACTTCACATAATAATAATAATAATAATAATAATAATAATAATAATAATAATAATAATAATAATAATAATAATAATAATATTCCAACCTGTACAATATGAAGATATTGGTTGATTTTTTTTTTTTAGATATGATGCCAAATTTTGGTAAACTAAGATGAATAATGCGTATTAAAATTCATTTGTACTTTTACATATTGATACAACTATGTGATATTAAACATAGACCATTACAGGTTTTTATCATTAAACTAGAAGCATTGCTATGTCCCTCACTCGCTTTGTCAATCCTTATACCATGGACCAGGATTCACACTACACTATATACCCTGGTTCATGCGTATGTGTTTTGTGTTCTGACTTTTTGTATCTTGCGTTATGAAATTATGTACTTTAAAAGTATGAATTTTGTACATAAAATAAATTACTAATTGTATCTTATATTATGAATTTTTGTGTCTTGTCTTATGAAATTTTGTGTCTATGAACACAAATTATGTACCTAAATAAGATTTGAAAAAGAAATAAATATATAACATTGCATGTGTATGTGTGTTATGTTATGATTTTTTGTGTCGTGTTATAAAATTATATACATTACGAGTACAAATTCACTAATATACCTAAACAAATTGATGTTAGGACTATGAAAACTATATATCATACTTAAACTAACTATTGAAAGAAAACAAAATCCACTACAAACATGAGTTTTGAATAGTGAAAAAGCAGTAATTCTTGACATCACTAAAAATATCACTAAAAACTCCTATATATAACAACTTTAAAAATATCACTAAAATTTACTTAATATGTGTAAGCAAAATATTAGAATTATTTGACATGAATAATATAATTGTAGTTGAAGCAAATTGGAGTTTGGTAAATTGCAGAATATATATTACATCTCATATGATTGATAAAGCTTCATTCATATTTTAGAGTCATTTCTATTTTTGGTCCGACTGTTATTGATGCATTGTCAATTTTAGTCCACTTCATTAATTTTTGCCACATTGCGACCAATCTTATTTAGTTCTTGTCACTTTTAGTCCACCGTTAAAATTTTCGTCAAATAACCGTCCAAAACAGGGGTATTTTGGTATTTTCATGCTTTGATCATCTCCTTTACCCTTTGCAGTGGTTCTCCTCACATATTTTCATCCAATGAAGAGGTTCAGCGAAAGCTGTAGTTTTGTAATGTGGTTCACATGGCTTTCGCCGGACCTCTTCAATGGATGAAAATGTATAAGGAAAACAACTGCAAAGGGTCAATGAGATGATCAAAACATGAAAAGACCAAAAATACCCCTGTTTTGGATAGCAATTTGACAAAAATTTCAACGGTAGACTAAAAGTGGTAAGGACTAAATAAGACTGGCCGTAATATGGTAAAAATTAATGAAGTGGACTAAAATTGACAATGCCTCAAGTAGGACCAAAAATGGAAATGACTCCATATTTTATTAAATGCAATAACAATGCACAAAATTAATATCGTAATAAGAAATGTGAATAAAGAATGTGTAGAAAGAAAGAAAAAAATAATTAATTAATAATTCAATTACTTTTAACCTACCAAACTTGATGCGAACAAGAAAATTGGATAACATTTTGTTTGTGATAGATCTATATCAATTAAATGTAGAAGTCATGATTGGTTGAGAGATTTTAAAATTTTAATTTTAATTTTAATTTAAAATACATTAATATTTTCTCTCTAAATTATTTTTTATAAATTTAAATTTAACTTTTTTTTTAATATAAATACATCATTGAAAAGCTAGTAATGGAACCTTTTAAATGACATGCACCTACATTAATTTTTTTTTTTTAATTAACCTACAATTATATTAAAAAGATGAACCTGTAAATTAAAAATAAAAAAATAAAAAATGATCCATACTTTCCATCTCATATCCCTGTTATAATCCACTCAATATGTATTATGAGAGGTACCTAATAACATAAAAAAAGAGTACAGTATAATAAATTGCCTAACAAGCATGATAGATAATGGGCAAGAAATGGTTTAATCAGATGTCAGAAGGTTTATGAAGTAAGATAAGGAGTTTAAGACAACAACAAAGTTTATGGTATTAAATTTATTGTTAAAGTATATCGTGAATAAGAAATTTATGTTGTGTTAGGCTCAAGTTCTTATTATCATATAGCTATTAGCGAATAGGGCCGGATTTTAGGGCGTGCAAGATGTGCAACCGCACGGGACCCCAAAATTTTGGAGGCCTCTAATCCAACCCTGGCCAAATAGTTAGTATATGTACTTGTGATTATATTGGCCCAAAATTAGATCTTTTACATTTTTATCTTTGCAATTTTTCTTCAATTCGCAATTTATTTATACTTTGATAGGACTTCACTTATTTACCAGCACACCACGCAAATAAAAAAATCGGCCCTATTAGCGAATGCGTAATTTTATTTGTAAGGTGTTGGACCTGGCTCTATACTAGACTCCGCTCTTAAAACCTAGCTTTGATATCACTTGTTAGGATCAACTGTTTACCATTACGCCAAAAGTTATAGCTAGTAGTGAAGGTACAACTTTATTTCCTTAGCTTATACCTCTAGACATTTTCGAGAGACAAGGTGTATATATGTGTTAGACTTTAGTCTTTGCTGACTTTCATTGTACCTAGCAATCCCCTTAGGCACCAGGTCTTGGACGTGATCCTTTACTGACCTCCGCCGGTGCAGCGTCATGCTCTTTTGAGAAAAATTTGGCAGATGTTCTCATTGACCAATTTTACATTGTTTTAGCAAAGTATAAGAACAATACTTGGGACCTTGCTGAAAAGGCAATGGCAATTTGAAAGGGGATTAGTTGAATGGGTGTTCAATATCCAATTAGGTTGATCATTGTAATAATAACTAGGATAATATGAATCCTTCATTATAAATATTAAAATATATGATAAAGAAAATAGTATATGTAGAATTTTAATTTTTAAATTTATTGTTAAACATTGTTGACTTGGTAACTAAAAGATTATAGCCCTGTTTGGTAAATGGCTGTTAGTTATTAGTTGATAACATTAGCTGATTGTAGAATAATGTTTAGTAAATTAGTTGTTAGATGAAAGTTATTTGGTATAAATTCTTTTCACAAAAAGCTAATTAAAAAAAGTTGATTTGAGGAACTTTTTGAATTTTAACATTTTGGAGTTACAAAAGGTTGATTAACCAAACACTAATATTGATTTTTTAACCAACTCAAATAGCTGATAGGCTAACTATTTTACCAAACAGGGCCTATAAGTTTGGCTTTCAATGGGAGTGACCTATTGGTCTTCTTGGTTTGAGGTGGTCAACTATGGGGAATCTAGTTTGGTTTACCTCCTTGTAATTCTTTGTCAGTTAGGATCACAAGACGAGATCTACCTAGTGCACACTTTTGCGTGTAATGGTCGTAGGTTTCCTTCGTCACTCAAAAATTTACCTATCAATGAAAATTCATATTTTACGTAAGTAAATATTTGAAGTCAACGGCTAGTCAACTATTTAAGATTTTGAATTGATGGTATTAATTAATTACTAATTAGTATGTTAGTTAGACAATTAGCTAGTTAAATACTCTGTAATAAATACATAGCACTTTAATAAGCATAAAATTCGTTTCACAATTTTTAATGTGATAATTTCATAGGTTATTACTCTATTAGGATATATGTATATTATATATTTTAAAGGCCGAACATTTGTAATATAAAACGGGATAACCCTAGTCCACCCATGCATGATAGCAAATAGACTGAGCAGACCCAAACAGCTTGGACTTGAATTAAACTTCATGCTAACCTATCCATTTAACACCTTTAAGCTTGATCGAGTTTCAATCTTTCAATCAAATCAAATTCTAAACTTTAACTTTTGAGTTTTACTTCACTTAAGTCCACTCTAGTTAACACTATTAATTTTCATATCTTTCATCTGAAATTTTTGGAGTTAGGCATGCATTTAATTAACTCCAAATATTAACTCTCAAAGCTCAATGGCTCATTACAATTTGGTATATGCTATTCAACTATTGAAGTTTGGTAAGTGGAGGACATAATGAGGACCATTGAATTTCTATTTTGGTTGGATTTTTGAATTTTCACTCCCTTTTTTACATCAGTTCATAAATTCATGGTTTGAACTTGGAATCGTACCAGTGCATCATTTAACTTTTTCTATTTTGGTTGGATTTTTTAATTTTCACTCCCTTTTTACCCCTTTTAATTAATTTCACTGGCAGAATTTTTACTATTCCCTTTTCTAAAAAAAAAGTGAAAAAAAGATAGAGGAATTCACTGGTTCTCATTATGATGGCAATGCTAGAAGGCCCAGTATTCAAAGTCTTTAACTTAAATATAGAAAAAGGCAAATTAGAACGTGAGCACAGTATACAACATCTTGTTTGTTACTTGTCAAAATTCGAAGTTTTTAACTTAAACCTCAACATTATTGCTATATACTGGTCATTAGTTTTATTTTTATCAAAATATTTTTTGTCGTGTTTTTACATTAAAAAAATGTTAGTGTGTTTTTCTTTTTTTTTTGCTGTGTTATTTGTGATATATTATACATAAATAAAATTTATTCAGTGCACAATCTCAAATAATGATTGTGAGTTCCCTTGTCATCTAAAAGGAATTTTTTTAAAAAATCTTACTACTTGAGAGCTAGCTAGTGTGATAAATTTATTTATGCTTTAATTATAATTTTAATTATCTACTTTTGTAATAATTTTTAGGTGGGTCACAAAAAGGTCCATATAGTTATTTTTTTTTTTAATACAAAGATGAAGGTGATATGGAGATAGATAAATATCATCAACTCATAAATTAATCTATGCTACTACAAATTAATAAGATGGACCTAACCTAGTCCTAATTTATCATTATTGATTGGTACATTATGACAAATTATTTTATGGACCATGGTCCACAACATTTTTAATATACTAATAGTACTATCTCAAAAAAAAAAGAAGAAAAAAAAGAAAAAAAAAAAAGAAACTAGAAGTACATTATTTGTGTATTGAATGCACATTATTTGATAATATATACCTGGTCTATGAAACAACATGTACAAAGTATACATTATTTCCAATGCAACAATTTGACAATTATGTGAGTCATCATAATGGCTTTATATTGAAAATGATATACATCGATGGTGACCTTATAAGTTTTTTTTTTTTTTGGATGTACCGCCAAAAAAAAAAAGGTAATTCTATTTGCACCACCCAAAATTCTATTTACACCACCATTTAATAGGTTTGATAGCTTTATAGGTGGTGTAAATAGAATTTGCTATTTACACCACCTTCATTAAAGTTGGTCAAATATGATGTTTTCTATTTAAAATATTTATTATTTATTTATTTATTTATATTTTTAATTGTGATAGAATAATAATTTTGTCTATAATATTTTGTAATTAAATATTTAAACTATTTATTTTTATTATTATTTTAAATTGTGATTGTATACTAATTTTGTGTATAATAATTTTTAATTACTTTTTGTAGTATCTAATGTTTAATAAATTTTCATGATATTCTTTATAACTCAAATTTTTTGTATGCATTATTTTACTTTATTATAATAATATAATAAATAACTATTTAAAAATTTAAAAAAAAAAAACAGAAAACAAAAACCGAGCAACCCCTTTGGGGAGGGGTTGCTCTGTTTTGTTTTTTGTTGTATATATATATATATATATATATATATATATATATATGTTGTTTTTAAAATTTTAAATTGTTATTCAATTTAATTTTGTTTAAATAATATTCATTGTATTTCAATACCTTTTTTTCTGAAAACTCTAATTTCAACACCTTGTTTTTTTGAAAACTCTAATTCCAACACCTTTTTCTTTGTGTAATTTATACAGTTGACCATGGTGGTGTAAATAGCCATATCTATATCTTATTTCTATTTATACCACCTATAAAGTTATTGAAATTTGTAATATTTTGTAAATTTCAATGTTATTTGCACCATGGGTGGTAGGAATAGCAACACCCAAAAAAAAAAATAATAATAATAATAAAAACCAATTGGGTGTAAAGTGCAAAGGGAATAACTAGGGCAATGCCATATTTGGTGCTACATGTTCACATGCACACAATTGGTGTCAATTTTGGTGTGTTTCATGGGAGGAAGTTTTGCATCAAATTAGTAAATTAAATTCAAAACAAGACTAATGTTTAATATATATTAATAAAAAATTAAAATACACTCTAATTATTAATTTGTACAAATTAAATTTAATTATTCTATTATTACAAAGGGAAATTCTATTTGCACCACCCTAATTGCTATTTATACCACCCTTTGATAGGTGTGCTAGCTTTATAGGTGGTGTAAATAGAACAACTTGCTATTTGCACCACCTTCATTATATTAAAGTTAGTCAAACATTATGTTTTTATTTAAAATATTTATTATTTTTGTTTTCAAAAAAAATATTTATTATTTATTTAAAACATGAGTTAATTCCATTTTTGGTCCTTAATTTGTAGGTGACAATCCACTTTTAGTCCTTTTTTATTAGAACATCCACTTTTGGTCCTAGTATTATTGTAACATGACCAATTTTGGTCCTTTATCAACAAATCAGTGTAAATATCGTTAAATACAAGGACATTTCGGTCTTCAGTTATGAATGTTTTCAGAAAAATAAACATAAAAAATATAGTAAATCAACATACTTTGTTTAAAAAAGATTGAAATGTCTTTGTATTTAACGATATTTCAACAATTTTGTTGCTGGAGGACTAAAATTGGTCATGCCACAATAATACTAGGACCGAATAAGGATATTCTAATAAAAAAGGACTAAAAGTGAATTGTCACCTATAAATCTAGGACCAAAAATGAAATTAACTCTTTAAAACATTAACCAAAAAAAACAAAAAAAAAACATCGCCTTCTCCGGTGGGAAGATAACCCCTCTCCTTAATTAAACAAATTATTAATAGAATCACGTAAATTACGTTTGTCCAAGTTGGTGTAAATAGCCATATTAACACACTTATTGATATTTACACCACATATGTCATTGTTGAAATTTTCCACCTTTTTACAATTTCAAGATTATTTACATCAACTTTTCACTAGAGGATGGTACAAATAGCAACACCCTATTACAAATTAGAGAAATTGGTTTTTTTTTTTTTTTTT
>CP025656.1:16485120-16497437 GCA_003576665.1 Ipomoea trifida | reverse complement strand
AAAGTTCAGGGTGCGGCATGAATAATTGGATATAGTTCATGGTGCTAGATGACACTTTAGCCTTTAATTTTTTTTATTTTTTTTTTTGTTCATGTTGATGCTTTAATTTGGATGTAATTATATTAGGATCAATTGCGTTGAGTTTTTATTTTTGCATTTTTAAAACATTTATTCTCATTATAAGGTCATACAAAACTAAACATCAATATTAGTACATAGTATGTAATCAATCCAATTCCACCATATTACCAAAATACCAAATATGCAAAATACTTTCATCAAAACCGATTATCGTTACCAAGACATGCAATAGATGTAATATCTTTTATAAAATAAAGCATACTGTTCTGAGCAAGCGCTTTCTTATTTGTATTCCCAGAACAATATGAGTAATTATTACTATTATTATTACTACTATTATTACTACTACTATTACTATTACTATTACTATTACTATTACTATTATTACTATTATTATTACTATTAGAGCAAATTGTCATTTTGGTCTACTGAGTATAGGGGTCCTATTAATTTTGGTCCACGACTTTCAAAAGTGTTAATTGCATACCACGACTTTAAAATTTGTATCAATTTTGGTCACTCCGGCGAAATTGCCGGCCAAATGTCGCCGGATTCTCTTAATCTCTCCGATCAGGCTTAATTGTAGGGGCAAAAATGTACTTTCCATCCCTAAACCCAAAATAACCGAACCGCCGTACATGAACCCGGTTCCGCTTCCCCTTTGCCTCGCAGCGGCGTTTTCCTCTCCGAGTTGACCGTAGTTCTCCATTAATTTCTTAACCCTAAATCAAGAACCCAGTAGTGTAAGAACTGCAACCACAAAATAAGGAAACCCTAGCTAAGCTTGTCTTCAACTACGAGAAAAGCCGGTGAAAACCCATAAATTATCTCCTATCCTTTCTCAGACTTAAGAAACGTAGAATTCACGATTTCTCTACTGTTACTGGTTATGGAGGTCTCGAGACGAAGCTTAATTGAAGTGATGAGTTTGGCATATTAAAAATGAAACTTTAATTTATCTCACTAAACCAAGTTTTGTTGGTCGGAGAAGACTGAAGAATGGAAGATCGAAGAAAGAGAAAGCTATGGAGACGGAGTCGTTAGCGGCGGCTACTGGCCGCGCCGGGAACGGCAGCGGTAGATACAAAATGTTCTGTACCGGGTTGGGTTTGGGTTGGGTTATTTTGGGTATAGGGATGAAAAGTACATTTTTGCCCCTACAATTAAGCCTGATCGGAGAGATTAAGAGAATCCGGCGACATTTGGCCGGCAATTTCGCCGGAGTGACCAAAATTGATACAAATTTTAAAGTCGTGGTATGCAATTAACACTTTTGAAAGTTGTGGACCAAAATTAATAGGACCCCTATACTCAGTAGACCAAAATGGCAATTTGCTCTTACTATTATTATTATTATTATTATTATTATTATTATTATTATGTCCATTTTTATGAAAATGAACCAAACAGAAAAAATTCATTTTCTTAATTTTCAATCAAATAGAAAAAAAAATTGTTTTATGACTTTTAATCAAATATCATAAAATTGAAATATTTTCTAAACATTGAGTCATTTTTTGAAAAATATTTTTTCAAGTTTATAAATAAACAAAAACGAGTATATTTGAATAGATTAGGGGTAGATGGGGGCTTACAAAGCTTTTGTTCTTAAAGAATTTGTGTTGATACACCATGCAAATGGGGCACCCCTTGTTCTAATCGTTGTGGAAACTTAGATTCTTTAGTGCTTGTCTCAAGAACTTAGGATTAACGTTCTTCCCCCAATCTAAGTGTCAAATGCATCAATAGAGCAATACGCCTAATTTAACCCATCTTTCCCGATTAAATTATCTCCTAGCTTTTAATCTTGTTTTTCCTTTAATCCAAAATACCAAAAACATTCTAGTTTTAGCTGCAATCCAATCATGATTTACTTGGATCCTTATGGATTCCAAGACTTTAGTGCCTAGAGTTTAGGGAACGACAATATCACATCCATTTTCATATCACCACTACACTTACATCAATTACCTTGACAATTACACAGTACAGAGTATACAATATACACTCTGATCCTTTATTAACTAACATCTTATCATACGTTCTGTTGTATTTTTACATTACCAATGCAGAAAAATTCAATTTCTTAATTTTCAATCAAATAGAAAAAAATTGTTTTATGACTTTTTATCAAATATCAAAAAATTGAAATATTTTCTAAAAATTGAGTCAAATTTAAAAAATATATATATATTTTTCAAACAAGTTTCTAAATGAACAAAAACAAAGATAGTATTTAAATAGATTACTTTGACAATTACACGGTATAGAGTATGCAATATACGCCCTGATCCTTTATTAATTAACATCTTATCATACGTTTTGTTGTACTGTTACAATACCAATGCATTTAATTCATTAACTCTCTTTATAAGTTCCATGTATCTTAATCAATTAATTTAACACCTTGACTGAATTTTATCCTCCTTAAACGCTATAACTTCCTAGTGACTTTGGGATCAAATTTCATCCATCTTGCTTGTTATACGAAATAAAAATGCCTAAACTTCAAATGTTGTGGTGCTCAACTTTAAGTCTTTTTGCATGTTCTCTGATCATAAATCCAAGTGCAATAATGGCAAAGTGGCTGGTTGTACCATCTCCAACGTATACGATAGAGTATGCCATTAATACTGATTACGAAGTACCATATGATGGAGATCCTGCTAAAACTTATTCAATTAATATCTTAGCTTCAGTTTTGGAAAGGTGCGTTTATTTTTGTTTTTGTTCAAATATTGTTGCTAGTTGTTTCAACAACATTTTATTTTAATATCATCCCTAGCGTAAGCATATTAACCGTATTTGGCAAAGCAAATACCAGGGCCAGCCCTAAGGTCGGGCAAGACCAAGATGGGAACTCGCCTTGGGCCTAATGTTTGGAGGGCCTACTAGCTTAGAGGTTTTTTTTTTTTTTTTTTTTGTTTTGTTTTTGTTTTTAATGAAGTTAAAAAATGCTTGCATATGCAAAGATTTGAACCAATGACTTCAAAATTATATATTAATTTTCAATCTACTTAACAATTTGAACAATTTGACATATTAATTCAATAATTAATAGATATATATTAGCGAAAGTTGAATTAATTTATAATTAAACAACATATAGGGGCCCAAAGTTTTAAATATATGTTTACACAAATTCAAAATTATCATTTAATTATTTTCAATTAACCCATACAAGCTTTTAACTTCATATATTAAGGGGCATTGTTTTTATTTTTGCTCCGGGCCTATAAAATGATAGGATCGACTGTGACAAATACTATATGTAATTATGAAATCCAAGTATGTTTTATTAATTACGAATGTCTATAGGGTTACTCCAATATATTAATTGATTAAATATCTTTAAAAAAGCTACAAAAATATAATTGGCTTTATTACTCTGATTATATTTTTTAAATAAATCAAAAGAAAATTTTTATTTCTTTAAAATTTTATGGCCCATCTGTGTGTGAGAGAGAGAAAATAAAGTCTTGCAAAAAATAGGACTGATCCCAGGGTTCATCAATGGTTGAATCTTTTAATAAAAAAGCAAGGGGTCACTTTTATAATTATTAAAAAGCAAGGGTTCACCAATGAGCGGAGTTAATTTTATAATTATTACAAACTTAAAATTTTAGTAATGATAAGATCATAACATTTGATTTATTGAGATGGATGGTGTGGATGTATCCACACTTTTTACAAGGAGGAGAAATCTAAGAACAAATCTCAGCTTTAAATATGTAAAAATTTGATTGTTCGGATCAACATCACTGTGCAAATTTGAACTTAAATATGCAATCTTTAACAAAACTAAATATGCAAACCTGATAAAATTTATAAAATCAATTAAAAAACTAAATTTTAAATCTAAACCGTAAATGCTAGATGCTAAATAGTAAAAATTGAACCATTACACCAAATAAAACAAAAAACGCGGTCATAAACTCTAAAATCGAAACCCTAACTGCAATGTACTTTCGTATTTTGCAAGTGTAATCTTTGAATACTAAGGGTGTGTTTGGAACGCAGGAAAATGACTTCTGGAAAATGTTTTCTGGAAAAGGAGTTATTTTCCGGAAAATGAGTTCATTTTCCGTGTTTTGGATGTACTCTGGAAAACTGTCTTTAGGTGTTTGGTTCATTTTCCGGAAAATGAGTGGAAATATATAATTATATAATTTTATTCTTTTATTTAAAATATAAAAAATATATAACATAATAATATTTATTATAATATAACTAATTTAAAATAAAAAAATTAAAAAAAAAGGGGGGGGGGGGGGGGAGGGGACGACTGCTGTGGTTTCCGGCGGAAACCAGAGCAGTCGTCGCTGCTGTGGTTTCCGGCGGAAACCAGAGCCGGCGGACTGGTTTCCGCCGGACTGAAGGGAGGGACGGCTGCCGTCCCTCCCTTGGTGTGAACCCCCATTTTCCCATCCGGAAAATGACTTCCGGATAAATTATCCGGAAGTCATTTTCCGGAAAAACTTGGCTATTTTCCGTGGTCAACGGAAATTGATTTCCGTTGACCACATTTTCTGGGTGTTTCCAAACACCCAAAGCCCGGAAAATGACTTCCAGAAGTCATTTTCCGGGCTTCCAAACACACCCTAAATGTGTAAAATGTTAGTAATAAATGTGCAAACCTGAAAAATTCTAAAAATTGCATATTTTAGTTTTCAAGTTTGCATAGTAAAGTTCGTGATGATTACAATAATGTCACTGCATTTTTTAAAAATCAAATCTGGTCCATCATATTTTTCAGAAAGTAAGTTGAGATTGATTCTTACTTTTATTCGAAGGACTTGTTCTCATATGATCCTCTCTATATATATAATTAGGAAAAACTTTTATGTGACCGTCTTACGGGTTTCAATCCGTTAGACGTGTCAAATCTTTGATTAATGAGGTCAAAGATTCAACCCATTAAACGAAGATCCGACTCGTCTCACGGATTGAGACCCGTGAGACGGTCTCAACAAGTATTTCCTTTTATATATATATATATATATATATATATATATATATATATATATATATATATATAGGATCGCGTTCAGGTGAGAACTGGCCGCCCAGGAGAGAACTGAGAACGAATCACAGCGCGCCACGTGTCCGGAATGTAGTTGCAACTAACGTTATAACTAGGTGCACTTCATGTTATAACTAGGTGCACATAGGTGTACCCAGGTGCATAAATGTTAACAAGGTAAATTACTTGCACCTGCAAGTGAAAATAGGTGCACACGTGCAAGTAAAATGTATTACAAGTGCAAGTAAATTATACAATGAGCATCAATACTAAGTGCACCTAATGTTATAACTAGGTGCACCTATTGCTATAACTAGGTGCACATAGGTTGCAACCAGGTGCATGAATGTTAACAAAGTAAATTACTTGCACAAGTGCAAGAAAAATGTATTGCAGATGCAAGTAAAATGTATTACAGGTGCAAGTGAATTGTACAGTGAGCATCAATACTAAGTGCACCTAATGTTATAACTATGTGCAACCTATGTTATAACTAGGTGCACCTATGTTATAACTAGGTGCACCTAGGTTGCACCCAGGTGCATGAATATTAACAAGGTAAATTACTTGCATTTGTAAGTGAAAGTATTTGCGAAAATAGGTGCATGAATATTAATAAGGTAAATTACTTGCACTTGTAAGTGAAAATATGTGAGAAAATAGGTGCACTTGTAAGTGAAACTAGGTGCACTTGTAAGTGAAACTAGGTGCACCAAAGTTCCAGTTATTTATGAAAATGCCACCGCGTCATTTTTTTAAAATTGCATCTGATTCGTTGATCTGGACACGTGGACGACTGTGGAACGTTCTCATTTCCTACCTGGGCGAGAGTTCTCACGAGAGTGCACCCCTATATATATATATATATATATATATATATATATATATATATATATATGTGTGTGTGTGTGTGTATATATATATAACTATGATCAAATGTGAAGTAGTTCCAACGTGATAAATATGGACTAATATTGTGTATTCATTTTTTTTTTTTATTTGGATGACCTAGATTTGATTTTATGAGATAGCATGGATTATATATGTTGATCTTTGTTTTGTAGTGTACTAGTGTCTTTTTGTTTTTGTTTTTGTTCTGTTTTTTTTTTTACTACATTTTCATGATTTTGTATCCTAGTTTCTTAAATCATCACTACTGTGAATTGGAGCTGTAATTTCTTCATCATCGATCGAGTGCTTGTCCATTAAAAGTTATCACTATTTTTTTCTACTTGTTTTTTAACTATAATATTACCTATGTTTGGATATCAGTGCATATGTACGCATTTGCAATTTAATTGGGTAATAGGCCGGTTGTGCATTTGGTTGTCCTAGTTGTGCAATCTAGTATTGTGAGGTTTGCAATCTGTTGTTGTGGATTGTGCAACTCGTTGTTGAAGGATCACGGGTCTACTGAAACCCTACCTCTGGGAGCATGTTGGTTGTGAAACCTATTGTGGTGTGATGTGTATGTAACCCATTATTATGAATTGTGTAACTCGTAGTGCGAGTTGTTCAATGTATTTTAATTTTATTTATTCCCTATCTCGTTGTTCCAATATAATTGTACTACTCAACAGGTCTATTGAACCTGTTGGGGAGCCTGCACTCGTGTTGGTTGAGCAATTCGTTATAGTGTGTTGTGCAACTCGTTGTTGTGGGTTGTGCAACATATTTGGGATTGAGCTCCTCATTTGCTGATTTAGTTAGTTATTAAGTTGTGCACGCGCTCTTAAATTTCATGATTCAGCCATAAATTTGGGATCTACATCTGGCCATTGATCATGTGTCCATATTAGTTCACACGTTTCACCGGGGGACTTTGTTTGATGTAAATGTGCCCGCGCGGGGCACACACGCACATATATGTGTGTGTGTATGTATGTATGTATGTATATATGTATGTATGTATGTATGAATGTATGTATGTACAATATCATTATTATTTATTTGTTTTAATCTCATGATGTGTTCGATGATATATGGTTATAATAATATAGTGAGGAGACAGCGAGGAAGGCACTTCAATACACTTATACAATCCATGATACTACCCAAAATGGATTTATGGCAATACTTGATAATAATCAAGCTAGCAATCTTTCTGGTGAGCCGCAATAAAACACTTAAATTTTAAAATTAAACTTGTATGCATTTCTATTACAATTAAATTCATATTTTGCAGCGAATCCCCATGTGCTTTCTATCAATGGAGCAGACTCAAATTTACCAATTAATTTCCATCATTATGTGATTTATACTAAAAACCCTAACAAAGATCCTGAGGCATACTATACTGAAATCTTAAATTCCACTTTGGGATGGTATGTATAAAATGAGTTGTTTTTTCATTTCAAAAAAAAAAAAATAGTTGTTTTTAAATTTTTTTTTTTATGAAATGATAACTTTTATTAACTTAAAAAACTGAATACACATACATGCAATTAAGTTTTAGTATAATTTTTAAATAGATAAATATGAACAATAACTTTAAGATTGACCTAGCCAACTAGACCAATTCTATTTAAGAGAGGGTGGAGAACTCTCTCTAGAATTGAAGAACCAACTACACTAGTTCTATTTCAATATATTTTCTATTCGTTTTCAAAATTTTTCTTTAAAAACAAATTATATTTTTGGTCATTAAAGTATAGAGTAAATATAACTCCAGTCCAAATTTGCATGCCATTATCTGTGTGAGAGTTTTATTTTTAAAAATAATTTTCCACTAAAATGGTTATTTTAGACATCTAGAAATTGTGATTATAATTAATTACAAAAATTCATGAATCCAACATATTGATGGAATATGTTATATATACTCAAGTAGTTAAGCCGTAAAGGTTTCTACACACAAATCAATATCTTATCTCATAAATTATCTTTATGAACATTTTTAATTTACATGGTTGAAAGCACATTATTTAATGTTTAATTCAAATAATTAGAGCCAATCCGAGTTGATTTCAAGGATGGTTCCTTTGACTACTGATATTTAGTAATTTTTATCCTTTAATTTTCAATTGGACCATAATCCATGAACTATTTTCTTGTAGTGATACTAGAAAATATATTTGCACTCATGCACATTATATTATCCATCCCATTTTATATCGCTTATTAAATTAGTTTATATGTTCTATATTTGATTTGATACTCGTTACTATGTTTGTTTGTCTACTTCTACTATCATACTATTGGATTCGAATCGTTTATTATATTACTAATATTTGTTCATAACTACTTTCTCAACCTACTGAAACATAAAAAGTCAATAACGCCCTCACTAAGGCATGAACCTATAACCTCTCATTTGGGAGAATCAATTTGTGCCACTAGACCACTAGATTGTTGGCAAATATATAATAGAAAATATAATATTATATGTTTTTTTTTTAAAATTAATTTCAAGTCTGGAGAGGGCTAAGGAGGCGCTACAACCGGTCGATACATTATCTGGGACGTTAACAGCTTTACTGCGTCCCAGACCAGCTTTTATTATGTGCGGTAAGTCTGTGTAAAATGTTGTTGCATTTTGAAATTAATTATGTTGTTAACATATTTTCTTTTTTCATATTTCCCAGAATATTATATATGTATGCCAAGCGAAATGTTGTACATTAAGACTTAAGGATCGATTAGGAGAGATGCCCAAAGAGCTTATACTAAGATTTAATTCATTCACAATAATGTATTTATATCTTTAACGTTCCTTTGAAAATAAAGAAGATTGATAAGAGAAATTGATTATTTTCTATGAAAGTTTAATGTAAAATTCGGTTGCTGTTTATTTATTATTTCTTTTTTCATTTGTGATTAAGTGAATGCACAATTTCTTCATAAGTAATTTTCCAACACTTAATATTACATTCTGATTTAAAACTATTACAGCACGTTTGGTTCACGGAATGAATTTGAAGGGAATAGGAATACTATTCCATAAGGAATGAAATAGGTAAGGAATAGAATATGAATTGTATTCCAGCGTTTGGTTTGCGGAAGGAATAATAACAATAACAATAATAATAATAATAATAATAATAATAATAATAATAATAATAATAATAATAATAATAATAATAAGGACATTCATGTTATTATTAATATTAATATTAATATTATTATTATGTAATAATAAAATAAAAATTATAATAATATTAATAACAATAATAAGAAAAAAGGAATAATAATAATAATACAAATTAAAAAAAATTACATATATAATAATTTTTTTAAATACAAATTGGAATTTTTGATCCCACATTGGTAACTTATGAAGAGGAACTCATTTGAGCTCCTCTATATAAGAGAAGCATTGCTTCTCTTTTGAAATTAACAACAGGATGAGGAAGCCTTAAAGAGCCAAAAGCTCATTCATTTAAGGAACCTTAGTTGTTCTTAGTTACAAGTTTTTTTTTTTAAATAATAATAATATAGGAGCGTTTTGGGAAAATGAAGATCTTTCTCCAAAACGCGCCAAGGGGTAAAATTGGAAATTGCAAGGGGAATAGGTCATTCCCAGGAACAAATGTTCCTGGGAATAGAAAATTTTACCAAACAGCGGAATAGGCCTATTACTGGGAATGCTATTGCATTCCAGGCCTATTCTGCGAACCATGCCATTATATGTTTCAGCAAAAATATCACATTTTTTCTCATAAATATTGCACATTCTTTTGTAAATAAAATCAACCAATAAAATCAACCAATTGTGAATATTCAGTAAATAAATTGTGAATTTTTAAATTCGAATTCACCTTACAAGATGGACCCGGGCTCACATAATAGTTTGCCGAGCCAGCTGAGCCGTTATAGATTTCATGGGCTTGAATCATCAAAGCCCTCATACGGCCCAAACCCTTCTCCACTTAAATTTCTACCAGGCTCAAACTCATCCCCATTAATTTCCTCCTCCGGCCCACCACCACTTTCTAGCCCCTTCTCAGCCTCTTCATTAAGCGCAATTCCCTTATTATTATATCCAATATCCCCCCTTCAAATCCATACGAATTCGGATCATAATTAACCCCAGCCAGCTCAATTCCCCTTAGCCCATAACATGCGCCGGAAATTATACTGTGGATCATGGTCATGACTGATACTGTAGTTGTATTGAATAGATATTGCAGTTGTTTTGAAAAGATACTGCAGTTGTGTTGAAAGGAAACTGCAGTTGCGCAGAACAGAGACTGTTCATCCATTCAACACAACTGCAGTATTCGTTCGACACAACTGCAGTATCAGTTCGACACAACTGCAGTTCCAGACGAATGAAATGACCTCTATTCCGTGCAATTGCAGTTCCCTTTCAACACAATTGCAGTATCAATTCAACACAACTGTAGTATCAGTAGTTTTATGGGACCTAGAACCTCCTACCCTTCCATCATATTGTACAAGTTGGATTATTATTATTTTTAGATATATTACAAATGTACAAATGGATCGGGTGCAAATCAACTCGGAGGAAAGAAAAGATCAAGTAACGTGGGGAACCGGACCCGGTTGACCTGAGCATGGTTGAGCGTAGCCTCGGCAAAGGCTGGTCCACCAAGGTCGTGGGCAAGCCTAGTGTTCGGCGGCGAGGTCGAGCCTAGCGCTCCTTGGCTGAGCTCAACGCTATGGCGAGCTCCGTGCTCGGCCGAGTGTCGGATCGTCGCGTTGATGAGGTCTTGGTGTCGTATGTTGCGATCCAAGGTATGTAGTTGTAACCCCCACCCCCTTTCACGGGGTTGTTAGGGGTGGTCTTGAGTATATAAACACTCCATTATGTTTTGGTAGGGTATATCTTAATTAATCTTTTTTATCTTCTACATTGTCTTGTTATTACACAAATTATTCCTTGTAATAGCATTACGCTTAATCAATACAAGATTTATCTCGGTAGCTTACAATCTTTTAATTTGCATCTTCATTATATTATACTTACCATTATTTTTTATATTGTTATCCTTCACTTGTCGTATCTATAATTAATGGGGTTAATTGATTTTATTATCCATCAATTATTATTATTATTATTATTATTATTATTATTATTATTATTATTATTATTTGTGAGTACAAGTTGGAATAAAGATATATTTATATTTGTTAAAAATTTCAATCAATATTGTTTTTGAGATTCTTATGGAATGCAAACATACTATTATTATTGTAATTATGGAAAATACTTATTTTTTTCATTACATCATCTAACCATATCATATTGCATTCCTCAAGTCTAACTATGACTAATTTGGAGGAATGCATTAGCCATTGCTATGCCAAGCTGGACTTGGGCAGTAGATGTAAGATGGACACTGTCATTTTGTAGCTGTAATCCATTTGCATCTACCGTACTCAACATAGGAAGTTTAAGTTCCAACTGAAACTTCCTAATATCCTTAACATAAGAACCATATGTTGCTGAGGGCAAGGCCACTTGGATTATTGGAAGTGCGGGTAGACCAAAGTCATGCCGTACGGAGTTAAAAAAAATCTCCAAATTACTGGCAAAAGGAGAGGGATAGCCTTTACCCTTAGCTTCGCTCTCTCCTTGATACCATAGGAGAGCCCAGATTTGTCCACCATTATTTGAAGCTCGCACTGCTCCATAGGTGCGCACAAGCATTTGATTGTAATAGGCTTTTGCCGCTGGGAGCCATTCATTCAAGGTCGTCCCCCCAATTGCGCACGGTACTAAGCCTATCACCCCAACTGCAGGATCCCTCTTCAACAGATGGTTGGCGAATGCCATCCCAGGACCTACCCCACATACTTTGGCCTTGGTCACGTCTATGTCAGCATGTAGGGGTTCCTCTGCCGGCACCCAGGAGTTATTGGATGCAAATCTTAGTATAGATGGATTGGGCAAGCATTCTAGTGGAGTAACATGATTCCATACAGACTCATTATGATTGTCTGTAACCACCTTCGCCAGCAAGAATAAAAATTGATTTTGGTGTAATGGCACCAACTAGTTGGGCGATTACACACAGAAAGAAGAAAAGAAAGATGATGGATTTCATGGTTAGAAGATGTAGTGAATTGGACGAAGAAATGAAAGATGGATGGCGTTGACAATTACACCTTGACAATTACATGGTACAGAGTATGCAATATACACCCTCATCCTTTATTAATTAACATCTTATCATACGTTTTTGTTGTAATGTTACAATACCAATGCATTTAATTCATTATCTCTCTAAGTTCAATGTATTTTAATCAA
>CP025656.1:16435855-16453228 GCA_003576665.1 Ipomoea trifida | reverse complement strand
AACAACAACAACACAGACACACACACAAACAAACAAACACACACACACATGCACACACAAAATCAAGTACTACACTCATTCATACTAATTCCAAAAATATGAACTTCAAAATAAACATGTGCAAACTTGATGTAGAAACTTGATGAAACTGAACTTATATATTGCAGCATCAACATTTGGACTACCTGCAAAGTTATTGTTGTTACTATCAATTAAACAAGTTATGAAACTAGAATAAAATGTACTACTCATTAACCTTCTACAAATATAATAAATATTAATATTTTGTTCAATATTTTTACATGAGAATGTACGACACACATCTCACAACGCATGAAACATATAGGGGATAAAAACTACAATAGGCGCTTGGCCGGGAGATCAAGAGTTCATAGTACAACTAAAATCTATCTCAGTCATATATACAAACACAACGAGACAAATCCACAACTTCCTACATCATAATCTCATTGCATGACGTTGTCATCTATGCTACCACAATAACTTAATTGTACATGACACATTACCAAATACCAATAAATAAATTTTTAAAAGAAAAGTACTGAAGATAAAGACAATGACAATGCTACCCAAAAGAGAATTTAAAAAAAAAAAACTTAGAAAATTCAATCGAAAAAGTAGTATTTATTTATACTATCATTTTTAGATTAAATATTTAGATTAATGTTTTTACAAATTTGCAAACATTTATTTTTGTGACAATTATAATCAATCTCTCATATATTATATTGCATTCATAAACTTTGAATTACCGATTTAAATAAACAAATTCAACATTCAATTACATATGCATGAACATTGCCTATATAATCTTGCATTGATCTACTATGAAATACTTATTTAAAAATAAACATTATGTATTATCTCATTCACGCAATGCGCGTAAAAAAATAGTATTCGTATAATAAGACATGATCTCAATTTACTATTTATTTAGTTTAGAATAAGAAATTTTCTTTATTTTGATATTTTAGGCGCACAAATACCAATTATTTTAATCTTCAAAAAAAAAAAAACTTTTTGATTATAGGCTTTTTTTTCTTTCTTTTTTTTTACCCCTTGTTTTCCTCTTTCCTCTTCCCCTCTCTTATATATACATGACAAAAATCTCATAAAAATCTTAACTAATGAGCTTGCTTGAAAAAGAATACTCCCTATTAATTACTTTTAACAATTATTCTTTATATAATAAACTCCAGCATGCAGGATAGAATAACTTCAATGTCCTATTAAAAGATAGGAGTTGTTGAGAGTTGAGACAAAACGCACTGTTACTACTCACAGAGTCGCAGGATAAGAGTACTTGAGACAAGACCCAAGAAGTGCCTATGGTCACTTGTGTAAGGCTGTCCTCATCCTAGCAAGTGGAAGACTTGCTAGGTGAGGTGGCATTGATGTGAAATTTTGTTTTTTTTTTTTGGTTTTTTTTTTAATCCATGTGTTTTGATGTGGAATTTTGTTTGTACTATTTCGGCAGCTTTTGCTGCCAAGTGCCAACATAATTTTTTTTTTTTACCTTTTTATTTCTTTTTTATTATTTTATTATTATTATATATATAATATAAAATGAAAGTGGACCCCATTTTTAAAAATTGTCAAATTTGCAGGGATGATGAATATTAGTAGAAAATTTATAAATTTGATGATGTGAAAGTGGGACCCATTTTAAAAAGTGAGAGAAATTTTAGGGATAAAGATAGCCTAAATTAATTTCCAGAACTGACGAAATGGCAGAATTGTTCAGAATGTAAAAGAATATTAGGCAAATCCTTAGGCTATGCAATACTCTTTAACTTTTGAAATTAAATTGAACCATAATTTCAAATCATTAAATTTACAATTCATTTACTATTTATATTACATTCTACAAATCCAAGCTACTTTTAAAAGTGGGATCTAATTTTACATCACTTTAAGAAATTATTATCTTTTTTTTAATAAATATTATTTTCTCTTTAAAAGAATTAATTTACATTAATATTTTACTGTGATGTGAAACGTGGACCAACTTTTGAAAGTGCAAAAATGTAGAGAAAATAGTATAAAGAAAATGTAAATTTGATGATTTGAAAGTGAAAGAGTATTGAAGGATAAACTTGCTTTTAAGGGTACCTCATAGACAGATGAGATGAGATGAGATGGATCAATGATGATGTAGTTTTTTCTGCAAGAAATAGCTGAGGATACTGAAGATGACTGATAAGATTGATACGAGGAGTGAGAAGAAGGCCAGCAACAGAGCGCGGGTTACTAATTTAGAGTACCATGGTTTGAGATGATACTGAATGATGTCTAGTTTCACCTTTCGAAGATTAGTGCTGGTGAGTGGGAGGAGCAGCGAGTCCCCAGAAGCACCGGCGTCCGCTCCGGCGCCGGCGCATGCCATACTTTTCAGATACCCGGCTACCTCGTCTATCAGGATTTTATTACTACCATCCACTTCAATGACTCCCTTCTGCTCTAACAGCGCGGCGTCTTGGTCGGTGCGAACAATATCGCACAGAAAGCGCAGATAGTCACTTACCTCCCTTTCCCTTAGGCGATGATCATTCTCGTAAGCTTTGAGAGATGTGTACATCTCCTTCGTCATGTTATTGAAAGTGAAGACTGGCAAATGAAGGACCTTCCCCATGAACAGGCAGCCATCCTTGATCTGAATCTCCCTAATTGCCATGCCGCTTACCGCCTTAAAGTCGATACCTTCAGAATACATTGTTGTGGCACTCGGGATCCTTTGACCTTCACCTTCCTTGGGGTCCAAATAGTTTCTACTGTTAATCCCGACTTCTAAATCAACGTTGCCATTTTGGTGATGACTCTCTTCAACAATCCCAACACATCGACAGTGGAGCCCATGAAGTACGTCTGTATATGTGCTACTGCAGCTTCTTCGATTCATTTTGAGCACAGGGTCCAAGATCAAGTCATATAGGACACTTTTGAGTAGATCTGAAGGAAGGGGTTTATCCCATTTCTCCTTTAAAGCAACCTTCTTAAAAAAAGAATGGTGGATTAGTTTTTTGAGCACAACCAGTGGAATTTGGTTGCCAGGAAACACCATACACTTAGAGAACTTACTCATCCTATTTTGGTAGTCATTTTCATCGCATCCAAACAGGATCTCATGGAGTCCACCCTCAATTTCAAGTTTATCTACCCCTAATCCAAGAAAAAAGAACATTTGCAGGAGGAATAAGCAACCATGTTTTAGCATCTTATATTTATTTTCTTGCGTATCATCCATGTTTGCCATGTCATTATCATCATAAGCACTCATTGAGTCGTCTATAACTTTTCCGATTTTACTGAAATAGTAGTCCTTTATTTTCTCCTCTTCTACAGTTTCACTATTGCTTGTTGCCTGCCCTGTCACATTTCCATCCCCTCCAGTATTTTCTTCATCTATTTGAGTTGCTTCACTAATTTCTGAGGCATTTTCTTCTCCTCCAGTACTTTCTTCATCTGTTTCAGTTGCTTCACTAATTTCTGAGGCATTTTCTTCCCCTCCAGAACTGTCTTCATCTGTTTGAGTTGCTTCACTAATTTCTGAGGCATTTTCTTCTCCTCCAGTACTTTCTTCATCTGTTTGAGTTGCTTCACTAATTTCTGAGGCATTTTCTTCTCCTCCAGTACTTTCTTCATCTGTTTGAGTTGCTTCACTATTTTCTGAGGCATTTTCTTCCCCTCCAGAACTTTCTTCATCTGTTTGAGTTGTTTCACTATTTTCTGAGGCATTTTCTTCTCCTCCAGTAGTTTCTTCATCTATTTCAGTTGATTCACTAATTTCTGAGGCATTTTCTTCTCCTCCAGAACTTTCTTCATCTGTTTGAGTTGCTTCACTAATTTCTGAGGCATTTTCTTCTCCTCCAGTACTTTCTTCATCTGTTTGAGTTGTTTCACTATTTTCTGAGGCATTTTCTTCCACTCCAGAACTGTCTTCATCTATTTGAGTTGATTCACTAATTTCTGAGTCATTTTCTTCCCCTCCAGTACTTTCTTCATCTATTTCAGTTGATTCACTAATTTCTGAGTCATTTTCTTCCCCTCCAGTACTTTCTTCATCTATTTGAGTTGCTTCACTAATTTCTGAGACATTTTCTTCCCCTCCAGTACTTTCTTCATCTATTTGAGTTGCTTCAATAATTTCTGGGACATTTCCTCCCCCTCCAGAATTTTGCCCCATGCCAGATTCATCACCTATGATCTCTCTAATGAGATCTGGATCGAGTCTCGTCTGTTTTATAACATACTCCCAAGCCACTTCTGCAGCGGATTTTATTATCTGAAGAAGAACATCTTGCTCGGCTCCTATGTTAGCTTCTCCAGGTACCTCTGGCTCTATTATCTGTTCATACAAGGGACCAAATGCATATATTTCGCCCTTCTGGAAGAGATCAGCTCTATGTCCATCCTTGCATTTGATGATTCGGCGTTTGGAAACATGGGGCTGAGACATGGACTTAGCGAAATAGTTGAATCAGTCTGCAACCAATTTCAAAAGAATCCATTATATATATATAAAGTAAAGGTATTGCTCCTATATGAACCGTTTCCACATACATGAGAACAAGAGGTGTATTTAATCAAGATTTTTATAAGAATTAGTATCACTTTTGGTCCCACGACTTTTGACGTCCTATCACCTTTGGTGCTCAATTTTAAATTTTTTCAATTTTGGTGTCTAACTTTGTTATTTTTATCAGTTTTGATCCTTCTGGCTAAATTGATGGCGAAATGTTGTCAGATTTTATATTTTAATGGCAAAATTATTATCCCAATGAAAGATCTTCAATATCTAAACAAAAGAAAAATCATATTAAGAAAAAAAGAAAGATTTGTCAATCGTCGATGCTATAAATCTCATAGATCTCTGTATAGTTAGCCTGTCTTCCGCATTATTTGCATCGATCAAACACCTATAAATATGATTTTACAGTGATTTTGTTTAGATATTGAAGATACTTCCTTGAGATGACGATTTTACCCTTAAAAATATAAAATCCAGCAACATTTCACCGTCAATTTGGCCAGAAGGACCAAAATTAATTAAAATAACAAAATTAGCCACCAAAATTGAAAAAATTTAAATTTGTGCACCAAAATTGATAAAACTCAAAAGTCATGGGACCAAAAGTGATATTAATTCTTTTAATAAACTATTAAACATTTGGGATAAAGTACAAATAAGCCATCGTATTATTTGAGAAACAACAATTAAGCCATCGAACTCAAATAACCTCAAATAAGCCACCAAACCCGAAAACAAAGAACAATTAAACCATTGAAATCTGAAAAAAGAGCAATTAAGTCCAAATTGACCTATTTAGCATGTTATTTCTTTTAAAATTTGACAACTGTCTTTTTAAATAATTTTTATTTTTTAAAAATTTATATATTAGAAATTAAGAAAATTTTAAAAATAAAAAATAAAAATAAAATAAAATAAAAATGACGCCGAATAGCCGATGCTTGGGAGAATGACGGCCATGGCCGTCTAGAACGACCCGAGAGTTCTCCTAGATTATAGTCCTTTGGTCTGAGAGGTTTTCGAAGGGCTGAAGTTTCAAAGCATTAATTGAATAAGGGATGCATTAATTGAATAAGGGATGAGATTCCAAAGGGCTAAGATTTACAAGGAGATGGGATCCGATTTCAAGAAGAGATTAAATTGGAAATACAATTTAATTATGGGATCAAATTCAACTAGAGAGATGCAATTTCAAGAAATCCCAATCCAGATTAAATTAAGGATGCAGTAGCCAATTATATATTTCAAGAGGAGAAGAAATATTAGCTCAAGTTATATCAGGAAAGTGACTAGTGCAAAATAGAAAGAGCCAAGATTGAAGCAAATAATTGAAGATTAATTCACCAGATGGCGCAGACTTCATCAGATTAAATTGAATGCTTCCTTTGCGTAGACTTGGAGCTCAACATAACGGCTTGAATATTTTAATTTTAATGTCTCACACAACATTAAAAACGGCTCAGTAGCCTCGAGGTTGGTTGCCAAGGGGAAATGAAAACACAACATGCGAGCTAACTTTGTACGAACCCAAAAAGGGCCTTAGCAAGGTGACTGACACTCAAGTCGACCACCAAGGCGGCAAAACAAGCAATGGACATAAACAAAAAGGAGAACACGAGAGAAGATAGTTGAGGGGAACAACCAATCAAATGAGAAAAGGGAAATACTATTCAAGTTCAACAAAATTCATTGACAAGGAGCTAAGAAAAGGAAAACGAAATGAGCAATCTAGTCTACGCCTCCAGAGGGAGGTTAACCATAGACCTTGTGTTTCGCCCTCTATCATCTAAGTAAAGTCAACATGGGTCGTAACTCTGGAAGCTACTCTGTCTCGTTGATAACTCGCAACTCAGAGAGTGGGGGGCTAATGATAAACATATTAGAAACATGTCTAGAGCAAAACAACCTGAGGAGGCGGGCCAAGCCAACCGGGGATTGGGCGACCCTGTAGTCGGCCTCGAGGCCCCAAGGCCGACCCCATTGTTGGCCCTGGGCGAGTTGACCAGAGCCCAAGTAAGCGGGGGTAGTGGGCAGTCAAATGAAGACCGTAACAACACGCCTAACAAAGACCGTAACCACCAGCCTCAATTGGGGCGCCCATCTCACACAAGGTGGTTATGAAGGTAGCCTAGTATGAAAGAGTTATCTTGTATCTATTGTGACATACATCTGTGTTTACATTCCCGGCCTTCAATTAATTGGATTTTGTTACGGAGAATGCAAACTATCTACATAATAAGCATATCACGCGTCCACCTCTAAAACTGCATGAGCATGTCTGCTCCTAAATTGTTAAGCTTTTGGACTTTGTTTTTATTTATTTTTAATTATTGTGGTTATTAAACAAAGCCAGCAACCATGTAGGTAATTTGGTAGGGAGTTATTAGAACATGCACTTGAGTGTTAAACCTTGACACAACTCAATAATGTTAATTATGGCACAATAAAGAGGCATTAGGGGGAGAATGTAAAACATCCTAAGCACTCAACTCTCTCCTTGTAAGACTTTCCCCTCCTTACAATTGTGTGTTCCAACCTCTAATTCAAGTATATAAATATGTTAGGTGGTGAATAAGTCGATTTACCAAAATATATATATATATATATATATATATATATATATATATATATATATAACGAAAATATATAGGGATTTATGATCTTGCAAAAATAAATAATATAATAATCCCAACCAAAAACTAGTACAAAAACTAGCATGTTCGAATTTATTTATACAACAATAAATAAAAAACAACAAAGAGAGTTTTTAATTTAGTAAAATAAATCCACCAAGAAAATAAAAGAACGAGAAGGATAAGAAATCCAAGTTGTGTGTACCACACGCTCTCCTTAACACCGATTCGCTACCACCCAAGGGTGCTAGCTAGGAGCATGTAACATCAGTTTCTCAAGATAAAGATCAAGCACTTCGACTATTTTATAGAAGTGTTGACATATTATTGTAGGAAGCGATTTTGAGAGAGCAAAAAATTTGAAAGTTCAAAGTCGGCAGGAAACAATATGTCCAACACCAAGGTGTTTATATAGGAGATTAGAATTAATAGCATTAATCAATTACACATAAATCCAATTTAATAATCAAATTATAAGTTTATAACATTTGAAACGAGCATACATATTATCGAAATAATATTTGCGGTTACAAAATTAAGTACAATTAATTCGTACTGACCATTAATAACTTGTTTTAAAACACCTTACCGAGAAGTCCATACAATCCAAAAGAGTAAATTGACTCTTCCGATGTTTCGAAATTAATCGAGAAGTTACAATACGAATAGTGCCATTTGCATTGCAAGCACCGAAAAGTGCTTTAAATACCCAACTATTCGTAATTCCATATAGCTAGCTACTTAAGCTTGATCTTAATCTTTCTTAATGTTGCCTAAATGACACATTTCGGAAGTGCTACGTATAGCACGAATAGTGATTCTAAATAGCACTTTATGGTGCTAATCTTAATTACTCACTTTTCGAAAATGCTACAAAATTAGCATATAAACTTAAGCTTAAAGTTTTTACTTCTCTTAAATAGATTTATTTTGAGAATCAATTTCTCTTAACCTATTTTGAGCATACAATATACAGATTTCTTCGTCTCACTACGAAGAGCGTACAATATCTACGTTGTCTCAATGATCCTCACATGGCTGAGGCTTTGGCTATTAAGGAGGCTCTTTCATGGATGAAGAATGAGAATTGGCAGCAGGTTCATGTAGAAATGAATTGTTTGATGGTTTGTCAGCTCTTGAATAAACCTACACTTGACTTATCCTATGGTTGTGTTATTGCGGGTTTTTATTATTTAACAAGGCGTTTTAAATCAGTGTCTTTTTACTTTATGTGCAAATCAACGAATTTATTGGCCCATGCTCTACCTAGGACAATAAATTCTCATGTTGTTTTTACTATTTGGTTTTCTTCCTTTCTCTCTGTATTCAACATTTCTTTCCTTGATTGAATATTATCGTTTGTTTCTTAATAAATTAAAAAAAAAAAAAAACTATTATTATTGTTGTTGTTGTTGTGGTGCTTATTATTATTATTATTATTATTATTATTATTATTAAGAAAAACCCTTTTGTACCGGCCTACAGCAGAAATCAACGACTGCGAACTGGACATTTCGTCTGCAGGAACATATTTTTATTATTTATCGTTGTCGTTATGTTGGTTGTCATGCATAATGTCACATAAAACAAATACTTTGAATCAACCACTGCGAACTGGACATTTTGTCTGCAGCAACAACCGGTGCTTTAATTTGTCCTCTCATTGAAGTTAAAAAACAAAAAAATTAATAAACATATTTTAATTATTTATCGTTGTTGTTATGTTGGTTGTCATGCATAATGTCACATAAAACAAATACTTTGATAATTGTAATAGATTTAATTACAAAAAGTCTATTTGTTTGGTAAGAAATAAATTAAAAATGAGAATCCATATCTAAATAAATAAATATTTCATTAATTAAAATAAAACTCTCTCTCTCTATATATGTGTGTGATGATTCACGTGCGAAGAGTTTCTCAGGTGAAAGATGGGGTGAGATCTGAGCCGCTAATCTAATCTAGATCAACGGCTCAAATCAAGAATTTTTTTTTTTAAAAAAAACATGTTTCCTAAAAACGGGATGCATTCTCCTCCTATCATTGTTGAATTTATGCACCTTAATGTTCAAAATTGTGCACCTTAAGTTTCAAATTAACGCACCCTAAGTGTTAAAATGACGCACTTTAAGTGTAGAACTTATATATGCACCTTAAGTATATAACTGACGCACCTTAAGTATCAAATAGATGCACCTTAAGTCTAGAATTGACGCCCCTTAAGTGTCAAATTGATGCACCTTAAGTGTTGAATTGACACACCTTAACATTTAAACTTAGGCACCTAACGCTATAAACTTCGTCACCTTAAGGTTTTAACTTATGCACCTTAAGCTTTGAAAATACGCACCCCAAGCTTTATAATTACGCATCTTAAGCTTTCAATAATAAGCAAAATTACCATAATGCCACCGGAGGTGCGGATAACACAAAAGGTCGCACCTTAAGTCTAGAATTGATGCACCTAACCTTAAGCATTAAAAAGACGCATCTTAAGTACACAAACCACATACTTTAAGAACACAAACAAAGCACCTTTAAAACACATACCACACACCTAAAATTTTAAAATGGGACACCTTAAGTTTCAACAATTGACGCACCTTAAACACACAAATCACGTACCTTAAGAAGTAAAACAATGCATATGAATCTTTAGACCGGCACACCTTAAGTTTCAACAACTGACGCACCATAACCACACAAATCCCACACCTTAAGAAGTAAAGAATGCATCTAAAGTTTTAGATCGACGCACCTTAAGTTTCAACAAAGACGCACCTTAAGTTCTCAACTGAATAACTGACGCACCTTAAGCACAGAAAGCACCCACCTTAAGTTTGACCTAAACGCAAAAAGACCAAAATGCCACCGCGTTATTTTTTTTAATCGGTTGATTTTAGCGAGATCAATGGCTATCATTCTACTGCATCTTTCACCTGGATACATCCACCGCATTTGATCTCTCTCTCTCTCTCTCTCTCTCTCTCTCTCTTTTATATATGTATATAGGGTAGCGTTCTAGTGACAACGGACGCATATGAGAGAAATATGAATCAACTACAGCAATCTATTTGAAAAGATCTAACGATCTAATTTTAAAAATAACGCGGTGATACTTTTGTAGATAACTCAAATTTTTAAGTACAAGCAACATGTGTTAAAACTGTAAGTAATAGGTGCCTGTGTACAAACAACTAAGCAAGCAGTAAAAAAACAAGCAGTAGAATATATATAATTATTATATAAATATGTATGCATAACAGATTAATAGGGTTACGGTTACCACTTACAAACGACTCGACGAGGGCTGCTGGGCTGAGTGGCGAACGGCGACCGATGAGTGCTGCTGCTGGCCTGGGCTGAGTGGCTACTCTGACTCACTACATATAGAGAATCGTAATTGATTTTATGATTACTTAATTTAAATTCAATAGTAGAATTACAAAAGTAGATCAGATAAACAAATTTGATAATGAATATTAAATATGATATTTGCACGACACTATCCTCATTACTTCGATCTTGAAGAAATTATAGAATTGTACTTAAATTTAAAATTCTCACTTTAATAAAATAATTTTTTGAATACATACAGTTTTCTGAAACTTGAGCTAGCAAGTAAAGTTCCTTCAAGGGAGTTGCTTTTGGTCCTAGCTATCTGTACTACCCACTGAGAATTCCTACGGAGATTATTGTAGTTGAACTAATTTGAACCCACCGAGAATTCCTAAAGAGCTTTCAACTAACTTCAATGAAAAGATATGTAATTCTATATATATATATAAAGCATTATAGACTTGTTAAAAGCATAAAGTAAGTGTAAAGCGAGCTGAGGGGATATTAAGGGATCGAAAGACATACCTACTTCTAGCAGTACGAACCAGAGCTTCGCATACATGCCAATTCAAAGAAGATTAATTAGATTCTCAGTGAATCTGTGATTCCGTTGGCAGGCCAAAACTAAGCTCAGATTACTTTGGCTTTTATGGGATGGGATTGGCAAAGTGATGTGGGGTATATTTAACACATTTACTTTTTTTTTTTTTTTAATTGATGATTTGTATTGCAAATTTGTTTTTTTGTTTGTTTATTTATTAGTTTCTTTTGTTTATTTTGTATGTATTATTTATTTATTTTTAAATTTTTTTATTCTTTATTTATATGTAATAAAAAATTTTAATGAAATAATATATTAAAAGAGTACATTGAGAAAAAGATACAATGCATACAAATTAATTTCATCATACTTACTCATCTAATAATTTCTTCATTTGTTTATCGTTTTGCGTTTCATTCATAGTTGATGTATCTAGTTGCATAAGTTGAATGAGACACTTTCTTTTTGTTGTTGCAGTCTGAAATAAGCATATTGGAATTCAGATTTACCCTTTTACACAAAGAAAGCATATTGGAATTCAGTTACATGGCGTTCCTCTAATGGTGAAAGTGATTAAATATTATTGAATTCGACCATGCCACTCTGTTTGGGAAATGATGTTTTGACAAGCTTATGAAAGTAGTCTATTCATACATGCATTTGCAGTTGCCATCATGAAGTTGAGACAGCAAGGATTAATGGTTTGCTAGGAAATATAATATTGATGCAAACAGCGGCGATCCCCAAACTGGTATATAGGATTACAACTTTAAACTATGGTTTTACTTCTTACTGTCATAAATTGTCTGTATGGTAACTCGGAATCCAATATCCAATTTATTATGCATACTGCAGGCTGGGATACAGATCAGTTCCCAATGGATGTAGCAGAAGCAACTCTAGTTATGCTCTCTGTTATTAAAAATGTATGTCTATTGTGTTGTTTATTTTCTACAAAAGATGCCAACTAGATTCAGTTGACAAAGCATGATGCCTAATTTCATACATATATTTTCTTTTAAATGATAATATTTGTTGAACTTAGTTTAATTTCTATCACCTCATTATTTATTTTTTTATTTATTTATTTATGTTGTGGTGTTAAGTGGTATTTGCTTCATAATTTAGATATGGAAGATCTTAAAGATTTTTGCAAAAGTCAAGGTGCTCCAAGAGCTGATAATTTGAACATTTGAAATTTAAATTTAAAAAAATTAGCGGATTTAATTAAAATAATTATAAAAAAAAAAAAAAAAAACATAATCATCCGCCTACCGTTCTAGCTAAGAACGTAGCGGATGATTTTTTTTTTTATTTAAATAAACTAATCCGCTACCGTTCCTAGCTAAGAACGGTAGCGGATGTTTAAAAAAAAAAAAAAAAAAAAAAAAAAAAAAAAAAAAAAAAAAAAAACCTAATTTGCTACCGCTCCTAGCTAGGAACAGCAGCAGCTGACCAATTGTTTTAAATAATATATATATATATATATATATATATATATATATATATATATATAAATCCGCTACCGTTCTAGTGAAGACATCGAGAGGGAAAACAAATCCAAAATGATGCTTGACAAGCAAGTTATAGATTTTTATGCCCTAGCCTTTGTGGATGCCGTTACTCAAATCAAGGCTTCAAGTTCAAGTTCATCATTTTGGGATTTGATTTGCACCCCTTGCGCGCGAGAAAGAGCCTCTATGCTATACAATTCAATAAGTCTTATAAAGACTCTTGTATAAGTAGTTGTGCAAACCCACTTTCCAAGCCAATGTGGGACAAATGCTACTTGAAAGCTTTTTCTCTTCATTTTTCTAACTCAAATGGGTCAACTTTGAGAACCAATTTCTCATTCACTCATTATTCGTTTTGAGCGTACAGTATATCAATCTTTTCGTCTAACTACGAAGAACCTGAATCCACTTTGACCCGACCTAAATCGAAAGTGGACCCCACATATATTTGTACCACAATATAGCCACTAAAATGTCATTTTATGCTATTCTTTTCAATAGTTATTTGTTCAGAGAATATCAACGCTCTACGGTCAACCAACAATCACTCAACTGATTATCCTATTACTCCCAGTTAGATGTCGTTGATCAAATTAATTAATACATGTGCGACATGAATATTGCAAAATGACGAACATATTTAAGTTATAACTCTTTGTGTAAGGCAGAACTACTAGACGGTGAAAATCTATTAGAAGTGCACACTCCTAAATTCTTAAATAGTTTGAGATTGTATGATTTTCTTAATCATTCATTGACATTAATTAAAGGTCGGTGCACCTGTTATGTTATTGCGAAAGATAGATCATTCTATTGGTCTTTATAACGGTACGCGACTCATAATCACAAGTATTTTCACTCATGCGTTGCATAGAATAGATTTATTATAATATTTTAAGAATATTTAGATTAATATGCAATTATATAAATTATAACAACGAATATGAATGGTGTAATGGATGAAATTGGTTGGATCGATTATATTTTTTAATGTCATTCTTGCTTGAATTCGAGCAAATAATTGTTCAATTACTTGTGCAATGTATAGATAAAATTTGTTATTATATATTTAGATATTAAATTATAAACAATTTTATTATTTGAAAGTGTACATTTATTTTATTATAGTATAAAATTAATACAAAAGTATGACTCAATTAATTAATTGAATGATAAATGACATTAATTGAATAATATATGAGTTGTATATTATAACTATTATATATGGAGTCTGGACGGCCACCTATATATGGATAGATACAAACTGGAAATGTGTATTGCTTAGAAAGTTCATCCTTGTTGAAACTTGAAAGAAAAACTTACCGTCATGGCGCGTATGATGACTAATATGGTCGACATGACGGAATCGAGTTTGGTTGATCAAGTCAATGATCTGGGATGGCATCTGAAACGACTCCAAGAGCTTAAGCGACTCCAGGAGCTTGAAAACCAAAACGAGGAGTTGATGGTGAAGATCGAAAAATTGTGTACTAGGATTGGTTATATTGAAGATGATGCATCACAGCTTTTGTGGAGATGCAACCGGCGTAAAGGAGGCTTTGGGCTCGCAAAAAGTTTCTTCACCCTCCGACTTCCTAACCTCCGGAAGAGTATAAGTGATGTTCAAAAAGAGATGGAGGAGTTGGAGAAAAAAATGGAACAAAAATGGGTTCCGCGGCTGCCGATGACCAGGCGTGAACAACAGGTAGCAGTAGTTGGGAGGGATGAAGATATTAAGCGTCTGGTGGATTTTGTGGAGAATGACAGTGTAGACTACCCGTTGTTCGCCGTGTGCGGAAAGGGAGGTCTGGGCAAAACTACAGTGGTGCGAAAGGTATACAACACGCCTGATGTCCGGCATAAATTTATGGGGTGTGCTTGGATCACTGCACCCCACCAGGTCCAAGCCAAAACCCTTTGGCAGGATATCATGTCACAGATTGAGCCTGGGAGAAAGGATGAAATGAAGAAATTAAGTGATACTGCTTTGGCGCAGAGGCTTCACTCATCCTTGCAGTCTGGGAGATACCTCATTGTTCTTGATGATGTCCGCTCAACCGAGGCTTCCCTAATTGCTCTGCCCAATGTTGGAATTCGCAGCAGAGTTGTGATCACCACTCGAGAAACATATCAAGCTCAGAAGATTGTAGAGAGGAAAGGACATATTCTAAAAATGAGACCATTAACTAAAGATGATAGTTGGAAGCTGTTTCTCCAAAAGCATTTGTGTAGCCACGGATCAGGTTAAATTCTGTATGATTAAATACATATACATGCAATAATTGAATGTTTAATTATTTGTTCCATCTAACATAATAATACTGTACTCCATTATTTTTTTTGGTAGATTTTGAAAAGAAGCCCGAGATAAGCGGAGATGTAGTCAACAAGTGTAATGGTGTGCCATTAAGAGATATGATTATTAAATACATATACATGCAATTGAATGTTTAATTAATTTGTTTTGTTTTTTTTTTTTTTTGTGTAGAATTTGAAGAGAACCTGGAGTTGAAAAAGATATGCAGAAATGTAATCAAAAAGTGTAATGGTGTGCCATTAGAGATAATGGTGCTGGGAGACTTGATGGCAGAGAAACACACTATCGATCAGTGGAATTTATTACCCAAAAAGTTTACTTCCGTAAAAGACACTTTAGAGTTGTCTTATAATCTTTTGCCCTGGAATCTGAAGAACTGTTTACTTTATCTGGCAGTTTTTCCAAAAGACACAGATACAGAAGCAGAGAAGTTGTACAATCTGTGGATAGCCGAAGGGTTGATAACTCAAGAAGGTTGCGGCAATTCCAACATGCTGTCCACGGCAGAAACATATCTGAGACAACTAGCGGCCGTAGGGTTGGTCCAGGTTGAAGAAGAGGAAACACCAACACCAACACCAACAAAGATCAAATCATGGCGTCTTCATGACTTGGTTCGAGAACTATGCTGTGAGAAGGCAGAAGAGGAAAGCTTGTTCGCAGCCGTGGACCTTAGAAGAGCTGCTGCGAATAGTAATCAAGACACCACCAGGCTTACTACTGATGTGCGCACACTTGCCTTTTATTTTGGCAAGCGTGTGGATGGGTATGATTTTCCCAACCCAAACAAATTTAGGAAACTAAGATCTTTGTTGTTTTTGAATGCCCACCACCACCTGGTACCGGATCAACACTTATTATTGCCAAAATCATTAGTTTTCAAGGATTGCAGATTGCTAAGGGTGTTAGACTTCAATTGGCTTGACTTTCATGGGACGAAGTTGCCAAAAGACATCCACAATCTCGCGACCCTTCGGTACCTGAGTTTCAGAGGCTGCAACCTGCCGGAATTGTCGCCATCCATCGCCAGGTTGCCAAACTTGGAAATTCTTGATTTGCGGGTTGACCCCACGGTTGACATGAGCATATCAAATGTGTTGTATAAGATTACGAGATTGAGGAATCTTTATTTCCCTCAAACGTTTCATGCGGTTGGTGGGAAATTGCAGTTGGATGGCCTAAGTGAGCTTGAGAATCTCAGCGACTTTGCTTCAACCCATTGCCGGTGTACAGATCTCCCCAAACTTAAAAACCTCAAGTATTTGGCGGCAACTATTGAGGGAAACCCGGATGACCTCGGGGAGACTATGAAATGTATAATGGCAAAGGAATTCAAATCATCATCCATTGTCCTCAAAAACTTCGATTTTTACTCTCACAAACGACTCTCTGCTCTAAGTAACCTACTGGAGTGTAAAAGCTTGAACGCCTTGCGCGTGGAGGGGCACATAGGCAACTTATCATGCCCTATTTCCAACAATCTCACAGAGCTCTTCTTGATTGGTTCTGAACTTACTGAAGATCCGATGCCACTATTGGGAGAATTCCCCCAATTACACAAACTTATCATATGCAATGGAGCCTATCTTGGGAACAGAATGGGTTGTAAAGCTAATACTTTTCTCCAGCTCAGATATCTGAAACTCTCAAATTTGCCCAGGTTAAAGGATTGGACTCTTGGAAAAGGATCTATGGGTAAGCTTTCTACTCTCACCGTTGAAAGATGCCAGCGCCTTGAAAATCTCCCAGGCCTCAAATCTCTCATTCATCTCCGAGAAGTGAATATTGTAAACATGCCCAAAATGTCCACCACGCTCAAATATTCCGATAACCTCAAGCACGTTCTTAGTGTCAACATTTTGTAAATTCCTTCAATTCTGTACAAAAAATTATGGTTTGTCAGTCTTTCAACCTGCATTATTACGCTTTGTTATAAATAATAGTTTTATGGTCTACATTATTACGTAGATTTGTAACATATGTAACGGACGTATTCATGTCCCATTATGTATACCATTTATTAACCCGGCCTTTTGTATCTTTCATGTTGTTGGTTGAAGAGAATAAGAATACTCTCTCTACTTTCAACTACTATTCCTATTGCATTTATCGGGTTAGGAGCTAATCGGCAAACGGATGCAACTAAACACATCACTATATATATATATATATGCATGTGTATCCTTGGATGTTGTTGGTTGAAGAGAATAAGAATACTCTCTCTGCTTTCTACTACTATCCCTATTGCATTTACCGGGTTAGGAGCTAATTGGCCAAGGGACGCAACTAACTAATCTCAATACGCATCACTATTTTAGTTCATTTTTGGATTTCAATTTTCACATTAATTTAATACATACATACATACATACATACATACATACATACATACATACATACATACATACATACATACATACATACATACATACATATATATATATATATATATATATATATATATATATATATATATATAT
>CP025656.1:16414697-16424791 GCA_003576665.1 Ipomoea trifida | reverse complement strand
AAAAAAAAAAAAAAAAAAAAAAAAAAAACATTTTATGTCCATTTATTCATCATCAAGTACAGTAAGTTGATGTATGACAACGATTTATATTAATTCAGTCATCATCTTCAATCGTGATCAGTGGGTAGCATTTGCCTCTGTTTTAGTAATCTTCGATCAAACTAACCGTAATTTAAGTTATCTTCGATCTGACGCATGGGCCACTCTATATATAATACTACGTAAATGTTAATGCTGATTTATTCAGCTTCTAGATGGTACTATGTGGAATTTCTGTGATTTTAAAAATAAATTTTGGCAATTTTATATTCAATGGCGTCATTGGCCTGGCGTGCCAAAGATATTGTCGATTAAAGAAAGACAATAAACTGGCCCTTCATTTATGATATTTTCTAATTGGTTACTAAATTTTTATTTTAATTAGTGGTAGATCAGAGCAAGCAAACATGTGCACCCAATGAATGAAAGTCACGCCAAGAGGAGAAATATAGGAGGGATAAGAAATACTTTCTTTGATTCTATTGATTAGTTGGTGAAAAATAAATTACTAAAAATAATTAATATACTCAAATTCTCTTGCATAATAAATATATGTGATGGTAATACATGAATTCTATCGAGTGACGAGTGAAATTCACAATCACTACTTAATGATGTGTTTTGAATAAATCTCACAATATATAACCCATAATAGGTAAAGAATTACAAGAAAATAAATTAATTTAAATTACTCGATCAATTCAAACCAGTAAGACCAACTTTTACATCACTATCTACCTATCTATATATCTACCACCTACTTGCTCATACTGCATGCCTATCCATGACTCATTGATCTATCAACCACTATAATTATATATGTTAGTATTTCTTTTCTTACTTTACATACCATCATCTATCTTCTCAATTTGCAATTAACTTATCGCAATATAAGGTGCTTACATCATTTAAAATTAGACATTATTCACATTATTCAAATTAAAAAGTTAAATTTAAACTACATATTGTGGATGTCTCATATGTATTGGAGGATGATTAGTGTTAGACGGAACGGAGTGGGTTAGGGGTGCGGGGGCAGCGCTCCCACAGTACAGTACATGTTATTTCTAGCTAGGAGATAAATTGATGCATGGCAGGTATGATTGAGGAGATGGAGTACAATCTTTACACCAAAATCATACTTGTAGCCAGTTCAACTTTCTTAAGGCAAGGTGTAAGTGGGTCTATTTTCTATAGGAAGAAGCAACCAGTATTAGAAAAAAATTTGGTGGTAGGGTGGATTCAAGGCTCAAGTAGTTACGAAGGGGTTTTCTCAACAAAAATAGATAAATATAATTATGATGAGGTTTTCTCTTCTATTGTTAGACATATTGCTATTAAGTTAGTACTTGCTTTGATAGCTATTTTGAATTTGTATTTGGAGTAAGATGGATGTGAATATCGCTTTTCTGCATGGTGATCTAGATGAGTAGATTTTTATGAAGCAAGCTAAAGAATTTGTTAAACCCAGAGGTAATCTAGATGAGTTTAAAATCCCAATTTTTGGACATCATAGTTTGGTTCACAACATCCCTCCAAGACTAGTTGTGAATTGTGATTGGCCCCTACTTACACAAGTATCAGAGTTTGATCATAAGCAACTACAGTATTATTGTACATAACCTGAATGGCCTTTCAGACAAAGTTTCACAATGTAAAGTGGAACATGGTACATGGAATAACAATTGTATTTGTAATCTATGGGCCAATTATTGAACTTACAAATCTCATATAGTTTTGGGGCAGAGGCATGGTTAAATCTCGCCTACAAATAACGGACTTAACGCATGGACCACTGGACCACATTCTCAATAGTGGCAAATTATGCTGAGCAGGTCCACCTTGGACCTTTCAAGGTGGACCTGGGTCCAAAACTACGTCGTTTTTATCTTCTTCTTTTTTTTTTTTTTTTTTAAATTAGTAAACATATTGTTAAATATAGAGTTGTCCAAAAATGTGTGAATGTAGAGGTTTCAAAGTGTGAATATACAGTATAAAAATCGTGAATGTAGATTTATGATTGTGTGAATGTAGAGTTGTCCAGAAATGTGTGAATGTACAATATAGAAATCGTGAATGTACAGTTATGCATGTGTGAATTTGTAATAGAGTTAAGAAGTTCTAGCAACTTGTAGCCCTGTAATGTGTGAATGTGGAGTTCTCAAGTTGTGAATGTGGAGTATAGGACCTGTGAATATAGAGTTTTGAATGTGTGAATGTGGAGTTTACAAATTGTGAATGTAGAGTATAGTGTATGTGAATGTAGACAATAGTTACTAAACATATAATCCTGTAATGTGTGAATGTAAAGTTTACAAATTGTGAATGTAGAGTATAGTGTATGTGAATGTAGACTATAGTTACTAAACATATAATCTTGTAATGTGTGAATGTGGAGTTTACAAATTGTGAATGTAAAGTATACTGTATGTGAATGTAGAGTATAGTGTCTGTGAATGTAGACCCAGGTCCACATTGCAAGGTGGACCGGGTCCACGGCATAATAACCCCTCAACCGTAATTGAAATTGTTTTTTTTTTTTTTTGATAATAGTAATAGAAATGGTTAAATTGTTAAATTTTATAGTAATAGAAAATTTATGAAACTCTATCGTATGAATTTTGTTTCTAAATAATTTTAAATTTCTATTTAACACTAAAAAGTACATTATTTTGCAATAATATTAAATAAGCTTTACAAATGTGAAGCTGTTATTCAGTATCAGTTCATATACACTACAGTTACAGTTCAACACAACTACAGTTACATTTGGATATAACTTCAATTTAATTCGATAATATAAAAGCACAAATGTGAAACTGTTATTCAGTATCAATTCATATACACTGCAGTTACATTTCAACATAGCTACAGTTACATTTTGATATAACTACAGTACAGTTTCATTCGATAATATAAAAACAAATGTGAGGTAGTATCTTTTGAGATGAACTGTAGTATCAGTTATGGAGCTCTGTTACGACTTACGACAAACTGCGTCGTTTTATGACCATAGTTCACAATGCATTGTGGACCATGGTCCACCGTATAATGACTGCATTCAGAGAAAGGGAGAGAGAAAGATTTGGGTGCAAGTGAGAGATATGTAAATGTTTTTGAGTAAAAATCTCACAAATATTTTATGCCAATTAAAATAAATTATTTTTTTTTTGACTGGAATAATTATTTTTCATTAACTTCACTTTCATTGAAAAAAATAATAATAAATGACTTTTGAAATTCATTTTTCATGTTTCTTCATAATTAATGTTAATGTTAAATAAACTAATTACAAAATTGACAAATATATGGATGGATAAAATTTTTTTTTTTTAAAAAATCTTGTTTAGCAAAGGTTTGTAGTAAAATGGATAGGTAATTTCTTTAAAGTATTATTTATCAAGGGTTTGTTCTAGCTTTTTAAAAAAATATTTTTACAGATTCTTTTTATAAATAATATAACATGTTAATAATAATAATAATAATAATAATATAGCATGATATGGCAAAAATGCCCTACTTGGAAAAATAAAAATAAAATTGCCTACTTTGGCAATAAATAAGATTTCATCTTAGACTAGTTAGGAGTGGACTAAAAAACTCATCTTAGGACTAGTTAGGATTCTTTTTCTGGCCTTTTTCCTCTTCTTCCTCCATGAGGCCGGTCTCCTTTACATGAATGAATTCATCAATGACTTCTTTAATCACTTAATTATAATTGACTTAATCACTTAGTTATAATTGTTAAATACTCTTATATATTATGTATAAATGCTATTTTCTTGTATAAAAAAATGATTACACTTAATATATTTAAGCTCTCGAATAACCAAGCTACTTTCTTCTTTATCCAAGCAATCTTTACCTTTATTTACAAGACTACTTTAATATGTTTTCTTGTTACTTAGTTAGGACTATCAAATACCAAAACACTAATAGAGTGATTATAGAGTGTCAAATTTTTGGTAACTCATCTTGTCGGTCATGTTGCGTTCGAGATAAAACATACTGTCATTTTCACGTAGCCATGTACCGATCGTTATATTGTGAATCAGGGTCCACAAGCACTGTGAACTCTAATTCAATACACAAAATTTGATTTTATAAGATACAAAATTTATGTTCATAATACACCGAATTCATGTTCATAGTACATGTACACATAAACACGATATTATGAACATGAATTATGTATATTATGTTAAGTGTTTATGTGTTTTCATTTATATAATTCTATACATTATGAACATGAATTTTATACTTTATAATGTCAAATTTTATATATTGAACCAAGATCCACAGTTCACTGTGGACCATGGTCCACTATATAAATTTCAAGCTGTGTACCGTGTACGCCACTAGACATAACATTTAAGCGACGAACATGTGAAGCACGTAGCTAGGGCCTACGGCTTAATTACGTTGTCCAGCCCATGTCTCAGGCTCTCAGTCCAGCATCATGAGCAAAAATCAGTGGTGAATGTGCGAAATCAGGGTACATTTTTAAGGTAAATTCTTATGTGTTTATAAATAAATTAAAGACACGTGACGTAAAGTGCTAATTATAGACATATAACATGATAATTATATACAAATAATATGTTAACTGCAAATACATACATACATAATTAATATGTTGTTAAAATAGTGTCTATGAAATTAAGATATTATGTGTCTACCGTTAACATATTATGTTTCTATAATTATCATGTTATGTGTCTTCAATTCATTTACAAGCACATAAATTATTAACTACAATGTACATAATATGTCAATTGCAAACACAATATAAAAGTTGTTTCGATACAGGATCCACAATGCAAGGTAAATCCTGATCCATGATATAATTTATCTATGCGAAATTGTGTACTCCGTTTTAATATTGGCAAGAAATAATTCACGAAAATTAATAAAAATTTTACCTGCATACTTATCTAAAACTGATTCCCTGATCCTGAATTAGACACGTGTAGTTTTTTTGGTTTTCTATAAAGAAATTAAATATACATATTAACCCCGTATTTAATATATACTAATTGTATTATTATTATTATTATTATTATTATTATTATTATTATTATTATTATTATTATTATTATTATTTAAACAGGTCTTGTGCTCGAGTGGTACGAGGTGGCTTTCCAATATGGAAGGCCATGCATGAATACGAGTCTCAGTGAGAACATTATTAACTTTTCGTGTTCCAGTAAGTTAAGAAAGTAGTTATGCACAGATACTATATTGTAACAGAGCTAGTAGTACTAAAATAAAACACATAGAATGGTGAATAATTGAATAAAGTACATTGCAGGGTGTACATCAAGTGACTAACACACTCCTAAATGCTTGTATACTAGTGCACACAATAAAGCTAAATTCATATCTTCTTCTTTTGGTTCTAAGTAGATTCGGACCATGTATCCTGCAGAATCTCCAACCCCAAGGGCCCGCCCCCCTCAATCCTTGATCTCTGCTCCCAAACTTTACTCCTGTGTTGCCATGCGGACATTTTTTCTTTCTTTTGTACACAAAAAATCACAAACATAATGTAATATATTACAACCTGTTTTAGGTACATAATTTGTGTTCATATGCTCTGGGTGACGCGGAGATTCGAACCCATGACCTTTTGCATGGCTCTAATACCAAATTAAAGCATGTGTTCCATCTCAACTAAAAGCCTAAGCTGATAGTTGGATTGCACATATTATATTTATGCTCACAATAAGTACAGAATTTTACAACACAAGACACATAAATTCATAACATAAGACACAATTATTAATTTTTTCAGGTATAGAATTCATACTTGTTAGGTACAAAATTTCATAACACAATATAAAAAACTCACAACATAAAAACACATACACATGCACTACATTATACTAAATAATGTACTTTTAGTACTCAAATAATGTATTTTTCGTGAATACAAGGTACCTTTTTAATATACTAAAAATATATTATTTGATAGTATACAAAATAATATACTTAGCTATGTGAACCATGATTGAATGAATAGATGGTGGGCTAGCTCGCCAATTTGACACCACTTAGAAAGAGGCAGAGGGAGATAGTTAAGCCTGAGAGAAGATTCAAAAATGTCTTCAAAATAAAAATTCTAAAAGTTTTTCCGTTAAAGTTATTCATTTTTTTCTCTTTTACAAGAATATGTATTTTTATTAACTTCATTTTTCTTTTACAGCCAAACAATAAAACTTTAAAAATTAACATTTGAAACTCATTTTTTATGCTCCCAAAAATTTGTGTGAGACGAGTCATGCAAATTCGTAAAACAAGTCGAATATTTAATTAATGGATCAAATTTGACCCATTAATTAAATACTTAATCTATTTCACAGATTAAGATGGTCTCACATAAATGTTACCTTAGAGGTTGCTTGGTTTTTTGGGCGTTAAACCAGTAAGATTTAGACTATTCAACCTTCAGGTTCTTGCGTTTCAGGTTATCATATCGCTTGGCTGTGCTTCTATACGACAAATAATAAATCAACATAAATGCTTGTGGCTTGTCATGTATCCCCAGTCCCCACTGGTATTACTATGACGATAAACACCATAAATAGCTGTCAGATTGTCATATATCTAAGCTGTCTTTCTTGGGCACCAATTGAGAGATAGGTTACATTTACACCAATTAGAATGATGATTGCGAGATTATAAGAATAGTACGAGGTTATTATAGTCATAAATTTTGCAAGCATTTTGAAACTTGGCGTGTTGGATTTTCGTCGCATGTGTACATCTCGTCATGGCTTAATGTGCACTTTGTGTTCATGTGATGTGTGTATGCATTGTAAACTTGACGTGTATGCATTATAGTATATTAGTATATATGCACGTGTGCATAATGCAATTTTTTAGTGTGCACAGTGTATATATGCACGTACACACAGTTCTGTTCTGACCACATTCTACCGTGCACATGATGTTCATGAGTGCACACAGTCGCCCAAACTACAACACAACACCCCATTCTATTATCATTTGTTCCACGTGTTTGTCTAAACTAAAGCACCGAATACTAACAAAACAATCAATTTTGTACTATTTAATAATATTAATAATTTATTATTTAAATGAAAGGATTTTTTGGATGCCCAAAGGTATTCATCCAGCCGATAGCAAAAGACTAATCCTTCGTCCCAACGGTCACCAAACTAAGTGGTAAGAGACTGACCAAATGGTTTGCTCCATTCACATGGGTGGGGATCGAACACCCAACATCATGTTAAATGAAAGGATTTAATAATATAGAATCATCACGTTTTGTAATTGACTTACCGGCCTATTTGGACGGAAGTTTAGAATTTTGATTGCATTGATTTGTCCCTTAATTGATATTTATGGTAATTTGGATTGCTGATTATTCGCATGAATTGAGGGTGCTGAGTTTTAATTATAGTCGTTGACCACTTATTTTCTATAACTAATTTTTATGTGGGATGGAGTTCTAATGTGACCGCGCGCACACATATAGGGTCCCGTTCATGTGAGAACCACTCCCCAGGAGAGAACATACCGTGTGGTCTAATCTAGGCTATTGAAATAACATAATCCACAACTCTGGTCAAGTCATCATAAAGTACTAATTAGCGTGGATTAAGGACAAGAAAAAAAAACTCTTGAAGGGCAATTTGATCGGTCAACAGGCTACCCAACGGGTTCAATATACTCGTTGAGCAATCTCGTTATATCGTCGGGTATGTTCAACAAGTTCAATAGACCTATTGAGTTCAACTAGACTATTCAACGAGTCTATTGAACCCATTGATATTTGCTTGGCACTGTCGTGCATTGCATACAAAGCACTCTTTGGTTTGTTGGCTACTCTTTATTTATAGTTTTTGACTCATCAGTCCTTGAAAGCATGGAGACGACCTACTTACATGGCTAAGCCAAAGTAAACTGAGACAGACATCTCCATGAAGCTCATCAGTTTCACAGATTCACAGAGAATCTAATTAATCTACTTGGCATCTAACCTTAGAGCTGCTACTGCTAGGAGTAGGTACGTGTTTCGATCACTGATAGTATTTCCCTTTTTTATATATATAAAGATCATAAGAACCATTTCCTACATGAGAAGACAAATGTGAGACTGTAAACAAATCTGGGTTTTCTATCTTGAGTATGTATATAACTATGATTTTTCTATTTTGTTGTTCATATTTATTTACATATAGGTGCTTAATTGGTAATTTTGGTTTGTGTTTTGAAGGATGGAATAATTATACGTGGATGTTAGGTTTGATTTTAGGCGTTGAATTTATTGTAAATTAGGATTTCCTTACTGATGTATTTTCCTTCATGTGTGGTTACGTTCTTTCTCCATCATGCTTTGTGTTTTTCTTCTTCTGCTTTTCTTTTTTCTTTTTTCAGCTAGGACTCATGTTAATTTTTGTGTTTTTTAATTATCTTATCATTTGAGTTTTTTTTTTCCAGCTAGGACTCATGTTAATTTTTGTGTTTTTTAATTATATATCATTTGAGTCTAATATTATCTCGGAATAATGTTCAAATTGGCCATTGAACGAAATGTGAAAATGCAATTTGGCTACTGAACAAAAAAAAAAAAGTACAATTAGGCCACTCAGGTTAACACCCCATCTAGCAGGTTGCAGGTTAATGTGGACGATGATTTGGCATTTTTTTAAAAAAAATCTTTTTCATTTCTTATTTTTATTTTTGAAAACCCTTTTCTAGCATAAAATCTACTGCAATATATATTCAATTTTTTGAAAGATATATATTCAGTTTATAATTTTATATAATAATTAAGATGTTAATACATAGAATGAAACATGATTCCCTTCACAGTGCACTACTTTGGAGCTAAATTAAACAAAAGGTGGACCAAACACTACTTTGGTGCTAAAATCTCTCTTCACCACTATCATTATAATTTGAAAAAATATGCTGCAGTACCTAGCTCTTTTGTATGAACATATACACACTTCAAATATTTTTCACCGAACCAAACAGGCTATAGATATAAGAAATTGAAACTGCAAATTAATGAAGCTACGAACTGATAAATTTCAATATGATGAAACCCCGAAACAACAACGAAACAAATAGAGATTTTAAGCGTGATTTGAGAATTTCATAGTTGATTTGGAGATTTCTATTTGAAGCTTTATTTATTTATTTATTTATTTATTGAAAGAATGAGTGAGGCTTAATTTGCCTGTACATGGTGGAAGAAAGAGTAAAGAAAGAAAGGAAAGGACCAGGTGCGTACTGTAACAGATTTTATGAAAGAAAAGATTTTTTTTTAATGAAAATTAAAAAAAAAAAAAAAAAAGTCAAGTCATTTTCCAATCAACACATGCTACCTGTTAGATGGGATGTTAACCTGCTATCAGGTGAAATTGAATACATTTGGTGTGTTGACTAACTTAATTGCACTTTTTTCGTTCAATGGCCAAATTGCACTTTCACGTTTTGTTCAGTGGCCAATTTGGACCTTATTCCTATTATCTATATTTGTAATTGATCTATGGGTAGTTTTCGCGAGCAATGTACTGGTGTGCACTAAGGCTTTCATTGATGTGCATTTGCATTGGTGGTTCCTCGTGACTGGATTTTCGTCGTGTGTCCACCTCATCATAGCCTAGTGTGTACTTTGTGTTCATGTGATCCGCGTGTATGGGCATCGTAAACTTGGTGTGTGTACACAATAGTACATATGCATGTGTTATTTGCTTGTGGTGTAGTTTCTATTTAATGATGTGTTTGTGTACTAGTCAAGTATGTGAATTAATTGGAGTTTTATTTTTTTTTATCTGATCCTTATTTTCTATGCTTGTGGTGGTGGTGGTGCATGATGTGTATGTGTGTATTTCAATATGAAAGTGTGTACAATGTAATATTGTATAAGTGTGGTGTGTGTAAATATGATATGATTCATTCGATTTTTTCAAATGTAAAGCTGAGATTATTATTGGTTCTTAATTTTTCGCTTAAAGGACTTATTCTCACATATATATATATATATATATATATATATATATATATATATATATATATAT
>CP025656.1:16235661-16414675 GCA_003576665.1 Ipomoea trifida | reverse complement strand
GGGTGAATCCAAAAAAAACTTACACTCAAATGTTAATTTGCTTTTGATGATATTTAAAGTGCATTCAGTAGGATTAAACAAGTTCATACTTCATAGTATGCAGTTGATAGTGTTATGAGTGCATTCAAAGTTTTAGATGATTATGAAATTATCACCTTTTTTTTTTTGTTTAGATTTATTTATCTTCTCATATATATTGAGGGTTAGAATTAACTATCAATTTTTGTCGATTTTCACTTAAGCATTACTTTATATATGTTTGGGGGGCCAAGCACCTTGTGCTCAATTGGCATGTAGTGGCCACCCTTAGATGGGAGGTCATGAGTTCGAGTCTCAGTCGAGGAGATCTCGAAATTGACTCGGAAAATTTTTCTTACCCGTTTTAATTTAAATTTCAGCTTTCATATTTCACCTCCTGATCCATATATAACCTAACTTTCATTCATTGAGTGTTCATCATTAGAGGGGAAAATAAGAGAGTATCTAAATTACTCATTTTCTAATGTTGGATATTGTTTTATGATAATGAAACCAACCAGCTATGATTTTAGACTCTGTTTGGCAAGCTAGTAGCTTCTTAAGTTTTTCATCTTTATCTTGACTACCCTTTTCTCTCGTCCCAAAAACTCTCCCACAGTGACGCTGGTGAGACTTGATCTCTAGTCTTTTTCCCTAAATTTCACTCATGTGACCAGTTGAGTTGCTCATGCGGGCACCTTTTGGCCTTTTCTCTTCAATATGTTTGATTGTAATTTCAATTTGACATTTGTGTTTGAACATTAATTTTTGTATGAACTAATTTTATGAGTTATAAGCATTTTTTTTATTTTATATATTTTCAAATATATGTTCTTACTTTTTATTTTATTAAAATATATTGATTTCATTATTTTATATTTTAATATATAAACAAACCTATTTACTTCTCAAAAAAAAAAAAAACAAACCTATTTAAATTTCAACTATTTAAATTTTATGAAGATATCCGTTTTAATCTTTTTACATTTATGAGCTTATCAAAAATCTAATTTTATCAAATACTTTTAAGCATAACAGCTAACTTAACAATTTGGTTTGTCAAACATAGCCTAAAAAGATAATAAAAGAATCAGGTATTCTATCGCACCCGGACATTTAACAATGTCCACTTATTTGAAAAAAAAATTTCAGCTGTGTCTACTTTTGGGTCATTACCCATGGAATACTACGAATTGAATATGTTTACTAATTTTATTTTCAGCTGTGCTGGGTTGTTATGCCGGATCCAGGTTCACTTTGCAAGGTGGATCTAGGTCTACATTCACATACACTATACTCTACATTCACATACACTATATTCTACATTCACAATTTGTAAACTCCACATTCACACATTACAGGATTATATGTTTAGTAACTATACTCTACATTCACATACACTATACTCTACATTCACAATTTGTAAACTCCACATTCACACATTCAAAACTCTATATTCACATGTCCTATACTCCACATTCACAACTTGAGAACTCCACATTCACACATTACAGGGCTACAAGTTGCTAGAACTTCTTAACTCTATTATAGATTCACACATGCACAACTCTACATTCACGATTTCTATACTCCATATTCACAATTTAAAACCTCCACATTCACACATTTCTGGGCAACTCTACATTCACACAATCATAATCTACATTCACGATTTCTATACTCTACATTCACACTTTGAAACCTCTACATTTACACATTTTTGGACAACTCTATATTCAACAATATGTTTACTAAAAAAAATAATAAAGACAAAAACAACGTAGTTTTGGACCCAGGTCCACCTTGTAAGGTGGACCTGGGTCCACAGCATAATTTTCCAGCTGTGCTTACTTTTGGGTCATTACCCGTGGAATTTTGAGTATTTTGAGTCATACAACGTAATAAAAAAAGGTTTACGATTTGTACCGAGTATTTTGAGGCACATTGCTTTGCTTTTTGCATGCAATTTTGGTTGTACAGGTGCAAGAGGTATGTGTATCGATCAACATGTTTTTATTTTTTGTAAATTTTATAAAGATATCCAATTTTTTTTTTGTTTTTTTTTTAAAATTTTAACTAACAAGTTATTGAACACTTTTTGGTTCTGCCTATATTTGATAAGGCTTATTTTAGAGCTTATAACTAATATTAAACTACAAATTAGCTATAAGTTCTGTTTGATATGTAAAATATAGGAGTTTAAAATAATATTAGCTTATTTTGAAATGATATCCCAAGTAGTATTTCAAAATAAGTGGTTGACTTTTAACTTCTTCTTTTTTTTTTTTTTCTTTTTTTTTTTTATCCTTGTTAACTTACAAGAATAAAAACATCTACTATTCATTAATCAAAATGCAAATATATTAAATTATTATTTTATGAATTTTTACACTTATCAACTCATTCAACAATTAATTTTATCAATTTTTTTTAAATTTTAATTAATTAGCTTATTAACTTTCATCTTAATGTGTCGAAGGGAATCTTTGACTATATACAATGAACTAATTTAACCACTCTCAATTTCCGACTTTTAGCTAATACTCCGTAACTTTTTAGGTTTAAGATAATTTTCTATTTTCAACCAACTTTTAATCTAATTTTGCCAAATAAAGCCTTTATCTACAAATTAAAGATCGAAATGGAACCAACTATGTTTCCCAAAGCAGTTCTTATTTGTCGTAATCTTGAGGGAGATAAAATGGCGTGAGTTTTGCAGAGGAGGATTAGTCTATCTGGTGCATCTGTAGCCGGTTTTTCTTTAGTGTTTGTGGACAATTTTTAAAGACAAATTTTATATGAAAATTGGGTGTAAGATCAGAGAGAAAAATAAATAGCTTCAAAGGGAAAAATATATAATTTGGCATGCATGCATTGTTAGATCTAAAATATAGCCTAATCATATAGAATGAATCAACGAGAAACCTAACATCATAGTAGCGGAAACGTAAGTCGTGTTGATCTCCAAATGCAGTTGATAACTTGTTGTGTTGTATTGTCTCTTGAACTGTAATTCTGCAGAGTATTAGTGTTTTGTCTCACACTTGACTCAGTGTATTGGTATTTTATGAGCAATATGAGTACCATAACTTTAGTTGATATATTATTGTCTGTTTTACATCCCATCAATACAGGCTTTATATAGACATAATGATGGAATATGGACTAAAACTAGATGTTTAATTCAACTTATTACTTAATGGGCTTAGTTCACTTGTACCACATAATTAAGCCCACAATATATGGGAAAAGTGAAAAGTCTTACATGCATATATTTTTTGAGTACCACATATTTTTTGACTATGTTACAATGGTTCATAGCTACTTTCTCAACCTACTGAAGCACAAAGAGTCAACAAAGTCAAAAGTTTTACATGCATATATAATTGTTCAACGTAACCAAAATAATGAATATAATTCTGTTGAATTGGTTGCAGAGTAATTTGAAGTGTAAGCTCTGATCTATTTGGTTAAGTCCGACATGATGTCACAGTCCCACGGTGTTCACAGACCTCGGATCATCAAACACACTGATGCCATAGCAGTTTCTGACTTTTATGCATATGGTCCCTTGTATGAAGAGATCAAGGCAGCAGAGGTACCGGGAGACGCTAACCTATATTTACGTCAAATAACCAAAGAGGCTTGGAATTATTTTGTAGATCAGGCGAGTCGCGATTCAGATCTCATGAATACGATAAGAGTCCCAGTCCAAGAACAGATTATGTCAGAAAGCAGTCCCGACCTGGAGCTGGAGGGACAAGCCAATCCTGGGAATGGGACAAGTGGTGACCATCAAAATGCCACAGAACAAATAGAGACGGGAGATGAGAAAATGATAAAGGGTTACTACATGAGTAAAATTGCAGAGGTTGTAAACGAAGCAAAAAGGGTTTATGATGGGACAAATGTTATTGATGAGATGCCAGAAAGCAGGTTTAAATTTATGATGATAAATCATGGCTGCTTATTCCTACTGCAAATGCTTGTATTTCTTGGATTAGGAGTGAATAAACTTAGAAAACGTAGTAAACTCCCTGGCAATCAGCTTGATACCCTATTTGGCAGCGATGAGAATGACATTGAAAGAAGGAAAATTGGGTTCTCTAAGTCCGCAGTGTTTCCTGGCAACCAAATTCCACTGCTTGTGCTCAATAAACTAATCGACACTAGTTCTTTCTTCAAGAAGGTTGTGTCAGATGAGAATTGGCCAAAGCTCTCTTCTTCTTCATCTTCTTCTCCAGATCTAGTACTCAAAAGTGTTCTATATGACCTTATCTTAGGTCCTGTGCTCAAAACCCACACGCAAGAAGCTACAGTAGACATACTTCATGGCCTCCACTCAAGATTGGTTGGGAAACATGGCAACATTGACAGTAAAACAAACAATTTGGACACGCAGCCTGATAATCAAAGGATCCCAATGAGTAGTATGGGTAGTGTCACAGAAATGTATTCTAAAGGAATGCACTTTAAAGGGGTAAGCGGCATGGAAATTACAAAGATTAAGATCAAGGGTAGTGTGCTCACCAAGAAGGTCCTTCATTTGCCTGTCTTCACTTTCAATGAGATGACCAAGTACTTGTACAAATGCCTTAAAGGTTACGAGAAAGACCAAGCTCCCAGGGAAAAGGTAGTACACGACTATCTGCAGTTTCTCAGAGATATTGTTCAATGTGACCAAGATGTTTTGCTGTTACGACAAAAGGGAGTCATTCAAGTACAAGTACAAAATGATGATCATGAAGTGGTCGAGTATCTGGGGGAGGTAGCCACCGATGACGCACCGCTAACCACCCATCATTTTCGAACGCTGAAACTCGCTATCACTCACCATCATCTCAAGCCATGGTATTATAAATGCCTCCCTCTGTTTGCAATTATCATATCAATCTTATCACTTATCTTCGGTATCCTTGCATATTTCTTGGAGAGATCCAAATCAGATCGAAAGACATAATCGTTAATCTGTCTCTGAGGTAGCTAAGCAAGTTTAATTTACGAATTATTTTATATTTTCACGTCAAAAACTATACTCCCATATAATATTCCACTATGCTTTATGAATCAAATAACTCGTCACGATTTTACTATCTAGTCCATGATATTGTTAATGCAGTTGAATCCGCAAGACACAAGTCTATATCAATATCAATTTACTAATATGATTAAGTACAACGACACAAAATATTTATACAAAAAGCTAAGATCACCTCCAGTATCCATTGAACTTGTTCAGAAATATAACTTGAAATTGATGAACACAAGTCCCTCTTGTCACAAGATCCCTCCAGATAAATGTGCAGTTTCCGTCTGAGCGGTTAGAACACACATCATCGGTCACCGGCGGGGAAGACATCAGCGTCGTCGCCGGAGAGATCCAGCCTCCGGATCTACCTGCTGCTGTTGTCGACGAGCGAGAGAGAGTGAAGACAGTGGTGGCGGAGGGCGGTGTGGCTCGGCGTGGTGGCTGCAAAGGCGGAGGCCGCGATGGCGGCCGGCTTTGCGGCTGCGAGTACCGGGCAGCACAGGGTCCGGTGGAGAGGAGCTTAATTCCGGCGGTCATGGCATAACTCAGATCAATTTCTCTACCTCAGGTGAATGACTATGTTAGTTGGTGTTCTTGGATTTGAGGAAACACTATTGATGAGTGAGTGTAGAGACTGAGAAAAACCGAGGAGAGGAGAGAGATCCGATTCTTCACCACTACATGTACGGAAGAAGAATACACTAATTAGCCGGCATGGACAACTTTGTTGGTCACAGGATCAAGTTTATAAAAAAAGACCAGGGATTCAGTCTTACCAACCACAGTGTGGAGCAATTTCTCAAAGTGAGAAGACTCCTCGTGCCCCATAAGCACAGGCCTAACCGGTGTTCAGATAGGTTACCATAATTTACAGCTTCTAAATTATGGGTTGAGGCATGGGAGCCTTCGGTTGGGGATTCGACCTTAGGGAAGAAGGAAGAAGACACTAAGTGAGTGTTTGGTTGTATGGAAAATATTTTCCATTGAAAATGTTTTCCAAGGAAAATGTTGTTGTATGGAAAATATTTTCCATTGAAAATGTTTTCCAAGGAAAATGTTGTTTTATGTTGTTTGGTGAGATGGAAAACATTTTTCATTAGAAAATAAATTCCACAAAGTTGAGTAAAATGAATTCTTTGCAAAGAGTTGTGATTTTGTTTTTCACAAGGCTTGGAAAAAACAATTAACACGACTGAATCATTTCTCTTATGAAAGTTTCTTAATTATATAGATACCTATTTATTCATTTATCTTTTTAGGGGCATATTATATTCATGATTCTTTACCTTTTTAAATCCAATTAAACAATGAAATTTATATTCTCAATAATTTCTTTTTTACCCATCAAACAATGAAATCTATTCTTTTAGATTTTATTTTCCATAAAATTTCAATTCCATTTCACTTCAAATATTTTTGAGCGAACCAAACCAGCTGGAATAATTGATTCCAAGTGGAAGAGGAAGTAGACATTAAATTGATTCCAATTGGCTTCCACTAAGAAAAGGAGTGCTCCCTTGGAAGGGCAAATTAAAAGAAAGATTGGAGTTAAGTGGTTTTCTTTTTCCCCTTTTACTCCACTTGATGTGTGTGTGTGTATATATAGAGGGGTTGGATGTCTTCCACTAAGAAAAGGAGTGCTCCATTGAAAGGGCAAATTAAAAGAAAGATTGGAGTTGAGTGGTTTTCTTTTTCCCCTTTTACTCCACACTTGATATGGGTATGTGTGTAGGGGTTGGATGCTATGAGACCACCCTTCTACATGAGATCATGAGATTGCATCTTAAGCATCCATCTTCAAAACATGAATAACTATGATTTAAGATCGTTTCCGATCCTATTTTAATTAATATAGAATTAATTGATAGGGGTGATATAGTAATTGGCATGGAAATTTAATTTTTATTTAAATTAATGTTTAATCTTTACGAAATTTGTAGGAGTTATATTCATGGTAGGAAATTAACCAAGAATCCAATATTATCGAGTAAATCCGAAAAAGACGACTCTGATCGTTAGTTGCGTCGGTGTGCAACACATCATTATAATGTGTGCGAGGTGGGAACAAATTGTATACTTCCAAACATATTAGTGTGCACGGGTGGATTCCTATAATTTAGTGTGTGCAACATGGTGTTCGACGGGTTTTGAGTAAAAGCGTTGATTCTCAGTAAAATGCACACACCTGTTTACGATTTTGCACACACTAATGATAGGTGATATGCATACTAAAAAATGTATATAATAAGGAAGGTTTACTATGTAAAAATAAAAACATTGCGCACATTATTACACCAAAATGCATGATAGTACGCACATAATGTAGATAGGGTCGTATGGCTTCACAGCCTTTGATTTCTATTGCACATACTCACGGACGGATATGCACAATGATCAATATTATACCACAACTGATGAGTAAAATGGTGATAGTGAAAAGATGGTGTAAATGTCGTTCCACTGAGGATTGAGTCTATGGCACGTACGTGAGATATGTAAAATTCTAGGCACTAAAGATTTGGAATTCAGTAGAATACAAGCAAACTAAGATTGAGGAATGGAAATAAAAGGAATGCAAATTAAACAAGGATAACTATATGATAAAAGAATGAGTCCAGATTAGGGGTATTGTTATCTTGATGCACTAACAATCTCTGAATTAAGGGAAAACAATTAACCAAGTGATTATTGGCAATGCACATAAGAATTCAAGTTCAAGCTAATTTCGCAATCAATAAACAAGAATTAGAGTAAGATTGCCTCACTTTCGTGATGCATCAATCTTAATCCTTGAAATACACAAGGGTTATAAGCCCCCAAATTACCCATATTCTCATAATAGGAAAATTGGTTTGAAATTGGTTAGGCTGAGTTTTTCATCCAACTTTCGCTAAAATAAATACATCTCCAAAGCAAATCAATAAAAAGATGTGCATCAATTATTATCAATAAGATGAATTTATAAACCAATTTAAACATAAAAACCCTAGGTTAATAAATTATCTACTTTATGCAATAATCATAAACCTATCATCAAGAATAACAATAGAACCATAATCCAAACCCAAAAGCTAACTACTCACGCATCATAAAAGTATACAAAGCAAAGTAATAATAAATCATCATAAATATTGCAAGAAATCTGAAAAGAAAGTAAATAAAGAAAGAAGAGAACTTTACTAATAATGAAGAACAAATCCAACTCCAATTCGTGATTCCAAACTTGAAATTAAATAATCTAATGTAAAACTAATCTGAACTATGCTAGGAAAATCTAAAGAGAGTAGGAGAAATAACCTAAAACTTACTAGATCGAGTTGGGAACCACTTAAAGCTGTAGAAATTCGCAGAATAAATAGTAGATAGATGGGCCTCACAGCCGTGAGGCAGCTTCTAATTTTGATTCTTCTTTCCTTTCCTACCTTAGGTAATTTCCTTTGCTTCCAAAATTGATCCAAAACATTCCAAAATCCTTCTTTTGCTACTCGTTTTAGGCAGTTGCACCTGTAGACACAAAATACACAAATGAGTTTCACTTACCGATTAAGAATATAATTAGGCAATTACTATAAAAAACAACTAAAATAGAGAGTGAATAATGGTTCAGAATCAAAGACATCAACAACATTGGGGACGCTCATAAAAATGCACACACCAGTTTCTGTGTTTGCACACGTTCAGGTACTATGGTTTCTATTGCACACTCATGGACGGATATGCACACTGCTCAATATTATTCCACAACATTGGGGACGCTCAGTAAAATGCACACACCAGATTGCATTATGCACACATTTAGGGTAGGTCGTATGCACACTAAAAAACGTACATAATTCCTGCGTTTAATTTTTTTTTAAAGTTTTTTAAAAGTTTTGATTCCTACCGTTACTAGAATCCCTCTAAATAAGACATTCTCATTCTAGAAAACAACTAAAATTACTATGTCGCCCATCTCTCTCTCTGTTCATAGTTGCTTTCTCAACCTACTGAACATCCATGTGGAGTGTAAACAAAGACACCAGGTGCCACTAGACCACAAGATCTTTGGCATATATATATATATATATATATAGAGGACCTATATAAAATCCTAATCATATGAGAACAATTCCTCATGTAAGAACTTATGGAAAAATCCAAACCATTGATCTAGAAGATTTGATGGATGAGAAATCAAGTAAAAATGAGCGGGGTCATTTTCATAAATATTAAATTTTTAAAATGAGCGGGGTTATTTTCATAAATATTACAAAGTTTTGTTTATTTTCAACCGTTAAATCTATTAGATCAATTGTTTAGATTTGTCATCACGTTCTCACTTGAGGCATTGTTCTCACCTAATTATGGATTCCGAACCTAGACTTGTTTTAGCTTATTTTTTCCTCTTCTTTTTAGATTTCCCTAGCATAGTTTAGCCTAGTTTTACATACATTGCTTTGATTTCAAGCTTGGATTGCAGATTGGAGTTGGATTTCTTCTTCTTCATAGTAAAGATTTATCTTTTCCTTATTTGCTTTCTTTTTAGTTTTCTTGCAATGTTTATGATGATTTATTATAGCTTTGCTTTGGATTAGGGTCCTATTGCTATTCTTGATGCTAGGTTTGTGATAATTACATAAAGGGGATGAATTATTTACCTAGAGTTTATGTTTGAATTGGATATTGAATTCTTCTTGTTATTGTTTGATGACCAACAATTGTTAGCTTGTTTTGGAGAGGATTTCATTTCAATGAGAGTTGGATGAAAGATTCAAGCCTAACCAATTTTTCTACTATGAGAATAGGGGTAATTTGGGGGCTTATAATGCTTGTGTGTTTCAAGGGTTAGGATTGATGCATCACAAAAGTGGGGCAATCCTACTCTAATTCTAGTTTATTAATTGCAAAAGTACCTTGAACTTGAATTCTTATGTGCATTGTCAATAATCCCTTGATTAATTGTTTCTCCCTAATTCTGAGATTGTTAGTGCATCAAGATAATAATACCCCTAATCTGGACTCATTATTTGTTGCTTGGATTCTAGCGAATTCTAAGACTTTAGTACCTACAATTCTATATATCATACAAGTACGTGCCGTATGACCCGTATCTCTAATCCTCTGCGAAACGACATTCACACACTCTTTTTACTATCACCACTTTTACTCACCAACCCCAAAGACTCAAGACTTCTAGTAGATCATCAAGATTCTTAAAAAGTCATTTTAGTTTGGAAAACAATCAACTTTGGGTTGATTTTGTTCTAGAACTCTATAGTTTTGTAGAAAGAGAAAATGTATCAAACTTGGTGTAGTCATGTGAAAATCTATACAAACTTGGTGATAATTTTGTGATCAAGTACAAGTTTGGGATTGATTGTATTTTGTGGTGAGAAAGATTCTAGTAAACTTTGAAGTGTAAAATGAGAAGAGTGGAGCAAAATAATTACATTACCACCGAACCACTATAAAATTACAGTCTCATTGACTTTACGCATTTACCTTCTTAATTAATAATATTGGTTAAATTACTTTTTCATACTTAATTATAATCATTTGTCAATGTCTTAAGACATTTTATATATGCTACATAAACTCTTAAAAAGAATTCTCAACTATTTTTTTCTTAACTATTTAGTTATATTCAACATAACTTTGATAAGTATTGTTCAGAAATTAACTCTTGTAATCAAACATTAGTTTGATTACCAGAACTTGGAACAAATTTTAAAAAGGCTAATAAGTGGATTCACCGTACCCCTCCCTCTAAACTTATTCTTTCAAGTTTCAACCCAGAAAGATAATAACTTTGTTGGGAATTTGGAGAACTAATTCTAAGTGTTAAGATTTTTTTTGGGTAAATTCACTGGATCTTTCTCCACCCACATTCGTCACTTGTTGGAATCGAACCTGGATTCTCACGAAATTCTTCCCCACTAAGAGAGCTCACTTGCGACTTGAGATGCTCATTGGATTTTAAGTGTTAAGATTCTTGATTCTCGTATTTCATCATGTGTTTTATTATATTACTCCCGGCCGGCCATTACCAATAACCAATTTCCAACAGTGGAGGCTAAAGATAATAAGGGTGCGTTTGGTTCGCACATGGGAATTAGAATTGGAATCGGAATGGGTATCAAATACTTGGTAAGGATAATGGATTTTGGTGAAAGTATTTAACATGTTTGGTAATTTTGTGGAATGGGAATACTTATTAATAGTTGGGGAAGAAAGGAGGAAGAGAGATGAATCCCTTATTTAATAAACGTATGAGTTTTCCCATTAATGTGATATTTCAAACCCGTAGTAGCATTCTCAAAACCTATCAACCAAACACTAACAATCACTTTTATACCCCTTCCTTATGCCTAAATCCACCAACCAAGCACACCCTAAATTTGTATAAAGTATTAAAGTGTGCGCAACATGCAATGTGGCCTACCTCCTCGAACTTTGGTTCAAGACGTACTAGAAATACTTTGGGAAAAAGCTATGCATGCTTCAAGTATAAAGATAATAACTTTGTATAAAGTGCAACGACAGCTTAGCTGCATGCGCGCGCTCCACAAACTTTTGTTAAGTACGTCTAAGGATAATGCAACTACATATATATATATATACTAGTATTGTACCCGCGCGATGCGCGAATGTAACTAATGCTATTATGTAATCGAAGTTATTCAAAATTATTGTAATGTAATAAAAGTTTCTAAAATTTGATTAAACAAATATATTATTTAATATTAGAAATTTACGAATTATTAAAAATTTTATGGGATGGTACGCAACATTGGTAGTATAATTACTACTCCCTCCACCTTCGTTGGCTATCAAAATTCTTAAACATTAGGGTTGTTGATCCTTGAAGCAGCAATATACAATTGACCATGAACAAAAACTGGTTTACATAAGAGTAACACTACCTGAGTTAAAGTTTGACCTTAACTTTTGTTGACAATCATTGTGTATGACAACATTAAAGAAAATTGTCTTACTTGGAATTTAAATGACAATTTTATATCATTTGTCTTATTTACATAAGAGACGACTGGCAATATTTGTCTAACATCACCTTCAAAAACCACCGTCTTTCCACTTAAGGTTTTGCCACCACTATGAGGATTGTTGAACTACATGAGATCACGCGATGTTCTATCAAGTGCCTCGAAGCAATGTTTGTGCATCATTGATGCTTCATCCCATATTATAAGTTTGGACTTGATAATTAGTTCACCCGTGCAGCGTGAGTAACATATAATGTAGGCTAAAGATTAAAAATAGTGTAAAAAAAAGTAAAATAGTATATGAAATAATTAATGAAAAATGATTACAATTTCAATTGTATTATACACTATTGGAAACTTCTTTGTAACGACATTTTTAGTCGTACTGGTAAATTATCCACACATATAAAAAATTTTAATCCCCTAAGATTACTTACTGTTGAGACTGCTACATACTTGGTCATGATTAAAGATGCACGGACTAACATTATATAAATTAAAATGAAGTATTGTTGTAAAATAAGAATAAGAAAAGATAATATTATTAATTAAAAACCTATTTTTAAATTACATTAATAGTAGAAGTACAAATATTTTTTGATTCATCGCAAAATACAATTTTGAAGCCGTCTAGTTTTGATCCAGCCACATATAATTGACCATGGACAAAAATCACTTTAAAATCAATTCAATATTCGACAGTGTTTGTCCTTAACTTTTATTTAGAGTCATTGCATATGTACTTTTATTATATTAAAAATGTACTTTTTATTTATGGCTCATCTTGGAGTCATTGCATATATATTAGAGTCATTGCATATATACTTTATTAGAAATTTACGAATTATTAAAATATTTAATCCACAAATATACTACTTAATATAACAATTTTTTTGCCAAGCTTTAAGATAGTAACAATAGGAACTGTCTTCTTTGAAATTTGAAAAGCAACATTGGATCATACAGTGTCATAGACACCCCTTAGTAATAAAGATAATAACTTTGTATAAAGTGCAACGACAGCTTAGCTGCATGCGCGCGCTCCACAAACTTTTGTTAAGTACGTCTAAGGATAATGCAACTACATATATATATATATACTACTGTATGTAAAAAAAAAAAAAAAAAAAGTAACAGCCTCCATGAATATAATATGCTTAACGGAACGTAACAGCTAGCTATATATAGCCAGCCTCCAAAGATCAAAAACATTATATTTCATTCCCTCCAAATTAAACTTGGAAGCTAAGCTAAGCTAGAACGAACCACGCACATTATGGCATGTACGGATATCGATGCAAACCCCGAGAGTCTGGTCTCCTTTGTGACGGAAGAGAGCAAAGAGCGTCCATTTTCGGTGGTGTACGGTCCGGAAGGTCTGGGCAAGACCACACTGGTGCAGAATGTATACAACAAACCTGAGGTTCGCCATCAATTTACGGGGTGTGCTTGGATCACTCTGACACACCACCTCCAACGCAAAACCCTTTGGAAGGATATCTTATCTCAAATTCACTATCGAAAGGACGTTGATGAACTTCACAAGTTAACTGATCAAGATTTGTACCTGAAGCTTCATTCAGCCCTGCGGGACGTCCACAACAAATACCTCATTGTTCTTGATGGTATCTGCTCAATGGAGGGATGGGAGGCTTTGCTAGAGGCTATGCCTGCTGATAAAATGCTCAGCAAAGTTGTGATAACCACTCGGAATATAGAAGACACTAAGAGAATTATTGGAGAGGAAAACGGACATTTTCTCCAAATGCGTCCACTAACTGAAGATCAAAGTTGGCAATTTCTCAAAACGCAATTGCTTTCTCACCCATCAGGTTCGTTGCTTCTAACTAGTGTATGTACGTTTTGCCATTGAAATGCATACCACAAAACTTATCCAAAAATTATTAAAATGTACAACATAATAATGATATAGTTAAACTTCCCATATACTATTTGATTAAATATGTATTTTCTTAAGATACAAAATTCAAATTGAAATTTTGTATGATTAATATACTCCCTAATTATATAAATATTTATATATTGTTACAAAATAATAGAATTAATGGGCATTATTATTACATTTATGAGAATTTATGTAAATTTTATAACCTCTATTCTATGTACTGTAATCTACTATCTACTATACTAATAAGAGCCGAAGAGAGTTATGCCTAAAATGGGTAGAAAAAGTGGCGGTCAAATTATTTAATCAAATGGATGGTTCATATGAATTATTTAATCAAATAGATGGTTAAGATAATTCAGATTAATATTATTAATAGAGATTACCTAATTTAACCTTACTTTTATGATTAATATCTTTGGAATACATAATATTTTAAATTTTCAAATTTTTATTAATTTATTTAATTTAATCTTTTTTCTTAAACTAGGAATTTCTTTATCCACAATAACTCATTCAACAATAATGGTTGAACCAAATGAACCCCAAGCAGAACACCTAAAGGAATGTCCATAGCTCCTATATCATAATCTCATTGCATGACGTTGTCATCTATGCTACCAACAATAACCGAATTGCAAATAACACACTACCAAAAAAAAACAGAGAACAAATAGTAAAGATGAAGACAATGACAATGTTACTCAAAAGAGAATTAAGAACACTTAGAAAAATTCAAATTAAAAGTATGTAGTATTTATTTAGACTATCATTTTTAGACCAAATATTTTTACTATCGATTTTACAAGGTTGCAAACATTTATTTTAGTAATAATTATAATGAATTTTCTATATTATCTTGGATTCATATACTTTGAGTTAGATATTTAAATAAAAAAAATTCGACATTCAATTACCCATGTATAAACTTCTCCTATATAATCTTGCATTGATATACTTTCAAGTATTTATTTAAATATAAACATTGGGCATTAACCCATTCGCGCAATGCGCGTATAAAACTAGTATTAGTATAATTACATTGATAGGGATAAAATCCCGATCTACGTATCTTGGGACGGATGTCCCGACCTAGTATAACTACCGGTCTAATTTAACCTACCGATCAGTCTTCGCGTATCGCCCTCGTCGACTGTCTAACTTGAGCAGACCGGTCAGGTAGGTAACCCGCCCCCGTATGAGTCGGGGGACCCAAAACCCTTGGGACCTTGCCCGACTTCAGTAGTCAGGCGTCCCGACTTCAGTAGTCGGGCGTCCCGACCTCTGTCGGGAGGCATATGCCTGTAGAATTTTGCCCCATCCTAAAGCTTGCATCTGGCATTCATCCGTAGGGCCGCGTTTTAGGCCGGTGCATGCTTGACACACGTAGTGCATGCTGCCTGCCGGCCGAAACCTGTCCCTAGGTCACTTATAAATAGCGCATTTAATGCAAAGTGAATGACTTTTATGTGTTTTTACTATATAATAGTCAAAGAGACCCGTTCTCTTAGATCAGATTATATATAACTGTCACGTAGATCGGATTCTCTTAGGGTATTTTGTACTGTACCCGTTCTAAACATTAATAAATAGTATTTTGTTCGTATTCTCGTATATTACTCTATCATATATACATAATAATTTTTATGGCAGTTAAATAATTAATTACACAAATATTAGTATAATTGACTAATAATTATTATGTTAATTAAGCTAATAATTATATGAATACTAGTATAAGTACAATTAAACATGGGTCGTTGGATTTGTTTTATAATAATTAAATTTAATTCATTTACATGGCGTTTGGTTGGGAGGGGAATTAGGGGGGAAAAGAATTGTAATTCGGCATTTCGGTGGAATTGCAATTTAATGAATAAAGTAGGAATTGAAATTACAGATTACAGTACTGTTTGGTATGCAGAAATAGGAGTACAGGGAATTGAAAGGTAAGAAGCGACAAAATGACTAAAATGCCCTTATGTTGAAGTAGCAGCAACAGTAGTATTTGTATACTTAGTATACTTATTATTATTATTATTATTATTATTATTATTATTATTATTATTATTATTATTATTATTATTATTATTATACTTATTGTTATTATTTATGAAGGAATTATTATTATTATTATTATTATTATTATTATTTTAAATTAAAAAAAAAAAACAAAGGGTTTGGAAAGAGGGGCAAAATTGTCTTTACACTAACACAATTGCCCCTCCTCTCCACTGAATTGCAATTCATGGGGTATCCCATGAATTGCAATTCATCATTTGGAGGGAATTGCAATTCCCTCCAACCAAACAGTGTAGTTTAAGAATTTACTGAATTGTCCAAAACTACACTCAACCAAACAGGTTATAATTAGATATGAAGGAAGAGGGAAAAAGTAAATGTCATATGGTTAAAATAAATATACTTAAAGTATAAATGTATAGATACTACAATGTAATTAATAGAGTTAGTTGTATTCAAATATATATATAGTTTTCTTAAATTTTGAATACCTTTCCCGGCCGGCTCGTTTTAATGTAGTGTTTTTATTGATAATTTTTGTAGACTTTGAAAGCACGTTGAAAGATATTTACAAAAAGTGTAAAGGCGTGCCATTGGCTTTAAAGTTGCTCGGAAATTTGATGGCATGGAAGGAGCTGATTGATTGGAATAAAGTACAGCAACGATTCCAACGAAGCTGTGTGTCTGCACAAGAACTTTTGGAGTTGTCTTACTCGCTTTTGCCGGAGCATCTGAAGAAATGTTTAGATTATTTGGCACTTTTTCCAAAAGAGACAGTAGATAATATAGAAGCAGACAAGTTGTGCAATCTGTGGATAGCTGATGATGAAGAGATGCTAACTACTACTTCTCAACAAGCTGCAGAAACATATCTGAAAGATCTAGCCACTCTAGGCTTGGTCCAGGTTCAAGAACAGGAAACAAAGATCAATTCATTCAGCCTTCCTCACTATGTGCGAGATTATCTTTGCGGTGTGAGAGCAAAAGAGCAAAGTTTGTTTGCAACTGAGGACCTCAGAACAAGAAGCAGTAATAATCAAGAAACACATAGGCCCCAAGTGCGTGCCCTTGCCTTTCATTTTGACAAGCGTGTTGGTAAGTCGTATGACTTTCCGTTTCAGCCAAAAGAAACACACAAGGAAGTGCGATCCATTTTGTTCTTGAATACCCGCCAACAGGATGGCCATTTATTATCGCCAAAACCATTAGATTTGACCAATTGTAAGCTGCTACGGGCATTAGACTTCAATTGGCTTGACTTTCGTGCGATCAACTTTCCTCAAGGCATCAAAAATCTTACTCACCTGCGTTATCTCAGTTTCAGGGACTGCTACCTTGAAAATTTTCCACCATCAATAATAGGAAAATTGGAAAAGTTGGAAACTCTGGATTTGCGGGTTAACCCCGAGGTTGTTTGCAAGATCGAGAGGATATCAAAAGTGTTAAGTCAGCTTAAGAGATTGAGGAGCCTTTATTTACCTGAAAAGTTTGCAGAAGAAACTGGTGAAACGAAGAAATTATTGCAGTTGGGTCACCTAAGTGAGCTTGAGAATCTCCAAAACTTTGTTTCAACTCATTGTCGGGCTAATGATCTCTCCAGTTTGAAAAAACTCAGGTTTTTGGCAGCAACTATTGTTGGAAAGGTGCAAGACCTGGAGGTGACTATCAACTGCCTAAACAAAGGTACATCCAAATCATCATCCATTCACCTCAAAAACATTGATTTTACTAATCTCTATCCGCCAGGCGCCTTTACTGCTCTAAGCAAGCTATTGGCAAGCGAATCCTTGAACACATTGCACGTACACGGCCAAATAGGCACGTTACCAAGGCCTATTTCTGACAAGCTTACAGAGATCTTCTTGATTGATTCTGAACTTGAGGAAGATCCAATGCCATTATTGGGGGATTTACTCAAATTACAGAAACTTGGTTTAGGCAATAATGCCTTTCTTGGGGACCAAATCACCTGTACAAAATCAGGTTTCCACGAGCTCAGGTATTTGAAACTGTCAAATTTGCACAACTTAAAGACTTGGACTCTTGAAGAAGGAGCTATGCCTAAACTTCTTACTCTCATCATTGAAAAATGCGAAAGCCTTGAAACACTCCCAGATGGACTCAGCACTCTCCAAGAACTGAGTATTGTAATGCCCAAAACATTCACGGACAAATATGAAAGGCAGGGAGAAGATTTCTGTAAAATCCAGCATGTGCTTAACATCAAGATCAAGATTATTAAACCGCCCGCCTAAATTGTGATCAACAGAAATGCAGGTGAGTTCTTCAATTCAAGCTGGCCAGGCATTACTATTTTAATTTGTTTATCTTTTTGTTTCAAATTTCCACATTGATTTAAATTTGTCTCTTTATAAATAAATTAATGGTGGATATATATATCATGGATGGTTACTTCTTTTGCAGGAACTTTCCAACACATATATGGGCCTATTGGTGGAAATCCCTTAGCAAGAAGAATTTGTCTACCTCTATCCACTTTTATTTACTGCCGGTTGAATTTGTACTGTATTGTATTCTTAAATGGTATTTGCATGCAATTTGTATTATTTGTGAAATACTGTCTAGATGTCTATGTTCTACTCTGATCTTCAAAAGTGTGATTTTCAGTTTATGTTATGTGTGAAATATTGTCTACTAGATGTTTATGTACGTGAGACTCATGTGTGTTCTACTCTTCAAATTTGGGATTTATGAAATATATAAGTATTGTTGTTTAGATATTTGTTTGATATTCATTGTCATGTATGTGTTTCAAATGGAAAACAATCTTCCTCTACCTACCCACCTTCTCTCAACTCCAAAATGTGTTGCAATTAATTCTTTTTTGAAATGCCAAAATGATCATTCTCCTCTAAGCACTTCTATGCTAAATTGCTTCATCCATTGCTGCCTTAGCCGCCCATTATCGATCATTGCCTCACCCAAATTAAATCAGTTGGTTGCGAGGAAGAAAACAAAGTTGCGGATCGGATCAGATTTGGTGCTCGCCCTCCAATGATATCATTAAGACCACTCTCTTCAGCCATAGCAATCATTGCCATCGAGCGAGACCATCACAACATACAATAGGGAACGACGCTCCTCCATCGCAACGCCCAACAATATATAGCAGTGGTCTTTGTCAATATTCACCTAGGATAGACCCATCTCGCAACCCTTAGGTTCCACTATGAAAATAGGAAATTCTAGGGATCTATATTGCTTGAGCTTTATTGAGGGCGTTGATAGCATCACGAAAATAAGACAATTCTCGTCTTTCAATTCGACCTAGCATTGAATTACAAAAATGGCGTGTTAGTTTACCAAATTGGTGTTGACAATCGTGAAACACAAAGTTGAGTTGACTCCCCTTAATCTTTAGTGTTGGCCAAGCCCTACCTTTATTATTTGATCATTTACGTACTCGTGGTATTTACTTTTATTCCCCACTCTCATGTCATTGTTTAGCTTTGGCTCATTTCCCTTCTCCTTGTGTCTACATACTTTTTAAGGATTATACCTAAAATGCCATCCTAGTGAATGATATAAACAATTTGCTTTGTTTGTTTAATCAAAGTTTTTTTAGCTAAATTTCTAAATCTTTAAAATAAATTCAACTACTTCACCAAGCACCTTGTACTATGACATGTAGTGATTCTTCTATATCGGAGGACATGTAGTGATTCTTCTATATTGGAGGTCATGAGATTGAGCCTCAGTGGAGGCGATAGTTTTGAACCAAAGTAATCATTATTAACCAAAATTTTACAAAACCTCTAACCATTAACCGAATGGTTAATCAAAATTCTTCAGTTCGGTAAGTTAACCGAACTTTCATCGAAGTTTGCACACCCCTACGGTGGACTATCGCTTAGTCCAAAGTTCCATTCTCATGACAACTTGGCTAGATGAGACATTCAAGAAAACACTTTGTGTATGTGCACATTTTCTTTCAACTCCCTTTTTCAAAAGTAAGTTGGAAATGTGAGAGGTGTGACTATGGTGTGACCTTATTCGATCCCATAAGAGAAACATCTAATCCTTAAACCTCTTGCATAGTTAGGCCCTAACTAGACAAGAATCTATTCAATTCATCAACTCACAACCAAATTCATCATTAAATCGTTACAAAGGAGTTCAATCCAAATCCCTAGAGAAGGTTAGCTACGTAAATCAAAGGTTTAATTGAAATAAGGAATATTGCAATCGCGTACATTCACGAGAAAGAGAAAGTGCAAAAATTAAAGAGAAGAACTTAACTTTGATTATTCTAAAAAAAAAAAAAAAAACTTAACTTTGATTAGGGAAATTGGAAGATCGAATTTGAAAATTGAGATTTTATTAGAAGCAATTATAAGTTGAATGCTTCTTCTATATCTTCAATAATGTTGATGGATTACAAAGTAAAAGTGTTTGGGAGAATTTCTAGAGAAGAAAACCTAGAGAGAGAAATTGAGAAATGAAAAGTCTTGTTAAAATAACCGTCTCTTGCTATTTATACTCTAGATCCGCGTCAAAATAACCAACTCAGGATCGCTATTGGACGCATGATCACGATGGAGGTCACGACGTGGCTGTCATCATGACCATGCAGAATAGGCGCATGAATCCAGACGATTGACCTCATGGTATGAGGTCAATTGTGACCTCCTGGTTTAGGCCTCAGATTCAAGGGTTTATGTTGGCATTCAGAGCATGACTGTCGGCATGACTTTCGTGATATGTGACCTGGTCTAGACCTCACAACGCAAGGTCAATTATGAGTGCTGGCGTGATTGTCAGCGTGACCCTCGCGATCTGCGACTTGATCTAAAAGTACAAATACTATATATTATTAGTAATAATATAATTATAAAAATGTTATTTTTACTCTATATAATTTCCCTTTCCTCACATTTTTTTTATGTCGCACATTGTGAATTTACCAATCACACTACAAGTTAAAAGAGTTTAGACAAAAAAAAAAAAAATGAATTAACTTCATTTATAATCAGAATCGAGATTAAGGCAAACAAGCATATAAAATGTGTAGGACTAATATTGGGCATGTCGCATCTTTCACTTAATTTTGTGCATACTGCAGAGGGTATGTTGGTCATAGTTGCAGGGACTCAATTACTGAAACACCCCTGACCTTAAAAAAAAAAAAACTACAGTACTTATTAATATTAATATTCTTCAGAGTGTTTTGCTAATTTATGAGTATCAGAGTTTAATTATTTATATTAGTCAGAGAAAAATAATTTTTTTTCATTAATTTATTCATTTCTGAGTTGCAATTGTCATATGGTCAAAGCACCTTCCCATTTAGTACTGATGAGAGTCTCTCTCAAAGGCTCAAACATCGCCACACTTCCACCACCACTGCCTCACTCAGCTCTGCAAAAGCCTAAAAAAGAGCGAACTTCGAGCGCCATTATATTATACTAATACCAAGACTCTTTTTTGAGAAGCCACAGAAAGCAGCAGAAACCAAGAAATCAAGCTTTCCCAGGAATCTATCATCCCCAAGATCTCATTAATGTTTCGTGATTTGATGCTTCGTGAATGTTGAAATGGGTGTGCCCAGAAGATTGTTTAGCTTCATTTCTCTTTTGGTGGTGATTCTTTCCATTCTTGAGCTCATTCCAGTGGCTAAATCTGAATCTGACTACACCACATTGATATACAAGGGGTGTGCTAAGCAGTCTTTGTCAGATCCATCTGGGGTTTCCTCGCAGGCCCTCTCTTCCCTGTTTGGGACTCTCGTTGCGCAGTCCTCAAAGGCCAAGTTTTCCAAGACGACTACTGGGTCTAGCCAGAACACAGTCACGGGTCTGTTCCAGTGCAGAGGGGATTTATCCAATGTGGATTGCTATAACTGTGTGAGTAGGCTTCCAATCCTCATAGACAAGCTGTGTGGGAAGCCTGTGGCCGCAAGAATTCAGCTTTTTGGGTGTTACATGCTGTATGAGATTGCTGGGTTCCCGCAGATATCTGGGATGGAGATGCTGTACAAGACTTGTAGTAGGAAGAATGCGCCAGGGAGTGGGTTTGAGGAGAAGAGGGACACTGCTTTGTCTAATTTGGCTGGTGGGATAAGTGGTGCCAGTGGGTTCTATAGCACCAGTTATGAGGCTGTGTATGCCTTGGGTCAATGTGAGGGTGATGTGGGCAGTGCTGATTGTGCTGACTGTGTGAAAAATGCAGTCCAGAGAGCTCAGGTTGAATGTGGGAGCTCTGTTTCTGGCCAAATCTTTCTGCACAAGTGTTTTATCAGCTACAATTATTACCCTAATGGGGTCCCTAAAGGCTCTTCTTCTTCTTCTTCATTCTCATCTCCTTCTTCTACTTCTGCTTCATCATACTCATCTCCTTCACCAGGTACTTTCTTGATTTCATTTCAACCCTTTTTTTATTCCATTCTGTTATGTAGATTTCCCCAAATTGCTCTGTGTGTATTAACTAGGTTTGATTTCCTAATGGTCTGGCTGTTAAAATGTTGCCATCACCTAATCAAGAATTTTGTCCTACTAGGACTTTTGAGCTGTCCACCTTACAATTGATTTGATTGATAAAAGAGTGATATTGATGGATGTTTGGAATCTCCAATGTTTCAATTTTATTAGTTTCTTAACAAGATGTTTGTCTGGATTTAGATTTGTGGAATGTGTTAGGATCCACCCCTTACCACTGCCCAAAAGCTATAGCTAGTAGCGAAGGCATGAGCCCCAACAATCCCCACCGAACACCTTGTCATGATACCATTTGCTAGTATCAAGCCCTTACCACTATGCCAAAAGTTATAACTTATAACGAAGACGCAACTTTATTTCCTTATAGACCGCCATTACATTTTTGAAACGCTAGGTGTTAGATTTGGCCCGACCTCCGCCTAACAATCTCCTACCCACCAATTGATGAATTTGGCCCTTTACGGGTATCTGTTTTTTGGACTTATTTTGTGATTTGTATTTAATAATTATAATTAATTAATGTAGGGTCACAGCAAAACACAGGGAAGACAGTGGCTATAATATTAGGTGGAGCAGCAGGAGTGGGGTTTTTACTCATCTGCATGTTGTTTACTAGGAATGTGATGAAGAAACATGATGGTAAGGGCAACATTAATCAGTGGTAGTACTAAATTCTTTACTATGTTGTCTTTTGATATTTACCTTCTTGCCTTTGGGGTGTTATGCTCTGCAGATTATTGAAGGGAACACTTGAATTTTGAGGTGGACTATTTCCTTGAATTGGTTGGTCACTTTCATAGTGGGCAAAAAGTGGGATAAGAGATGGGGATGGTGTTGTTAAGGTGGAATGGAATGCTTTTAGGTTAAGGAGGGAGGGGGGGGGGGGGGGGGCTATTTGGGGCTTTGGGGTATGCAACTTGTGATGAATTGTCTCAGAATTTTTGAGAAATGGTGCAAGAAAAGAATGCATTTTTGTCAACTATGGAAAAGATGGGCAAGAGCCCTGCTGGTTTTGGGCCTTTTTTTCCCAATTGCCATGTGCTCTTTGTCTCTTTTTCCTTGTCTATAATAATCATTAATCACCTTCCATTGTCTTCAAAATCTGATTCTTCACATTTGCCAGTTCATTTTACCCATGTTTTATTGTTGTAGAGCATATTTGTGCTTTTCTTTTCATGATAACCTATATTGCTTGTTGGATCAAGCATCAAAGTCAAATGTTGTTGCCTTGTTGGTTTCTCATTGGCTTTAACTCTAACTTCTGAGTCTTTAGGCTATGTTGTTATGATCATCCTTTACTATACGTGTAATACTTTTTAATTAAAATTTAATACTTTTATTTATGTTAAAAAGTAGTAGGCGTTTTAAGTCAGATAGTCTCGCACAAGGCTTATTCCTGAATCAATACTTTGGGTGACAAATCTCTATTATGGACAAGGCTTATACTGTAATTTTTTAGCACCCGTCTCTGATTTATGCTTCTTGTAATGGTATAAATTTAAAAGAAATCTTAATTTAAATTTTATTTGTCGATAAAATGTTGATGTTCATGACTACAAATTGGTGAGATAAAAATAAGTTTGGGTTTCTTTGAGTTTATATAACTACAAGATGCATAAATTAAAGTTAGGATTATGAGTTTGTCTTTGTCCATAATAGAGATTTGTCAAAAATTATGATGGAGGACCAAAAGTAATAACCTTATTAAAGATAGGAGACCAAGCGTGGAATTAATCATTTTATAAAAATTAATCATTTTATAAAAATTAATTATTTTAATAATAATAATAATAATAATAATACTAATTATTATTATTAGTTTTTTTTTTGTCATAGATTTATAAGTAGCAGTCAACTTTTAGTCTTTTTTTATCATAACATCCTCATTTGATTTAGTAGGGTCACACTTGTGTGAGACCGTCTTACGGATCTTTATTCGTGAGACGGGTCGGATCGGGTCAAGTAAAAGTATTGTATTTTCCCTTAAAAGTATTACATTTACCCTAATAAGTAACAAAAATTTTATTCATGATTAGTATTACATTTGAGCATATAAGTATGGCATTTGTGCATATAAGTGTTACATTTGCATCTTGACCCGCCCCGTCTCATTGTGAGACGGTCTCACACAAGTTTTTGCCGATTTAGTATTATTGGGTTTTGACCATTTTTTGTCCTCTGTCAACAAAATTGTTCAAATATCGTTAAATACAAAGACATTTTAATTTTTTTTTTACACAAAGCATGTTGGCACGCTATATTTTTTATGTATTTTTAAAAAAAAATCATAATTGATGATCGAAATGTCTTTAAATTTAACGAAATTTAACTGCTTTTTACCAAAAAAATAAATAAATAAATAATCAGATGAACTAAAAATTGAAGGTAGAATATTCAACGTATACATACTTAAAAAACCCTAAGATTGCCAAGGATTTTGTTGTCCAGTGGCATCAAATTATTCCCTTTATACGCGGGTGGGTTCGAGTCTCAGTGGGAGGTATACTGCCATTCTAATAGAGTTAGTAATATTCAAAAAAAAAATTTGTCAACATTGACTCTCTCTTTTTCTTTTGACCATATTAGTATTGTTTATTGAAAATTTTGAAAAATGATATACAAAATTCATTTATCAAAATTTTTAAATAAACCCTAAATTTGTATTCTTATCATGCTTTATTTTAAGAATATCAAAATTATTTATGATTGATATTCACCGTATACAACTGACGACTGAAAATGCATATTCACGTGTAGGGGTGGGCGTAATTCGAATGATCTAAACTAACATCTGAAATTCGAATCGAACTTTTAGATATTTGAACTAAAATTTAAGTATCACATGAACAGAACCGATGCCCCCTCATACTCACGTGAACCCAAGGCGCAAATTAGTGACATTAAATCATTTTCCATCTTTAATATACGCAAAAACCCAGAAAGACAAAAACAGATCAAGAAACTTGTCATCAAGAACATGGAAAAACATTCTTAACACGAGGACATGAAAACATCTACACAAGAGTGATTTTATATTACCTATAAATACAGATACACACACAATATGGTTGAAGACTACATACCTTCTTTATGATCAATATTCACCATATACAACTGACAAATGAAAATGCATATTCACATGTAGGGGTGAGCGTGATTCGAATGATCCAAACTAACATCCGAAATTCGAACCAAACTTTTAGATATTCAAATTATAATTTGAGTATCACATGAACAGAACCGATGCCCCCTCGTACTCACGTGAACCCAAGGCGCAAATTAGTGACATTAAATCATTTTCCATCTTTAATATACGCAAAAACTCAGAAAGACAAAAACAGGTCAAGAAACTTGTCATCAAGAACATGAAAAAACATTCTTAACACGAGGACAGGAAAACATCTACAAAAGAGTGATTTTATATTACCTATAAATACATATACACACACAATATGGTTGAAGACTATATACCTTAAAATTCTTTATGATCAATATTCACCGTATACAACTGACGACTGAAAATGCATATTCACGTGTAGGGGTGAGCGTGATTCGAATGATCCAAACTAACATCCGAAATTCGAACCAAACTTTTAGATATTCAACCTAAAATTTGAGTATCACATGAACCGAACCGACGCCCCGTCATACTCACGTAAACCCAAGGCGCAAATTAGTGACATTAAATCATTTTCCATCTTTAATACAGGCAAAAATCCGTAGCCTACGCATCCGCGTACACTGAAAACACTGTATAAAACAGTGAATGCAAAACAGAAGTGACGAGGGAAGCTAAACCGGCGGTCGATACGTGTGAAAAACCCTCCAAAAATCTATCCATAGCAAATCAAAATCTTTCCTCCATTTTCGTTCTTCTTTCTCTCTCTGGCGAGCATAGTCAGAGTGAGAGAGAGAGACAGAGAGAGGGAGGGAGAGGAGAGGAGAGAAGGACTTGGCGCTGAAGTTGTGGAATTGGGGCAAATGTGAATTAGAATTCAGGATTTGATTCGATTTGGTTTTCTGCATTCTTCAGATCTCCTGAGTTGCATTTTCAGACCTAGGGTTTTGGGGACTCTCCCTGCTGTCGTGTTCCTCCCTCCATGGCGGCGCTTTTTCCCTTTTCCGTCACTTCCGCCCAGGTATCCTTTTTATATGTATCTCTCTCTATGTTGGTGTATGTGCCTGTGATTTTCTGTGCATGGCTATAGGTTCCTGTTTATATTGCTCAGTATTGAAAATGGACTTTTGTTTTATTCTGTAGTTATATAAGTACTGGCGTAGCACTTTATTGAGATATTCGATTATATACATGCTTGTTCTGTATGTCTGTGTGTATTTCTTCAGTTCTATATTTGTGTAATATTGATATGCATTCATGTAGGTGCTAAGTTGGTTAGTTTCTGTTTGGGAGAAATGCTCTTTGTTTTTCTTAGCTTCATTGGATTCCTCTGCATTTATATGTGTTATACATACAAATGGAAGTAGTGAATGTTAATTCAGTGGGATTTTAGACTTCGGTGATCATGTTATAGTGAATGTTAATTTAGTTTTATTACCTAGATGAGTAATTTGTTGCATGGCTATGTTCTTACTGTCTGGGGGTTCTCCAGGTTGGATCCTACTTTATAGGACAGTACTATCAGATACTACAGCAGCAACCTGAATTTGTTCACCAGTTTTACAGTGATGTTAGTACCATGGTCCGTGTCGATTCCAACAGGCCCAACGCCAGGGAAACTGCCTCTGGGATGCTGGTAATCATTTAGGCCCTATTTGGTAAATAATCTGCCTATCAGCCAATTTTGACTTATTTAACCACTATTAGTTGTTTGGTTAATAAGCTTTTTGTAACTCTAAAATACTAAAATTCAAAAGGCTACTCAAAGCAGCCTTTTCAATTAGATTTTTGATAAAAGAAATTATACCAAACAGCAATCAGCTAACAGCTAATTTATCAAACAGCTTTCTACAATCAGCCAATGTTATCAACTAATCATACCTTATAACCCAAACAGCCAACTCAATCAGCCAACCGCCATTTACCAAACAGGGCCTAAAGTTTTGCATTACTTACATTTTCCTTGTTTATCTAAATTGAAGCATTGTTGAAAGTAGGAACACAGTGCCAAATTTCAGTTCACCATGATATAATTGTTTTATTTGTCTCTCTCTCCAGAACTCTCTTACAAACTACTCCCTCCATCCCATTTGCTTTTTCAGTGGCTAATTTGACTTGCGTTTAATACTTATAAGTTTACCTTTTGAAAGTAGAAGTTACATATTGTTAAACTACAAGTTATGGAGTGTTTATTTCTGTAATCACTAGCTCAGAATTTTTTAAGAAATATGTTTTAAAACATTGATCAACATTAGATAGCATTTGGACAACATTTGGGATGGAGTAATTTTTATTTCATATAAAAATATTTCTAGGGTTTTACTAGGTAAATAAAGATTGTTCATAGAACTGGGTTTTGCAAAATGGAATTGCTGCTGGTTACTACTTCTGGATCCAGATGTATTGCCAAAGCCCACCATGAGCTTCTAATCTTCTATAATATCTTTGGAGTAATATGATGGTGAGATAGTCTTCTAATTCTTCAAATATTTTTATGAACATAACCGTCTAATTATAAAAGGAACTTAAAGTATGAATACTTACAGGCGTTTCTTGAAAGAATTAAGCAGCATGTGTCATCATTGCAAAAAGTGAATTGCAAGTTTTTTGGTAGCTGTGCATGGAGCTTAGAATTTCTAGAGTTGACTGAATAACAAACCCTCATTGCAATATTCCTTCAACTTGTCTTTGCAGCAAATCCACACAGTTATCATGTCTCTCCATTATACTGGAATAGAAATCAAGACAGTGCATTCCTTAGAATCATGGAGTGGGGGTGTTCTAGTAATGGTTTCAGGTTCTGTCCATGCTAAGGATTTTAGTGGCAGCAGGAAGTTTACACAAACCTTTTTCCTGGCACCACAGGAGAAGGGTTACTTTGTTCTCAATGATATCTTTCACCTTGTTGATGATGAACAACTTCTCCAACATCCAATGGCCTATATAACTCAGAGCAATCTTGATAGCAAGCTGAATACTTCAGCTTCAATTCAAGATCAAGGTATTGGTTTTTTGATTTAATTTTTATTTTCCAGAATGACTGCTTATGATCAATAAGGGGTTCATTCCAATGAACATAATATATTGGCTTTCTGCACAGTATAAAGTGCAGAAAACAGTGTACCATGGTCAAGTTTTCAACAAATTAGGAAATAAGTTTTTCTTTTGCTATATCTTGTAAAAATTCAGAAGAATTTCTTTAATTTTTGAGATTAATAATTGCTTCTGTAGTATCCAACTACATTCTTGGTGGAGAAATCCAGGCTAGCAATTTTGTACCTCCCACAAAGATCAAAGAAAATGGAAAAGCCGATAACTATAACTTCACTGAGGAGCATCATCAGCAGGTCCCTGAATCTGATAGGATCCACAAAGATAACTTTACAGAGCAATCCAATGGTCCACTTCCAAGTAAAATGGACAATGTACAAGACCAATTACATTCTCCTATCGAGGAACCGGTTTCAGAGACTCAGAAACATACTTATGCTTCTATTGTACGTATTTGTCTTGTATTCTTCTGGGGCTACAATAACCGTTTGAATGCCAGGTCAAATGGTTAATGAAATTATTTCACTTTTTTATTGTCTCTGAAAGTTACAGGTTGCAAAAAGACAACCTGTGCAAGCGGTAGCCCCACAGTCCTCTTTTAACAAAGCTGCTGATCATTCGGAGTGGCAACATACACCAGAACCCACTGGTCAGCTGCCATCAGCACCTTCTAATAATGTTGAAAAGTCTGGACCAGAAGTAGAAGAAGAGTTTTCTGCTCTGGAAGATGAATGTGAGCTTATCCTTCTAATGTGTTATGCAACGCTGTTAGTTATTTAATTATGCACTTCTTTGGGACACTTCAGATGTATAATTTAATAGGTAAAATATGTAGCTATCTAATTATTCTTTTTTGAATTTCTTCATCACTTGGTAGTGGAAGTGAAGTCAGTGTATGTGAGAAATGTACCAACAACAATGGATCCTTATGAAATTGAAGTGGAGTTTACAAAATTTGGTACACTGAAGCCTGATGGTGTGGCTATTAGAACACGGAAGGTTTGTTTTTATCCTTTCCCCATTAGCGCAAACCTTTGTTTTTAGTGTTCAAATTAAAATTAACTGATACAGATTTGTGCGTAACATTACTGCAGGATATTGATGTGTGCTATGCGTTTGTTGAATTTGAAGATGTAACAAGTGTACAGAATGCAATCAAGGTTTGTACTCACGTTACCTTTAATGTCTCAAAACCTTTTCTTTTATTGTGTGCGAACTAATGAAAATATCGTTTTCTGATCTTGTTTTCTGGGTAACTAATAATCCATATGATCCTGTAAAATTGAAGTTCATGCACTTCTTTATTTTATCTACCTCTGGCTTCTACCATGGTCAGAAACCATACGTCTACCTAGTATGCCTGAATATTAATAGCTCCATTAAATTGTGTTTGTAGGCTTCTACTGTACTGATTGGTGGACACCAGCTATATATTGAAGGGAGAAGACCAAACAAAAATAGCTTTTCTCGAGGAAGTATGTATCTTCTTTCCTCAAATTGTTGATCAAAAAATTAGATGTGGTTTTAGATTTTAGATATTTTGAAGTAATAAATTCCTCTAGTATATCAGAACCAATTTGCATTTTGGAATTTTCTCTTTAATGTTGTATCTTTCATAGTTTGATGTATAGGAAATTCATTTCCTGACCCCTTATCTCCATGGTATGCTGGTGATTAGGGTAAAGAGGGGCATCTAAGTTATTATTCAGGCATTCAGCAAGAAAGAGAGAAATAGGATAGGATGACAATCTACTGCTCCATTACTCAGATTAACAATCTTCTCATCACGAGGGTTTGATATAAAGACCTTGTCCATTTCTGAAAAATGTTTACCCTCTTAATGGTTCATGACACATGAATTCCAATACCCCTGCTTTATTCTCGGCCTTTGCGAGCCAACCAGAACTTTTAGGAAGCTTATGGGATAGAGAAGAAATAATTAGATGTGATATAATTAAATAAGGGAAAATTGCATTTTTGGTCCTTCAGTTATATCCATGGCATCTTTAACCCTTAAGTTATGCACGAAGTTGCAATTTTAGTCCCTCGGGAGACTATTTCTACCACCAATTTGTCACTTAATAAAGTCGCTGATTTTGTTCTTCAACTACTAAAATAGATGGTCACACATATAACTTAGCATTTAAGTCTGTACTATGCGTATAACTAGAGGACGAAAAATGCAATTTTCCCATTAAATAATTAATTTTAAAAGTAGTTCTACTTTTTCTATATAGTGCACATTCTTTCCTTTATATCTAGTTGAGCACATCAAATGATAAAATAGCAGTAAAGTCTGAATGCTGTAATCAAATTCTGATACATTTTTTTAAAATTAATATTTTAATGTCTGGAAGCAGGGGGCAGGGGTAGAGGCAGGATCACCTACCAGATGGAAGGAAGAGGGGCACGTTTCAGTGGCCGGGCTTTTGGCAGAAGCAATGGTCACGACAGAGGTGATCGGGAGTACAGATCAAGAGGAAACGGTTTTCATAGGCAAGGCCCTCGTCAAGAAAGAGGTTTTTCAAGCAATCCACAAAGATCAAGAAATGGACAGAGCTCCGAATAATCTGGCTGATTGCTGCAGCATTCAAGTCGAGGCATAGTGGAAGAAATTTTGAATTATTCAACATCTTAAGCTCCCCCAACGGTATACTTTGTGAAAGCATTGATATAATTAGATGTGCTTTCAATGAACCAACCATCAATATATATTATTTTAAATTTGTTAGTAAATCTATTTACAATGAACGCTTTCGGGTAAAAAAAAAAAAGGGTTTTGCAGTTTTGGTTTCCTCTATACTTGCAGTGAATTTTGGGTTTACAGCAAATTGTCATTTGTGCTTTTTCTTGAATATATATTTTCTCGAGACCCTTTAGTTCACAGAATGTAAGATTGTGCAAGGTATAATAGTATTACTCTATAAGATTATACTCCGCAATTCCGCATAAGGTAATAGTATTACTGCTGAGAGGTGATGTGAGATAATAGAAATGTAACATTACTGTGTGTTTAGTGTGAATTATGAGGATGTAATATTAAGATGTATATAAGATATATATTTTAAGTTATCTATAATTAATTTAGTTGTGGGCCTGTGGCTGCCCTCAGTGGCTCAGTGGGCGCCCGAGCTGCACGGATTTGAATTTGTCTTAATTTTAATAAACATTGGTCTGACTTGTACAAAATCTGAAAATAAAATAAAAAAGAAAAAGAAAAGCTGAACGCTCCAAACGTGCATGGCATCAGTACCTTTCCTTCATTTCTCTCTCACCTACAAATATTTGAAATTGCACGAAGAAAAAAACCCCTCTAAAAAATCACTTCTTACATTAATTAAAAGTCACCTTCAAATTTTTTCTTCCTCAAAAATGGAGCAAAAGTTAATCCTAAAAAATTGAGCAAAAATCATTAATGACTAATGAGAATGTTCTTACACTAATTTAGTGGTAGAGAACTATAGGTCATCATGTAGGTTATCAAACTGGTATGGAGGAATGGGTTTTGACACCCCTTCCCCTTGTATTGGGTTTGCTTTAATAAATTGGTGTTTCTTCCTCTTCAAAAATCCTCAGTATAAATAATATATATAATAAATTTCAGTGACAACATTTCATCTAGATAAATCAATGCACGTACCTCAAAAATGAAGTCATTATAATGATGTGATTATCTTCACATGTACGGATTATAAAATATGGCAAATAGACTACTTTTACCCCTTTAGAAATTAGAAATGGTCATATAGAATTTTAAATTAAATGCATAAATTGTTGAGTATTAGGAGAAGTTTATGGATCACTTGTAACTTGTAAGGCTGGCCTAAAATTAAGCCCCTAGTTTTGAGTATAAATACAATGGTGAAAAGTTTTGATTTTGTGCGTCGGCTTACTGTCCTATCTTCTTGAGAGGACAGAAGCCACCTCTCCTCCTTCAATTCCCCCCAATTGAAGCAACTCTCCCCCGTCGTCCCATCCTCCCAGCTGAGGACGGCGTTTTGATCATCCCCGCCCCGCCCCATACAAACCTCGTCCTGATTCGAAATTAAAGGGGAATAACAAATTAAGAGATAATAACTCCTTCCAACAATGGCGGGATTCATGAAACCCTTCCAATTGCTGGAAATAAACGTGATGTCCGCCCAGGACTTGGAACCCGTGTCCAAGAAAATGAAGACGTACGCCACCGTGTGCCTCAACCCGACCCGCCGGCTCACCACCGCCGTGGACTACGACGGCCGCAACAACCCCACGTGGAACGATAAATTCGTGTTCCGCGTCGACAACGAGTTCCTCCAGCGCGACACCTCCGCCATCCAAATCCAGATCTACGCCGTCAAATGGTTCCGCAACTCCCTCGTCGGCTCCGTCCGCTTCCTCGTCGGCAACCTCTTCCCTCCCCCCGCTCGTGGCCAACGCCAAAATTTCGGCATGCGTTTCGTCGCCCTTCAGGTTCCTTCCCATTTTCCTTCATTCCATTTACAACCATGCAGATGCCTCATGTGAGCGTCTCACGAGCCTCAATCTGTGAAACAGATCGAATTTTTGATTAATAATGTCAAATATCCACTCATTAATGATCTGACTTGTCTCAGGATTGTTTCACCAGTCTCAACCTGTGAGACAGGTCGAATTTTTTTTATTAATGATGTCAAAGATCCACTCATTAATGATCTGATTTGTCTCAGGGATTTAGATTCGTGAGACACTCATATATATATATATATATGGAATGGATTTTATTAATTAATTTATTGCAATTTAGGTTCGTCGGAAATCTGGGCGTCCACAAGGTATATTGAACATTGGGGTGGCGTTACTGGACAGCTCGATGAGGAGCATGCCATTGTACCGGCAAATGAGCTCGTCGGCCGTGGGGGTTAGAGATCTGATGCAGGAAGATAATCTTCTCCACAACGCCAACCCCAACGCGGTTCTACGTCGCATGAAGAGCGAGCGCAGCACCCTCATGTCATACGACGACGTATCCGTCAACAACAGCTCCATACTCGCAATCCCCAAGAGGAAGAACAAGGCGTTCGCGTTCGACGACAAGGAAAGCTCAATCCTTAGCATCTCCTTCGCGCCGCCCCCGCCCCCACCCGCGGTGATCAAGGGCGCGGGGACCAGCAAGAAAGGAAAGGCTAGCTCGGTCATCAACGGCGCAGAGCTCCGGGGAGACAGGTCGGTTCAAAAAGGGAAGGCGAGCTCGGTGGTGAGCGATTCCGTGTTTAGCAAGGAAACGAATATCAAGGGAGAAGAAGGTGGGAAGGTGGGTGGTCCAGCGTTGCCCCCCATTAAGACCTCGTTGGGCCCAAAATGGAGGGCGAACTCGATCCTGTCAGACTCGGAGGTGGGGCCGTCCCCGTCCGAGGTAGCCATGGCGATGGCCAGGTACTACTAGTGTAGATGTCTCATATTGATTAAGTCTACAGTTCTGTTTTGGTCATTCTATTCTTGTCTACTGTCTCCTTTTTAATAGGTGTTATTAGTCTGTTTCTTACTATTAATAAAGATTACTTCCCTATAGGTATCCGTTGGAGCAAGAGGGGAGCTCGGTGATGGACGGGTGGAGCGTGGACGAGAGCGTGGAAGGGTTGCGCTCAAAGCTGGAGCGGTGGCGGGCGGAAGCTCCGGCGATGTACGACCAAGCAGGCTACGCCACCACCAGTGGCAGCTTCCGGTCCGGTAGCTACATGGGGAGGCAGACCGACGGCGGCGGCGAGAACCCCGCCGACGGCTTGTTTTCTTGTTTTGGAAACATGTTTGGGTACGAGTGCGAATGCGTTTGCGGGCAACCTCCAACACTAGACAATAACAACAATAATAACAACAACAACGACACCAACAACAACAACTACATATGCAGAAGCCCATCAGTTGGTGGCAGCAGTTTTCTTTAATGGAAGTTTGGATCAACAAAAGTGGTATGAGAGGGGCGTTGAAGTGATCAAGAAGGAGCGTTGCTGTGTTGGGGGACGAACATTCTTTAGGGGGATAAGATCTTTGTTGGAATAGTCACTCTCTTTTCTAGTGCATGATGATGCCTTTTTTGTTCTCTTTTGGAATTTATTGAGAAAAAGAAAAAGATTTTTTTGTTGACAAAAAAAATCAATTTTATATTTTTGTTTAATTGTTCCATTTTATTTACATTTGTAATCTAATATCAATAAGTTCCAAAATATAGTGCCCCAACCAGTGCACTTTTTACTTCAAAGAATCTCTTTAAAAAATAGTTTTTAACTTTTTTTTTTTAACCCAAACAATTAAAGAAATACTATGAACCGCGGAGGGTGCTTAACATTAATTTGGTATCATCGCGTCGCTCACGAGTGTTTGGCTAGTATTAGTTATACGATTATATGATACTTACACATATGAAGCATATGCTAGGAGAAAATGACAATATAATATCTAACCAACAACGCCCATCCTTTCTCTTCTGGTATCCTAAATCTTTCATCATCAAGACATCCTTAGTCCGTATTCATTCACAAGTGAAGGTATTCCGATGAAGTGGTTACAATTCAAGCCTTCAAAGATGCCTATATTAATGGATGTTACAAAGAAGAGTAAATCAACCATTAAAAAAGATTTTTTTCAATGAGAAATAAATACTATTGAGATAATAACTTGGCTATTGGAAGGGAAACATGTGAAAAAATAATAAAATTTGCATTTTATTTAATAGGTAAAAGTAATCAAATGAAATTTTGAAATTTTTATCTAGTTCAAAGTGTTAATTGCATTTTTTTTAAATAAACGGGACTATTTGATCATTATCCCTATATTTTACTATAAAGTATCATTTACATATTTACTAATTATAATCCGGAGTATAGAATTGATCAACACAAATGAATTTGAACAAAATTATCAAATTTGTCACATATAAATAAATGATATACACTATTTTACCCAGAAATAAATCTTCTTCTTCTACTATAATAAAGCAGAAACTTTTTGGTAATTAAAAATAAAAAAAATTCCCGCCAAGATTAATAGGCATTATAGAGCAGGAAACGTTGCCTTTTTGTATAGCTAAAATAATTAATGTATATATGGTAATGGTTCATATCCCTAAAGTTATTCATTATAGCTTATTAATTATGGAAATGGTTAATTATTTCCTTTGCCTTGCCATTTCCCATAAAATCAATTGGCAGTTTCAATATGCATATTAATGAATCGTCAGAAACCTATAGAATGAAGAGGTTCACCTACTTATAAATAGATCTCTTGGTTTACATAACAGATCGAGAAGAAAATACAGTATTAAGAAGGCATTGGAATGTCTCCTCTCTATTATGTTGGTCGTGACATTTCACCGGCCTTTAAATACCAGTGCCGCAATCAAGTTGCCTGTTGTGCGTTCATAGAAGGTCCCAGGTCCCAGAAAGAAGAGGCAGCGAAGGTGTCAAATATAATTATATAAATAAGTGATTTTCCATGATTCATAGTTTTTTTTTTTTTTTTTTTTTTTTTTTTTTTAATTTGCAGGGAGAGGATCTAGACTTCAGGTACATAGAACTACTTTTGTAATATTGACTAATGGAGGTAAGGCATTATAAGATACAGGGTAAAATTTGGTGTGGTTGATGCGAATGGGGATGCATCTTTTTACTGTGGGACAGGGAATGTGTTGAGTTATGTGGGATGTCAGTTGCTTATCTTAAGGCAATTCAGCCAAAGGTTAGTGCCATTAACGAAATAATTTATATTTCTTACTGTGATGTATATGCTTTTAAGTTTTATTTTATTAAGTAATTGACAGTTGCCGAATTATTGTTTTAAGTTTTATTTTATTCTTACTGCTATATATATGCCAATTCAGCCATAGGTTAGTGCCATTGACGAAATAATTTAAATTTCTTACTGCGATGTATAAGCTTTAAATTTTATTTTATTAAGTACTCCGTAATTGACAGTTGCCAAATTATTGTTTTAAGTTTTATTTTATTCTTACTGCTATGTATATGCTTACTGCAATAAGCATTATATTATATGTTCTACTCTTCTTTAATTTATTATTTGCTGTTTAAGATACCCGAGTACTATTTAAAAAGTATGTTCAATTACTAACTGATTTACTGCACTCTTTTCATTTTAAATAATATGAATTTGTTAATCACTGCTTTGAATTTTATAGCTAGGGAATTATTTGTTTTTAATACTATAGTAGATTTTGTGTACTATCTTTATATATCTGATCTCTATATATACTCAAACACCATCCGTTCAATACTGCATTCACCATCTTTATCCAATCTCACATCCACTCTATATTCTTGCTCAGGAGATTTCACCTTACAATGTTAGGACGGAGTGCCATAATCGTGGTCGCTGAACTCAAGGACAACGTAAGGGAGCCAAAAATCTGATAAAATGCTTAGCTTTGGTGAGCCCGTCCGAGTTTTCACTGCTGGAAACAGTTTAGATTTGCAAACGTGATCTTTTGCCTCGCGATTATGGCGGAGAGAAAGAGAACAAAGACGTTCTTAGAGATAAGAACAAGGGAGATAGGAGCTGCCCCAGGAGACAAGGATCGGAGGTTGTTGATGCCGATGCGCATGAGGCCGATGTTGACGAATTGAAGAGGAAGAAGATCTGGAGGTTGAATCTGGCAATTCAAATATTATATTATTAATTGTGCATGTTTCTCAATTAGATTTTCTAAGCAAATACTGTATTTATGAACATGCCTTTTTGTATCTGTAGATAAAAAAAATAATGATAAAGTTGCTTGGCCTGTTCTTATTTCTAGGCATTAAAGTTAATGATTAAATGTTTGTTTATGGTGTCGTTTGAGTCCACCCTACATTATATTGTTTGAATACTCTTTCTATTGAAGTAGATAGTTATATGCAATGTATAGTGAGGGCTTAGAGCCATCCTATCTCACTCGCATGCTCAATTGCAGATGGTGGTGCTAAACATGGTGACAGTACGTAAATTGGGGCATAGCTTACTTGGATGATGGTGAATTGTAGGAAGTGAAAAATCAGGAATAAAACAGGCAGGTGGCCGGACAGAAATGAATCCTAAAAAACAGGTTTTGCCGAACCGTTGAGGGATGAATTTTTGGAGAAAGAACAATGGTGCTATTCGATCAGTACGTCAATCTTGGAGGAGTCCCTGATTAAGCACTCTAAGGATAACTCTTCTTTTTTGCAGGATCTGAGTTTGTTGCAAGCTAAGAGACTCCAATTCGCATGGAAAGAGACCTAGAGGTAAACATATGGTAACTCATACAATCCAAGGGAATGAAAGAATAGGTTGGTAAAGCGTGGTGTGAGGTTCATGTTTTTGGCCAATTTGTGGATGGTTGGTTGAAACTCTAATAGTCTGTAAACTTTTAAAACAAAGAAATATTTAGTTAAAGTAATCTTCAAAGAGTGAAATTCAATATCACTTACTTCAACTTATTTTTTATGAGAGCACTGAGAGTTGAAAGAAATTTGTAATTAAGGATGAGGATATTAGGATGAAAAAAGTATTCATAATCCACAGTGGTCAGCCATAAAAACATAGAGCACCCGTGCCAACTATAACGAGTACTAACTATGGAGGATTATAGAGTTATAAGTTCATCAAAAAAAGTTTGGTTAATTTGTTTCATTAACTGCACATGTACAAGTAAAGAAATATATATTTCATTGCTTTTACCGGTATGAACAAATTAAAAACATTTCTTAGTGTTTTCACCACATTTTTTGAGAAGAAATAAAATGGCCTTTTGTACAAAATTTGTTATCCATTAGAAACTATAAGAATTCCAAGATGCCATGAGAAAACTAACTACACTTAACAAGTTTTCCACATACTCATATGACAACATGAAGAAACTAACTACACAATGGATAAAGACTACTCTCAAAATAATGATAATAATAATAATAATAATAATAATAATAATAATCTACTATATTAAAGCTAAACATTTTTGGTAAAAAAATAGTTTCATGTTCCCGTCCGGCCAAAACGCTAGCGTTTTAATTTTGTATTTTAATTAAAATTCATTAATTACATTGAGATTTAAATGTCTTAAAATTCGAAAAGTTATTTACGTACAATGGACTTATTTGATTATTTGCATCTAAAAGTATAACAAATAATACGTTGTAGAGAAGTGTGCTTTTCAAAATTAAAGCATAAATGAAAACGAAAATACAAAATGATATAAATCTTAAAAATAAGTAGAACAAGCGCCTTGCCAATCTTGCGCACGATATCAAACAAAGTCTACATCAGCCCAATACAGAAAATAGAAAATAAAGATTATAATTGAACCATACTTCAATTATAATTGGACTTCACATATATAAAAAAAAGGAGAAATTGGATATAAAATCAATGTTTCTAAATAAATAAACTTTTTAAAATGAATAAGTTTTACATAACATATTTATATTTACAATTTAATAAGTAATAATTTTTAATATCATAACATAACAACAATACTTATAATTTTTAGTCCGTGCACCGCACGGGGCAAATACTAGTACATATATATAGAATACAATATAAATTATATGATTTGTGTCATTTATTTGTTTATTATTATTTTGAATTACTTTAACATAATCGTTAAATTGTGAATTTGCAAATCTCACCTAAAAAATAGTTATATAAGGTATATATATTAAAAAAAAAAGAAAAAACTCATTTTGACTAAAATTACTCTCGCGAATTGCACATATAAAGAGGGTATTGTCCACCAAAATGACGTCGTTTTGGGGATTCATATAAATATACTTTTTTTTTTCTTATTTTACAGATCGCAGTTCTCTGTCTCTCTCACTCGTCGCATCCTCAGGACCTCACTCGTCACTGCTTCTCTCGACTAACGACTCTCGTCCCTGCCTACCGGAGATCGGCGTCCGCCTTACCGGTCACCGGCAACACCGCTCAGCGCGACGGCCGACATCGCCTCTTGTCTCCTCTCACTTCTCAGGTTCACATTTTGCCATAATTTCTCTACTTTAACTTTTGCCCTAAATCCTAATTTCTCTAATTTTATTTTAATCTTCTTGTATGTGCTTTGTTGAATACTTGAATTTGTTTATGAATTATGATTTATGAATGTGAGTTTGTGAGTCCTGTGAGCAGTGAGCAGATTGGCAAAAATGCAGAAATAATTTATCCTTATTGTCTTAGAGTTATTGGTTAATGGTATTGGTTTTAGACATTTAGCTTGTGATTTTGTGAATTTAGCTTTTAATTTATCCAATTTGTGGTTTTGCGAATCAGTGTCCAGTGAATCTGTGAATGTGATTATGTGAATGTTAGAAATTAGAATTCAGAATGTTAATTTGTTTAGTTTATGATATGATATTGCTTTATTGGTTCAGTTATGGAAAAAATTTTCAAAAGAAAATCAACTTTTGGGGATTCATCTAGCCCAGGTAGTCAAGAAATGTCAAGTACAAGGCCTCTTATTGAATTTAATATAGATGAACTTGAAGTTGATCCGGGTAAAAGTAAAAATATATATGAATATCATATCAATGATAGAGATATTGTGCGGAGACAATATCTACAAATGGGTCCTTGTCAATCAAAAAATCATGTATTTCCTACTAGAGTAATTACGGGTGCTATTGAAAGATTTAATTCTAAATGGTTTGAAGATCATAGTAATTGAACAATTTATTCGTATTTGATATTTTGTATTTGAACCTTGTGTTTAAACATTTTTGAATTTAGTTTACCTTCGCTTCTTCGCCCCCCTCAAAAGAAATCCTGGCTCCGTCCCTGGGTATCAAATACTTGGTAACGGTAATGGGTTTTGGTGAGAGTATTTTGCATGTTTGGTAGTAGGGTGGAATGAGAATGATTATTAATAGTTGGGAAAGAAAGGACTAAGGAGGAAGGGAAATGAAACCCTTATTTAATAAGGGTATGAGTTTTTCAATTAATGGGGTATTCCGAACCCATGCTAGTATTCTAAAATCTATCAACCAAACAATAACAATCACTTTGATACCCATACCTTATACCAAAACCCGTCAACCAAAAATTAATGAGTTATATCAAATTAAGAGCTCACTTTGACTAAATTCATTCTGCCATTTTGATTATTAAAATACTTGTATTTGTTGGAAGCATCTATTTATTTGGTTATACAATGCTTAATATTATAACTTTTGTATAAAATATTGAAAAATAATTTTTCAATGAGTCTAGCTCTAGCTCAACTGCTCAAGCTCAAAAAATAAAGCTCAGTTGAGCTTTGGCTTGTGAGTTTTGACTATTTGAGCTTGGCTTTTGAGTTTTGACTATTTGAGCTTGGCTTAGCTCAGTTACACTCCTATGCGGCTATGCCTCATGTAACTTCCAAAAATCTCCTCACAGAAAGTGGTTAAACTTGACTCAAATACCAATGGACGAGGTGGCGGAGGAGGTGGAGAAGGTGAAGAAAGAGTTTGAGGAAACAAGCAAAAAAGCAGAGGATCACATCAATTCCATCCAAGAATACGGAAAAACTGGAGTAGGATTATCCTCAGCAACAGCAGAAGAGAAGAGTTCACTCCCCAGACTGAATGGCGTTGCACAGGACAGCTTAAATCTGCTCCAATCACTTCAATTCAAGCTTGATCTCCTGGCACCACAGCTGCCCACTGATGATCAGGTCCAGGATGCCCAGTTTTTGGCAGAATCTTGGAAAAAGCTTATTCATAGGTATCTGCATAGCTTTTTTTAAAAAGATATATCATTAAAAAAAAAGTCCTTTTTTTTTTGGTTCAGATGACTTATTCGTAGAATTAGAAAATTGGGAATGAAATTTGCTTGGAAGAAGAAGAATTCATTGCTAATTCATCAGAAGTTTGTGAAGAACTATTTGATAAAATCTGGAGATTCTACATGTTTTTGGTTAATTGATATATCCGAAGAGTTAAAAAAGTTGGGAAATATAATTGCTGGGGACGCACTTATTGCTAATTGACTGGACATATTATGAATACTTTTTTATAAAGTTTAACAATTTGAATTTTGCATTTTTTGTTTTTCTCTTTGTTGTATTTTACAGATTACTACGACAAGAATGTGGTGTTAAAGGCTAATCATTCTATATCAATTAGAAAATAAAAGGAAATGAAAAGTGGTTTACGAGTTAATGAGTTGATTTTTAAGAAATCCAGGGATATAACTGTGCTGTCAACCTGTTATGTGATTGCTAAATTTGGTAAATGGTAACTCTTGTTTCCAGTTTTCCAAAACTGAAAACGCTAGTCACATTAAAGGTGACTCTCACAGTGACTAGTGAATTGCATGGTTTGCAGTACCTATTGAAACTCTCTTTTGCATCCTGGATAGGAAACATGATCTGATGAAAAGTATGTCTGGGCAATTAATACATATTGGGTTCTCTTGTTATACTTTTTCCTTATGCTTTAGAAGTTAGAATAGCATATGCAGGAAAATAAAAGAGTTATTCTACTTCTGTGTGCATGCTCATGCTTCTTCTAATGCTTACTTACCTTGATTTTTAAAACTTTTCTGAATTATTTAGCTTGAGGTTGAGCCTGAGAAATGCTAATTTGCAAGCCAAGGCTAATATGAGGAAAGCCGCACAAGAAGAGGTAATGCTTTTCTGTTATTTTCAGATCCAATATTATGGAGCGTAATAGCTTCCTTTGTTTTTTGTTTTTTTTTGTTTTTTTTTGGAAAATAAATAGGATAGTTCTTGTATTTCCCTCCATGATCATTTCAGATTATTTTGTGGAGGTGATGCTACCTTTCTGTTTTCTTTCCTTTTATTTTTTGGGTGAGATGATGTCATTTGCTTTTATTCAAGGCAATTTATTAGAGAAGTTTGTCTAACTTCACATTATTGCATTTAGAGAGAATTGCTTCTAGGAGGTGGAGGAGAATCAACCATTCGGAGGCGTAACCTACAGTATGTATTATGCACTCCTTTGCATTTTTAATATATATTCAATACTCATATGGTCCTTATATGGTTTTATGTAGTCTTACCAGGATATTAATTGAATTAACTGAATCATAATATGTGAATTATGTGTCAGGACAAAAGCTGGAATGACATCTGCAGCTGAAGGTATTACAGAGAGTCTGCGTCGCACTCGCCAGATGATGATTCAGGTTATTATCCAGCCCTTGGCTCTTTTTCCTGCTGAAATTATCCTTTTGTTTTCATGAAACATTTGCCTAATTTTGTTTTGTGATTGTTGTTTATGTTTCAGGAGGTTGAAAGAAGTGCAAGTACTCTCATGACTTTTGGTATATATCTTTTATTTCTACATAGGATCTCATTCTTCAGATAAGTTCTTGTCATTTGCATATCTTGCTTCATTTAGTGTAGTGGGCATTTTTCTTCTTAAGAGCAGGGTAAAAATATTACAAATAAAAAATGCAGAAGGGTGGGGAGGGAGGATTTTGTTACTCTATAAATTATAAAACAAAATAGTTAATAGTGAAATTTAACTTGGTTAGTGAAGATTCAGATTTTTACCCTTCATCATCCACAAATTAAAAATGACGGGCAATTAAAGGGGTGTCAATGTTGAGTTTTTAGGAAGGGAGATAGTGTAATAAATTTACAATGATATAATCCTTGTCCAATAGTCTGGTCATTTGTCTAGTGCAATGAATGATTATATATATCTGTTGGAGGAGGTCTACCAAAGGATATGTGTGTGTGCTTTTTTGCTCACACATACTGGTACTATTGTCTACTGTTGAAAAGAAAATAAAGAAGTGCACATTAGAGAATGATTATTGCCATTGACACTACTAGCTTAGTTCAAGCAATCGTAAGTTGGACATGTTATAAATTGCATTATATTAAAAAATCTACTCCCTCCTGCTCAATGTGCATCCAGATGGTGCCATTTGCGCCAATATTGAAGCTTTACTTTCCGGTATGATTTGAATTCAGATGTGACCAATGGAGTTGTAGAAAGATTTATGTATCTTTCTCTGTATTCAATATTTTGTATTGACAAGTATTTCAAACATGATGTCAAATTTCAATGTTTTATGGAAGCAAAAATTTAATTTTATTGGGTTAGAATATTAGATAACAACTCACATGGTTTGGGTACTGCAGAGGAATCAACAGGAGTATTGAGAAAAGCTGAAAGCGAATACAAGGGTCATCTCTCATTGCTGATGCGAACCCGAAACCTTCTCTCCACAATGCAACGCCAGGATGTTATTGATAGGTATAAATGAGTAATCACTTTTATTTAAATAACTTATGTCCTCCATTCGGGTTTCTGAGTTGAGTTCTTATGCGCAGGGTGATACTTGTTGTTGGGTTTCTTCTTTTCGCATTGGCAGTTCTCTATGTTGTTTCAAAGCGTTTTGGACTACTCAAGTTACAGCGGAAGGTAATGGAAGCCGTGAAGAGTGGTATGGCTGGGCAAGTGGAGATTGTACCGAGGGCTGGAGGAGATGGTGGTGCTAACATTGTCCAGATCCAACAGAATGCTGTTCCTACTTTGAATGTACCCTTGGAACAACATATGCATGATGAACTTTGAAGTTTCTTTTGCAAGGTTACGAACATCCCTTTCGAATGATTTGTTGCTAATATTTTCTGTTTTCTCCTCAATTCTGATTATGGCTTGAAAGGAGGATATACGTTGTTTCCAGTGATCAGGTTATCTATTTGATCAAATCCGAGCTGGAAGCAGTGACCGGCAATGAAGATGGTAAAGTCAGGTGGGTGGTGGTTCTAATTTGTGCCTCCTGGAATTTCTTGACTAATGGATTGCTCTATAGATGAAAATGATGTGCAGATGTGATTAGTTTTGTATTTAGGTAACAAAAGATAGATTTGATATTGATTGTGTTTATTTCTTTAGTGAATCTTTATTGTAAAATTGGATTGAGTTAGTGAATTAGTATACATCATTGTTTTACAGCCACACATTCAAACTTGTATCATCCTACTAAAGAGATTCATTCATTTTATTTTAACTACTGCTTTTGTCTCACCAAAAATTGAATTACTCTTATTTGTCCATCATGCTCACCAAAATGCCCCTTCAACTCTGCTTAATAAAATACTCATTCCATTCTTTGTTCCCAAATGACAAGAGAATTACATTACATGGACACTATCTCTCTATAAAATGATAAAATAACATTATTTAAAAATCCTTAATGAGGTTAAATAAGTCTTTAATTTTTAATTTTTGTTTTTTAAAGCCCAGCACATGCAACACCTCTTCATTTATGTCATATTTAGTTCACAAAATGAAATTTGGCAAAATTAAAATTCTAGTCTATAGGATGAAATCAATAAGGAACAAAATAAATTTCGTATTCTTATTGTGCTAATGGACGTGGGAAATAAAATTTCAATTGTCAGAAGTGGGATTTGAACCCACGCCTTCTCACGAAGACCAGAACTTGAGTCTGGCGCCTTAGACCACTCGGCCATCCTGACTGAATGTTTAATTTTTCTCAACTAAATTATGAAGACTATAACTAAAGCTTTTCTAAACAAACAAAAAATGTAAATAATAAAGAACAAGTACCAATATACATGAAAATATAAAATATAATTTATATTTTTCGCCCCTAAGTTATAAGTTAATTGTAAAATTTGTCCATAATTGTTGGTCTTGTCACTTTTCGTCCCTAAGTTATCATTATTGGCATTGCACTTTTCATCCTTTTACTAACAAACATTAGGGACAAAAATTGAGCACGAGGAGTAAACTTAGGGATTAAAAGTGCAACACTAATGATAGATTATGGGCGAAAAGCTATCAAGAGCAACAATTATAGATGAATTCTACAATTACCCTATAAGTTACCGAAGAAAAGTGCAATTTTTTCAAAAAAAAAAACAAACAAACAAACAAACAAACAAACAAAGTGCAATTAGCACCATATTATAGATTACTAATAATTTGTTAATTTCATTTTATTATTTTTTTAAAATCATAATTAATGTAAGGCTTAACAAGGTTAAATAAGTCCTTAATAAAATAGAAAAGTTACATTTTTAGTTATTTAGTTATATCCGTGGTACAAACTTAATCTCTGAGTTATATGTGTGATCCTCTTTAGTCGCTAAGTTATGAACGAAGTGACGATTTTAGTCCCTCAGAGACTATTTCTACCAACAATTTGTCATTTAATAAAGTGGATGATTTGATTATTCAAGGACTAAAATTGCCACTATATGCATAACTTAGGGATTAAAGATAGTTACGCATATAACTTAGGGACTGAGTTTTTACTACGGACATAACTAGAAGACAAAAAATGTAACTTTTCCTTTTTGTTTTATTAATTTTTTTTTTGCCCAACACACACAACACCTCTTCACTTGCGATTTATTTATTTAACAACACATACCATATTTAGTTCACAATTTTTTGAATTCAAAATCTACTTTATAGTGATGGAATCAATAAGGAACAAACTAGAATCTGTATTTCATTGCTCCATTTTTGCATTTTTTTTTAGTACTATTGACTCTGTTACAATGTATTATTTGTTCATAGCTATTTTCTCAACTAAATGAAGCACAAAGAGCCAATATCGTCTCCACTGAAGCTCGAACCCACCCCCTCCTATGTGGAGTGCAACAAAGAGCCAACATTTTGCACAGTATTCTTTTGTAAAAAAAAATTAGGTTTAGCGGAACCTTCAAATTTGTTTATAGAGGAATGCTATAGCAATAAAGTGATAAACAAAAACCTAGAGATTGTGGTTGAGTGGAATGTATTCATCTATCCTTAACCAAATGTTAAGGGTTCGATTTTTGGCTTTGGGTATGAATTTGTCTTAAATTTCTAGACCATTAGTCATTGTTCCCGACGGTGAAAACACGGGCTACATAAAAAATAAAATAATAAGAGAATGAAGAAATATTACTATATCAACTAGCATACGAAGAGTAAGGAACAAAACCCAACAAGGCTAAAATAAAAGATGAATTGTCAGAAGTGGGATTTGAACCCACGCCTTCTCACGAAGACCAGAACTTGAGTCTGGCGCCTTAGACCACTCGGCCATCCTAACTTGATGTTCAAATATTGATTACAAATTATTCATATAATTACTATAGCAAAAGTTTTTAAAATCAAATTTCGCAACTTTATAATTCAATATCTGATCATCTTTATTTAATTGTTTAATTTTTGGTGTGTCATTGCGTTAGTGACATTTAATGTATATTTTGTGATAACATAATGAATGATGTGGCAATCACATCATCCAATTGTGTAGCTATTTCATCTACATATATAAGCATATCTAATGACATCAATAATTTTATTTTATGTTTTCTTTTTAATAATAGTGAAGTAAACACTTCACAAATTTAGTTTTTAACTATAAATCTATAATAGGATTAATAGCATATCTACATTTGGTCTTACATTACTTTTGCCCTTTTAAATTTTATTTCATTGTGTCATTGACTCAAATTTTTTGTTTTTATTTTTCTCAAATTATAACTATTTATTGTATGATTTAAATGGTAAGACTAAATGTAGATATATCACTGTATTTAATTAATAATAAAATTAATATAAATTTTAACCCTAACTACAGTGATATATCTACATTTAGTCTTACCATTTAAATCATACAATAAATAGTTATTCCAACACTGCAGTTAGCTAACAGTGCACTAACTGCAACAAAAATCTCTCAAAAGAGATTTAGTTGAAAGATATGATCCAAAATATAAAACCTATCATCCACATCCACATCCAAACTCGCTAAATCATTACAGAAACTGAAAAACGGGGAAGCATTGAAACCGGGATTCTGTTAATCACACTGGATTTATATACACAGCATCATCTTAAGCAATTCTATCTACAAATATACAACCTGAATTGTACACTGAGTTCTTAAATCAACTACATCACTTCAATCAGTGAGATAAGTTAGTTAAAACGTCCCTTCTGAATCCTCACGAGATTCCAAACACTATAACCAAATTTATCTTACCTCTTTCGCATTTCTGACAGCCGTAAACTTTGACAGCTACCTGAAATGTCAAGATCCATAGTTGTGCCAGCAAATCGACGGGAGCAGCACTTCACAAAGTCAGTCGGACACAGTTTGTCTTAACACTATTCAACTGTAAATTGGGACAGAAAATTTTTGTACAGTGCAAGATAACGGAATGTCACAAAACTGCAGCCAATGTGCCCATTCACATCTGCATGACACATAAATAACTCAGAATAGGAAAATTTTTCATGTAAAACGCTTTGATTGACTTCATTATGGAATGACATAGAGAGTTTAAACTAAATGTTTAAGCATGTATGCCAGTTATTCACCTTAAATAAATCAAGATATCTATTCTCAGTCACATGATATATATTGATATGCACAGAAACCATCGTGCTAGATTGCAAATTGAAAAGATGGTAAAAAGAAAAGAATCCAAAGAGAGTAATAAACACAATACATATAGATGAGCAAGTAAATACTCCGAATGTAATATTTCAGACCATTCAAGTGTCCAACACATGAACTACCGTCAGCCACCCAAAAAAAAAAAAACAGAATAATACAGGAAGGAGACAAAATTCTACAATAATAAGGGAAGGACTATTCTAATCCCAAATGAAAGCACCCTGTAAACTTTATAAATTGCATATTTTAGGAAGGGGAAAAACAATGCATTTAGAAATTTATAGTGTTATCAAAGCAATCTATGTGAAAGCTTTGGAGTTTTTGATTCAGCAACACTCTGTTCCAAGCCTACACTCCATAATCTAGTGAGAGGGCCCAGAATACGACTCACAGCAAACAACCACTGGGCAAGTGAATACTATAACATAACATTGTGCCCAAATCATTCACTTCAATTCTACACTTTGTTGGGGAAAGAAGAAACTTCTTTTAGATAGGTCTTCTGTTGTATGTCAGAGAAAGGGTTAAAAAATCATATCATTTATTTCCCATAGATACATTCATTTCAAGTCATTCAATTTAATCAAATACAGACCTTATGGATTAGTGTTGTGAACAATGAACCGACAGTTTTAGATGGTTAGAATATAGCATGTTCTTTGTGGACAAGTTCAATATTCACTTCATTGGTACTTGGTAGAATTCTAAAGGTAATAGGGTTGTGACTATTGATAGAGTTGGACTACTTAAAGGCTAGGCTCAATGGACTGTTGAACCTACCATGTTCAGTTAATAGATGTTAGTTTACTTACTAAATGGATCTCTGGTAGTCCAGTAACCAAATAAAAAAAAAAATCTAAATGCACATGAGATACTGTCAAATACTGGCATACTGCACATGCATGCTGCCTACTAGTGGATTTCCTTTGCAACCTAATTAAATAAAAATTAAAATTCTAAAATTTAAATGAATTTTCAAATAAATTACCATCCCAATTATGAAACTGAAATTGTTTATTGCCTATCAAGAGTAGTACTTTAAGGAAAGAAAGAGAATGAGTTGAAGAATGGCGAAGAAATGATGATGAGCAAGCCAATAATGCATAATACACATAGTGCTCTACATAATTTAGGAAATAAGCATTAAAATTAGCTGGCATTGCCACTTCCAGTATATTCCAAGATTGGCATCAAGGAAGGTGTTTAATTTGGCATTCTGATTGTATCTATACCAGCTGTGCCTACACCTTTGCTGGTGTCAGCATTGGCAGCTACTTGGAGAAGCTTGCAGATTATTACAATCTGGAGGTGACCATTGCCATGGATTTGTGGTCCTCCCTAGCTGTGTGTGAGTACACCACTTCGTTTCTCGATAGTATTAGGTTGAAAGATTTGGCTAGGGTAGTGATGGGAACAGAGATGAGAAAAAGGGTGACAATCGGGATGTGGAATTGAGACTGTTTCACCGTTCAGTATGCTGGGTTGATGCTTCTAGCCATGGTCAGTGGTTAGTGTGAAATTGATGAAGAGTCTTAACTTCCTGCTTTTCTGTTAGCTACTAAAAGAGAAAAAATGAGGAAAAATGAAATTAGAAAGGGTAAACAAGTAAGCTCCTTGTCATCTCCACCAGACCACCACAAGGACATCATTGACTCAATTTTTAGGCCATGTATCTATTAAGCTTCGGAAAACTCCAGCTATCATTAGAGTCTGAGCCTGTGGCCTCTGATGTTTATGTTTCTTCTGAAAACATGAGCTTCATACAACTTCTCAGAATGTTAAGGTTTCACATAACATCTAGCAGAGTAAATGAAGGCTACCAGTTATTGCAGATATATAATTTAATTCATGCAGAACTATGAAACAACAATTCATTAAATGAAGGAAAGACTGTTCTCTGACAATGAAGCAATTGATAGTCCTATAAAACTAAAAAATAAACACTACTGAGGAGTTGAACTTGAGTTTATGGATTACCTCCATACGTAATGGGACAATGCAGCTGCTCCACATCATATTCAAAACAGCACAACCTCATCCAAATAAGTCAGTTACAGATAGCAAGCTTCCCCGTCCATTCATCAGCAACCCCATAGTCAATACTAAGCTCCCTTAATGGAGGGATATTCTCCATTGCAAAAAGCATAAGGCGAGGGAAGCAGACATTATTATGATCATAAAGTACAAGCTGCACAAGAACATTGGGACTTGAACTATGGCTCATGTAACAAGCTATATTCCTCATTCTGGATACATCCATTGCAAAATCCAAAGGAGGAATTGACGGATGCTCTGGGCGTACATAGTCATCATGTATTTGTGATAAATCTCCCCATTCAGCCCATCTCTCAACAAAACGACTTGGATATACTAAACTATCGCCATTCATTCTGAAAATTTGGGCTTGCTCCCTAGTTAGGACAACACCAGCATATTCACAAACAAAGGAGCCAGCCTGGATCAAGTCCAATGATCTAACTCCCCAACCAGTTTCCCTTGACCGAAACACTTCGAACCTCTTTCTCACACCTTTTTGACTGACTCGATTCCGACAACTCGGAGGACAATGACAATGTGGGCCACATTCAAAAACTACAGGCTTCCCCCTCAACAAGATGCCGTTGTGATCATATGCAAGCTCTCCCCCATTCCTCATCGCGCAAAAGCAATTATCATTACATCCAGCAACGCATTCACAGCCTGCACCACTCCCCACATGCTGATAGACATGTTGCGGGAAAACAGACTTAGGCAGATAATCATAATACACAGGCTCTTGGTCAGTATCTATGTCATTATACAAAAAGACAGGTGTGCTCTCTTTCTTCCTTGATATATCAAGGCTTATATACCCTGTTGGCCTTGCCACCAGTGGCTGCGTCCTGAGAGTCTGTGCAAACCTCAAAACAGAACTTCCCATTTCGGGTTGATTCTCAATCCTAGCTAGCTTATACTTGAACACAAGAAAGCCAGACTTACCCACAGCAAGCCAAAAATCAATAATTCTATATAAACCATCATAAACATAGACTTTACCACTAGCACTGCCGGCATATTTAAAGCCACGAATCACCCTAACCTCAATTCCATAGTGCATGCTTCTCTCCAATGCCAAATTCCCACCTTCGAGTTTCTGGTTTGTACACTGCTTCGAGAATTTGTCCTGTCCACCATGCCCGGTATAGATTAGCACATCCCCTGCATCCTCATCATCCTCATACCCCCCAGAAACTATGATGCTAGTAGCAATTGGCTCCCTATTTGAGCTCTGGCTCGCGGGAACATAGTCAATTCCAGCCTGAGGCTGTCCATGCAATCCAACCACACACAATTCCATCCGGAAAAAGAACAAGTCACCAATTAGCACTCCTGGTATGTCGCCCACAATACGCTTATCACGATTTAACCACAGCCCTTTCTCCCTCATCAGCTGTGAGGCCTTCAAGTCCCCTCTGGGTTTCTTATGACGTTCGCATTGCTGGTTAGTATCATCCTTCTCCCTCATCAGCTGCGAGGCCTCCATTTCTCCTATAGATTTTCGTTGGTCAAACTGATGGTGTTTTCTCTCATCCTCCGGGATCGCCTGAACGCGGATAGAATCATAAAGCATCCTGGTCCTCCGCACCACATCCCGGAAATACCTTTGATCCTCAGGTTTAAGATCCGTAACTCTAACCAGCTCAGACGACCTCTGCTGATACTTCTTCCTCGAAATTACCAAACTCGAGGATTGATCATCGCTGTTTACCGGCACGATAGCTCTGGAATTATCTGGATCCTCCACAACAGCCACATCCCCGTATTGCTGCATCCTCTTAGCAAAAGCAGCACGAAACATCTCAGAAATTCGATAGAATTCTGAATACACATTGGCCTCGTTTGAATTTTGCAAGCTCTCACTAGCATTAGCCTCCTGTGCGATGCGGGAACTGAAACCGGAACTCGAACCCGCTTTGTCACTGGAGCCAGTGGGGCTAGGGTTTGAAAATATCGGTGAGGTTTGGAGGTCGGCTTGGGTGAATTCATCAAGCGGCTCCAGTTTCGGTTCGATCATCGGAACACCGTTTGCGGCGGCAGAATTGGAGGGTCCGAGCTGGAGAAATGGAACCAGAGATCCCATTTTTCACACCCTATCCTCCTTTTTTTGTTCCTTCGCTATATTACTGTACAGAGAGATGTAGAAGAGGAGCTATCCAGAGAGATTTTGGAGTAGGAGATTCATGAAAATGGGTAAGAGGGAGCTAGTGAAGAGAGCTTGGAGAGAGGGTTTTCATGGAGGTGCAGCCATGGATGGACACGTGTGAAAGAGGTTGTTGGTTTGATGTTGTTGCCTGTTGGTGATGGTTTCGGTTGGGGAGAGCACTCACACAAGTTCAGTCCTAATTAACTTACCAAGTACGAAGCCTTTTATGGTAATTAACTAGTGTAAACTCCCAACCATACTTAGGGTGTTTGGTTATTGGCTTATCAGCCAAATTTTAGCTTATTTGATCAAGTTTAGCTTCTTTGACCTACCAAAAAGCTATTTGAAGTGTTTGGTAAATGGCTTATTAGTCTTGGCTTATTGGGCCAATAAGCTGAAAATTGAAAAGCGGGAAAATGGCACTTTTTCCCCCTATGTTATGTGCATATAGCACTTTTCCCCCTGTGTTATTAAAGTGACAGTTTTTTCCCTAGTTATTTTAAAAGTGGTAGTTTTTCCCCTATAATGTTAAATTGACATTTTACCCTTAAAATAATTATTTCATTTATTTTTATTCTCCAAACCTAGTATTACTAATATGTATGGAAGATCACGGTTCGATACGAACCTAATCGAACACTGTAGCAATTGAACTTAAATAGTATGACGGTTACGGTATACGTTACGAACGACGAAAAATAAAATAAAATAATTGTTGAATTTAGACTATTTTTAAATAAGAAATAAAAATTAATAAATAAATAAGTTTTGATTGACGTTCAAAATCGAAATTGGAATTGAACCGTACCGATTTATCAAAATAAGTGTTTGATCATTTTCACTATATATGACTGTGGTTCAGTTGTTCACGGTTCAACAATTATTTAATTTATTTTTTTTCGGTTCTGAATCGTAACCAGAACCGACCATACTATTTCGGTATGATTGCTACAGTGTTTGGTTAGGTTCGAACGAATCGTGATCATCCATACATATATAGTAATATTTGTTGGAGAAGAAAAATAAATGAAATAATTATTTTCAAGGGTAAAAATGCCAATTTAACATTTCAGGGGGAAAAATAGCCACTTTAATAACATAGGGGGAAAAAGTGCTATATGCACATAACATAGGGGGAAAAAGTGTCATTTTCCCTTGAAAAGCTAATGAATGTAACTTTTTCTATTAGCTTGTTGGGATTAATGAGTATATTGACTATTTTGTCCTTTGAAATCAATGGAATTTACTTATAAATGGGTGGTGGGTTTGTTATATTTAAAGGTTGAAATAATACAATACATGCATACCCTTAAATGTCATTTTACATTCAATCAGCTACTAGTAACCAGCTAATTTACCAAACAGTTTTTTATAACTAGCTAATACAACCAGCTGGTCAAACCAGTTAACGCAATCAGCCATCAACTACTAGCTAAACCAACCAGCTATCAGCTATAAGCCATCAGCCGTTTGCCAAACACCCCCTTAGTTAATAGTTTATATTTGAGTTTATTACCAAAATTGTCCCTCGACTATTTGCAAAATTATCAATTTGGTCCTCAACAATTTGTTGTGATCAATTAAGTCTCTCGACTTTGAAAAATTTAACCAATTTGATCCTCCGTTTATTTTTCCGTTAAATAGGGACTAAATTGATAATTTTGCTATAGTCAAGGGACCAAATTGGTAATTAATTTTTCATTGAAATGGTCCCTTGACTATAGCAAAATTATCAATTTTGTCTTAATTTAACGGATGTTTAATAGCAAAATAAATCGAAGACCAAATTGATTAAATTTTTTAAATTCGAGGGACTTAATTGGATACGAAAAATTATCGATGACCAAATTTGTAATTTGCAATAGTCGAGGGACCATTTTGGTAATAAACTCTTTATATTTTCTATTCAAACTTAATACATAAAATTTATTATATTTAAAATTAATAATGTGGATCGGGTCCACAGTGCACTATGAACACTAGTTATGTATGGCGTTGTTTTTTATTTACTTTTGACGGCAATAGTTACAATTTTTTTTAAGAGCAAATTGTCATTTTGGTCAGCTGACTATAGGGGTCCTATTAAGTCTAGTCCACGACTTTCAAAAGTGTTAATTGCATACCATGACTTTTCAATTTCTATCAATTTTGAACACTCCGGTGAAATTTCCGGCCAAATATCGCCGGATTTTCTTAATCACACCGGTTTGGCTTAATACTATGGGCAAATATGTAATTTCCTAAACCCAAAAAAACCCAACCCAAACCATTTATTCCTAACCCGGTTCGATTGTTTAACCTAACGCGCTCTCTCCAGACCAGCAGGGCTGCCACCGCCACCGCCGCCGCCTCGTCCTCGTCTTCCCGGGGAACAGCCGCCATTAAGAAGCTCCACGAATCCTCGTTTTCGCCTTACCAGGTGGCGGAGGAGAAGATAAGCGCAGAAACAAGCGGCAGCAGCAGCACCGAAGTCGGGACTTCGCTTGGCCTCTCCAGCTACCAAAGCTCTTACGCCGCCTCAATGGCCCCCGCGCCGCCCTCGCCGGCGGCTTTCTTCTCCGCCTCTTCCTCCGCCGTCGCCGCCGACGACCTCCACAGGCTAGTCAACTCCCAACAACAAATCTCCCTCCAACACCCCCAACTCTTCCAAAGCCTCTCCTCCCCGTTCCTGCCGCCGCCAATGCTGCAACCCCTTCCGCCGCAGAATTTAGCGCTTCCGCCGGGATCTCTCCACCAGGCGGCCGCCGCTTTCTCCGATAAGAAACAATCGAACCGGGTTAGGAATAAATGGTTTGGGTTGGGTTTTTTTGGGTTTAGGAAATTACATATTTGCCCATAGTATTAAGCCAAACCGGTGTGATTAAGAAAATCCGGCGATATTTGGCCGGAAATTTCACCGGAGTGTTCAAAATTGATAGAAATTGAAAAGTCATGGTATGCAATTAACACTTTTGAAAGTCGTGGACTAGACTTAATAGGACCCCTATAGTCAACTGACCAAAATGGCAATTTGCTCTTTTTTTAATACTATAAAGCATATGTATATGTATTGTGTTGTGAGTTTTTGTGTCTTGTGTTATGCAAATTTTGTACTTTAAGAGTATCAATTCTATATTCGGAATGAATTAGTAGATGTGTAGCACACAATATATATATATATATATATATATATATATATATATATATATATATATATTGTGTGTCTTATGTTATGATTTTATATCTTGTGTTGTGAAATTCTGTAATATAGAACATAAATTCTCTACCTAAATCAGATTTGAAAAAAGTAAATATATTACATGTGTATGTCAGTATGTGTCTTATATTATGAAATTCTCACTCTCTCTATATACATATATATAAGGGTTCAGGTGCTGCGGGTATAGCTTCCTGTGCAGTTGTGCGGTTACGCATTTAAGCATTAAAATGACGCACATTAAGTACACAAACCACACACTTTAAGCTAAGAACACAAACAATACACCTAAAGTTTTTAAATTGTGCACCTTCAGTACACAAACTATGCACCTTAAGCACACAAACAAAGCACCTTAAGTACACAGACCACGCACCTTAAATTAAGAGCACAAACCACACACCTAAAGTTTTTAAATGGTGCATCTTCAGTATATAAATTACGCATCTTAAGCACACAAAAAAGCACTTTAAAAACACAAACCACACACCTAAAGTTTTAAAATAACGCATCTTAAATTTCAACACTGACGCACTGTAAGCACACAAACCATGCACCTTAAAAAGGAAAACTACCTCACATAAACCATATATATATACAATTTCTTTAAGATTTTACATATAAGTATTACAATATTTACACTCTATAAATATTCCATCATAAGTAACTATTTATTTTTAATTCAAATTTATATTAAATTTTCTACAACAAGTATTACAATTTCTTTCATAAGTAAGATTTTACATATAAGTATTACAATATTTACAATTTGTAAATATTCCATCGTTAGTAACAATCATTTTTACCCTAAATAGTATCACAATTATTTGTTTTCAAACAAGGATCAAACCCTTGACCTTTAGTTAAGGATGAATGAGTCTCTTTCACTCAATAACACTCCCAGATTATAAATATTACAATATTATGTTACAGTACAAAAAGTCAATACTCCACCACTAAAATTCAATTTTGTAACATTTTTGAAAAGAAAATCACAAAAGCGCCAAATGAGCATAAGATGCTTTGGCTAAGTTATCTTGTTATACCATATAACCCATATTGCCATATTGGGATCGCTTACTTCCCAAAAAGGACAATGAAGTTAAGAAGTTGTTAGCACACGTGAAAATCCTCTTACACTTCTCTTTTGTAGAGAACCGTATACCTTCCAAAAAGTTTTAATAGGAGTGAGTACATTGTGTTTTAATATACGGAATCCTAAATTTATTGTTTCAAACTTTCAATTAATTTTTTTAATGTGGTAGGTAGGAATAGGGCATTTTCATTTTATAAATTAAAAAAAATTGTTTGCAGAGAGTATGAAATAAAAATTGAGATATACCATATTTTTTCAAGTAGAATATATACCTCCTGAGAATAAGTAGATGATTTTCAAAGAATAATTTTCACTAGCAATTTGTTTTGATATTGTTTTTGTAAATCGTCTGAAAAATGATAGACGCACTTTAATGGAGTATAACTTCAACGACTATTTTCTTTTTTTTTTTTTTTGGTGAATAGAGATTAAATAGGGCCATCCTTTATAATTAAAGGACTGAGTTTATACCTTTATGGCACAATTGAGAGACTAAAAAAATCATTTTCCAACGATATCACACAAAGCATACTCTTATTATTATGAATTTTTGTATTTAATTTATCCACATAGTATTGGGTAATGTTTACAATCATGTATAGTAAATTGGTTATATCGAGTATTGATCGGTATTAGTGTTGGTGTTGATAGTATCTAGTTGAACAAACAATATTATGCATAATTGTATATGATTTTCTTTTGGGCGATAAGAAAAACTCATCACAACTATTCGATGGCATACACTGTGTAAACCCCTTCTCTTTGTAATTTTTCTTCAAATCGCAATTTATTTATACTTTGATAGGGTCTCACTTATTTACCAACACAGGGCCACGCAAATAATTAAAAAAAGACCCTTAAAAAGACCCTATACGATGTGCTCAACTTAGAGAATTGTATATTTACATGTGATGAATTGAAACATATATTTGGTGTGTGGATTTGGTAGGAATTGATACACGAATCTTGGAGTAGAGTCATGGAGGACAGAGTGGGGTTGTACTACTGTATAATGTGAGACCCTCTATAAGAGGTTAGGAAATGTTTCTTACGCTCTTTTAAATAAAGGATTACTTTTGTGCGATATGATGCAATATTTTGTAACGAAAATTTAATATTTATTTATAAATTAACAAATATTATATTTTGATTAAAAAACAAGTATTATATTTTTACTAATATTTTAAAAAGAAAAACAAGTAAATTTTTTTTTTTAAATGGAATAACTGTTAACTTATAAAAAAGTAATGGATTTTCCCTCAAAAATTTTATTACATTTACGTAAAAAGAGAAGATCTCATACAAATTTTTGTGATAAATAAATAAAGTTAATTCTATTTTTTGTCATAGATTCATAGGTGTCATTCCACTTTTCTTTATTTTTTTTTTCAAAACATTCCCTATTGACCGTAATATTATTGTAGCATGATCATTTTTGTCATAGTCAATAAACCTGCTTAAATGATGTTAAATAAGGGGACATTTTGATCTTTTTATATAAAGTAGATTGACCCACTATATTTTTATATTAAAAAAAAATCTAATTCACAGAATCACAGCTAGAGTCCATTGTCACATTCAATTACAATCAACGCCTCCACAGCAGAGCCTCCGCAATGGTGGAATGATACATATAAATCTATGAAAAAAAAAAAAGAACACTTAGAACTGAATAGATTGAAATACCCTAATATTTAACACCATTTAAATAGGTTTGTTGACGGACGACCAAAAATGATTACAATACAATAATACTAGGATCAATATGGAATGTTCTGGAAAAAAAAAAAAAAGAGACTAAAATTAAAATGTTACCTATAAATCTAGGATAAAAATGAAATTAACTTTAAATAAATATACAGTAGTTTTCCTTTTAAATTGCCAATATGATAATATCCTAACAGAGCTTGCATAATTAATGGTTTAATTTTTTTCATAGTAAATCTTTTCCATTTTTATTTTTACTATTGCTTATCATCTCCTTTTCCAAAAAAAAAAAAAAAAAAAAAAAAAAAAAAAAAAAAAAGCTTATGGCTTGGGCTTGTTGGGCCACCCACTGGCCTATTCTTAATCCATAATGGCTTAAAATGACAATTTATATATGGACCAGGTCCACATAATGAACCATGGATTGAAAAAATGAAGTACAAAATTCATACCTGTAAGGTACATAATTTCATAATATAAAATATAAAAAATCACAACACAAGACACATAGCATAGCATTATGAACTCAACTGAATTGAAAAGACAAGGTACAAAATTCATACTCGTAAGGTACATAATTTAATAACACAAGACAAAAAAAAAAAAGCACAACACAAGACAAATACACATCTTATATGCTTACTTATTTTTCAAATATGATTTAAGTATATAATTTGTATTCGTATGCACAAAATTTCACAACCCAAGACATAACTTCATAACATAAGACACAATTAATAATTTGATCCAGGTACAAAAATCATACTCATAAGGTTCAAAATTTCATAAAGTAAGACAAGTCATAACACAAAACACAAACATATGAACCATGGTCTATAGTGCACTGTGAACTTTGGTCCATGTTATAACTTATATCGTTTGGCTTAAAATATATCCCCATTAGATTCTGAAACCTCCAAACAAATTTACTCTTATATAATATGTTACCATTCAATTCACACAAGTTAACTTTTCAATGAATATGTTGAATTCAAAATCGTTTAAAATTTAAATACATAATCTTGTTGACAATGCTACTTGGGATCAAAATTCAACTTCCAAATCTCTTATCATTTGACATGGCTTAACATAATTAATTAGTGGCTTAATACTTTTTAATGATATAAATAATTTCTTTTAAATTATTTGAGAAAAAGTAAATTCTTATGATTCAAACTGCGGGACGTACTAAACAATGCATCCAATGTTGCCTCTTGTTCAGCTATAACATATATAAATAATAAATGTATAATTTAAACTAGTGAATATTAATTTAGACTTTTAGTTGAAACATAATTTATTATTATCAAATTAAAATTAGAAATTTTTAATATATTTTGTGAAGTGTGCATTACAATTTGTGATACTAAAACTTAACATTCAATCAATTCACAAATCAGAATTAAGACTGTCCTCAAACCCTGCGAATGCATTCCTTTCTAATCTATGTGGCAAGAGATAGATTTATTATTATTATTATTATTATTATTATTATTATTATTATTATTATTATTATTATTATTTAATCCCAAGTGTATTGCAAGATGAGAGAGAAATTGCTAAATTAGCAGGAGAAGAGAGAATGAGCTAAAAATTGCAAAAGCTGCTGAAAAGATTGTGCAGGTCACCTTTTGATTTTTATTTTTATTTTTGTTATTTTTAATAGTATTTTATTATTATATTTATAATATAATATGAAAATAAGACCCATTTTTAAAGTGATATATACTTTCTGGGATGTAGAATAAATAGTAGAGAATGTGCAAATTTGATGACATGGAAATGGAACCCATTTTAGAAAGTGGGAGAAAATTATTGGGTTAAGGATAGCCTAACTACTTCCATCTCATTGTGTGTTTGGTTCAGTTAATAAGACTTGATTGGAGTTATTTTGAATTCAATTTTTCATAATGTTATTAGTATATAAAATTTATATATTTAGAAACTACATTAAAAGCATTATAAATAATAAAATACAAAAAATTAATTTTAAAAATAATTTAAAATACTAAAAAATAAACAAATAAAAGAATAATTTTTGACCAATAAATAATAAACAAGACAGATAAAAGGAGATAAATGGAGTAATAAATATAAAATATTTATAATATTGATCATATGTCACATTATTATATTATATATTTAGTGAGAACTATGTGGCAAATAGCATTTTCTTTTAAAATATTAGTAAAAAGGTACATTATGAGGACTCGAAATGCGTAGTAAAGAGCGCATGCGTATGGAATGTAGACGCAACAAGATTGTATTGGGGGTAAGACAAGTATGTAGTACCATACACACACACACGTACAAGTTGGCACTTCAAAGTTGAAAAGGAAATTCATAGCCCGACTAACTGCACTTTTTGAAAGGCAAAATCACAATATGGTCAAAGTTTGAGAATGGTGCATGCACATATGCTGCACGAACTCACCACTAATCACCATTATCCATTAATTTTTCTACTAATAAAATGCATAACCCTTGACCATAGTTCAAATTAAACTTCACTAAAAACAATCTTCTTACCCTTTATATGTAAGGTTTTTGTGTGCGTGAGAGAGAGACAACGGAAGCGTACAATTACTATCTAAAGGTGTATATTGGGTAAACTCCTCATTGTACATAACTAACTTGATCAAACCAAGAATGTCAATTAATTATTTCCTTTGAGAGTCGAACTTAGAACCTTGTGGTTAATTACTAAGTCTGGTTTCTTTGTGAGATATTGAGGTCAATTGTTGTAGCAGAAATATTTATTTGTTTATTTAGAGTGACGAGAGAAACACGCAGTCATTATCATTGATGGTATGTATTGGGTAAATCTTGCTCTTTTGTAATAGTCCATAAATCACACTAGAAAGACTTTGTGCGACGTGCATGACCAATAACTTACTGATAACAATTGAACTCATGAATCATGATCTTTAGGTATTAGAATCATGTTTCACTCACTCAACTACCTCTTTCAAGACTGTGGACATATGCCGGGATGTCGTTGTCCAGCTTCGAACCTTTTTTTTTTTCTTTCAAATACTGCCTACTGAATCAGTGAGTTAAGTCGTGTGGGCATAAATTTATATATTTATCAATACGAGAGAAAGATGAAAAAAAACTTTTTAAAAATAAAAAATCTTATGTCTAGGGGTCTAGAGGAATAATTGATAGATCGAGCTGCCTTAAGCTTTTTGCACTTTCCAATTAAGAGATATGGTCAAAGGATCATCAACATATATAGAGCTTTCATAAATGAGATGAATCATTTTCTCAAGTGCACGACAGCCCACCCGACCGGCCTATAATTTTTATGAATCATTTTCCCTACTACTCCAATGTGGTTAGTGAATGGATTGAGTTGCAGATGAAAATTTAAAAAATTAAACAAAAAAATCCAATAACACATTGTCACATTCTCATACCTAATTCTTTGGGTTAGGATAGGTGTGTACTGGTGTTGTGATTTTCTTAACTTACACAAAACTCAAATACTCCATGTCCACTAAATTTTCCAGGCAAGAGTGATGGGTGCTTTTGAGAATAAGCTTGTATAGTTCATAAACATGTTCGCCCGTTACAAGAAAACAACAAAATACTAATAGATTTAATTTAATAGTGAATTAAATAATTACAACTTAATCCTACAAATTTCAATGTTCTACCAGTAAAAATTTATTAGTAAATTAAATACTTATAGATTTTAGTAATTTACTAACGAGAAATTCAGTTAACAAATGAATTTTCTTATAGTGGGTCATACATAGTGGCCATACTATATATGTTTATGTGTTTAAATTCATTCATCAAACAAAGACCAACTGCAAGGATGTATTTCTCTTTAGTCTTTAACAAAATCCTTTTTTAGTCTTTAAAATAATGAAAATAATAAATAAGAAGAATTTTAAAGTTTCATCAAGAAAAATTTAACCTTTAACATGGTATATAGAATATTAAAATAAAGTTAATATGATATAATTTATGTTCAATATATATACTTTTGTGAAGTTTGCATAATAATTTGTTCAGTAAATATTTTAAAAATTACACATGAATACAACTGACCCTATTACATCTCTATTGAGGCTCGATCTCACGATCTCTCATATGAAAAAATCATTACATATCATCTTAGCACAAGGTGCTTGCAACATTCACATCTCCTAAGCTATCACAAACTTGCAAATTCTAAATCTTTGAATATTAAAAAGTAATAATTTTAGACAAATTATTTTACATTGGATAATTATAGACTTACTTCTTTTATTATTTATTTGAATAATCAATATCTATTAATGTTCTTTATTTTTAACATAATATTTAAATATAATTATTATAAAAATTTTATCCTTTGATTTAAGGTGATGGTGATGCCCCAATTGCAGTGAATAGATAACTTTCACGAGACTTTGTGATTACCAAGTCACTTGTCCAACTATTTTTTTAACCCTTATCAGTGCAGTTTCTTAGATGAAAGAGGCTAGTTAGTTGGTTTAAGCTAAATAAAGTGGACAAATAACAAATAGTAAATAATAATTGATAAAATCAATGGTGTTTCCAGCTGGTAATTAGCTGCCATTAATTAGTCATAAATGACAGTTTGTGTAAGATATATCTCCAAGGTTTTTATTATTTTAACGGCCGAAAGTGCAGAGTCAGTCAAATTTTTTCAAGATAAAAATGAATATAATTTTTTTTTACTTTTGTTGACGCTAGCAGCCTTCCACTTTGTGCAATGTACTCTAACTTTAAGAAGATAGCAACGTTAAGTTTTAATATTTTAATTGACTAAATCCATTACCTGTTTGGTCTAGCTAGCACTAGAGGCTTGATATTATGATAGGAGTAATAATGCTCAAAATTTTTACATTTCCCACACATTCTTTTTTGTACTCTAACATATTAATAGGTTCTCCAATCCGTGACATTTCTTATGAAAAGTAACAGTGATATCATTAAATCACAAGTGCTTTAGTAAATTTCTCTTTCAAATGCTCTTAGAAAATCTCCTAAACTGCTTTGAGACATTTTCTTGTCATTTAAACAAAATTTGAATCTGTTCAAAAAAAAATTGAATACATGATTCATAAACGAAAATGTATTTTAGAGATCTAATTGAAAAAAATTAGAGTAAAAACTAATGCGAGTTCTTATTTTTTACTTTAATGTACTAGCCTTTATGTTCTTTTTTGTTTTTTAGTATATATGCTGTTACGGCCTATTTGGTTCGTAAAAATAATTGAGGAGGAATGAAATTTAAATTACATGAATAAAATTATTAAAAATAACTGGAACTATATATCACAAATCATTAAATGACCACCACACTATTTTTAAAATTCAGCACCATATATCAATCAATATTGTAGAATTGTCCTAATATTATGTATTGCAATTGAATTTAATTAATGAAAAAGATAACTAAGACTAAACAATGTGTATATTCTTTTAGTTGATAAAAGAGATATTTAAAGCTAAAATCAAAATTGGATCAAGTCAATTGTAATTAAAAATCTAAAGAACAATGCTCAAAGTAAGCATATACTGAAGAAGATTTACAGTTTTTTTTTTTTTTTTAAATCAAATTCGTGACTTTGTAAGGGAATTATGAATTATAACTAAAATAATTAGGATAGTAAATTAAATTATTGAAACCATTAAAAGGATCCCCTAGATAAACCAATGTGTTATATGTCCTATTTTATTTTTATTGCTACCATAGTGGCTATCAAAGCATCAAGTGTACCTTTAGTACTGCTGAACTTTAAGGTTCTTTTAGGAAGTTTTAGATTTGTCAAATATATGGGTGTTTAATTTAATAATGTAAAGGTGGATGGAATTCAACTCGAAGGGCTTAGTGAAGGCTCTGCTCAAGGATTCCTTGAAGAATGTCAGCATGCATGTCGCCACTCTTACTAAAGTGTCAAAATTAAGTTGCTTATTGAGGGAAATTGGAAACTGTGTTTTATCTCAATTAAAGTCTAAATTAATAGTTAAATTACATATTTTTTGTATATAGACTGACGGATTACGTTTTTAGTGGCTTTAAGTTTTGAAACATAATTTTTTATGTGATATCAAATTAAAAGATGGGTTATGTGCCAACTAAAAGTCTAACATAATTATTATGATATTTATGTTGTATATATTATATGCTCAATTGGTCGCAGAGCGCATATAATAAGGGATATTTTCATGGGCTTTAAGAGTGGAATAAAATTGGTGGAACAACTAAGTAAATCTTGGTCAAGGTAAAGGAATATAATGAGTTGAGAATATAATAAGTCTTTTAGCTAAATTTTCGCATAACAATACATGAATAAAGAAAAGCACGGTGACCAAGGGCCTTGTGGTCCAGTGGTATCAAACCCTTCCCTGTATAAGGGAGGTGGTGGGTTCCGCCTCAGTGGAGGTGTTGCTGTCTCTTTGTTCTTCAGTAGGAAAGTAGTTTATGAACAGATACTACACTGTAATAGAGCCAGTAGCATTCAAAAAAAAAAAAGAAAAGCACGGTGAATATTGAGACATTGACCCGATTAGAATTAAACATTGGCTATGCCAATGTATCAAATGCCCCTTGTGTGTGTCTGTTACCTTAGTGGCTATCAAGTGTAGCTTTAACATTATTGAGGTTTTAAGTTTCTGTAGAAGATTATAGGCTTGTGAATTTAATAATGTAAAGATGAAAAATCTTATTGATGAAGGCTACCCTCAAGGATTCCATGTAAAGAATGTTAGCAAGTCGGATGTCATGTCTAAGGAGTGCGGGTTGGTCATAGGCTATAGTTATACCATGGATCCATGTATATTTTGCAAGATGGACCCATAACAATTTATATATCGAATGTTCAGAATTCAAATTGTGAACATTCAGTATGTAAATTGTGAACATTTAGTATGTAAATTGTGTATTTTGGACTCGAGTCCACATAATAATTTGCCATGGTGGATGCATGTGAGGGATACGTTCCTGGATTTCTGCAGGGAAATTAATATCTAATGAGGTGGATCATATAAGTAAATCTTTACCAAGGTAAGGAATATAATAACTTGAGAATATTAAGTCTTCTAGATTAATTTTCAAATATTAACATAAATATTTTAAGGGAGAACAAGTGGACATGGAGACATAGAGATCGTGCGTACGTGGTCCTAGCTTGTTAGACATTTCTTGTAACCGGGTCGGAGGCATTTAGTTGGGAGAATTGTAATTATTTTTTAAGTGTATTATTCAATTATGACATAAGTAGATAAAATGATGATTTTTAATACATTTTAAACGATTTTCGTAGAATAATTCTATATTTTTATATGGCAAAAGCTTGTGTGAGACCGTCTCACCATGAGACGGGTCGCGTCGGGTCGGGTCAAGATGCAAATGTAACACTTATATGCACAAATGTCATACTTATATGCTCAAATGTAATACTAATCAGAAATAAAATTTTTGTTATTTATAAGGGTAAATGTAATACTTTTATGGGAAAATACAATACTTTTATATTTTTGATTTAAAAGTATTACATTTTTTCTCAAAAGTATTATATTTGCCCTTATAAGTAATGGGCACTTGTCAACATTACTTATTATAAAAAATGTATTACTTTTTCTCTTATAAGTAGCAAAAATTCTATTCTTGATTATTGTTATATTTGAGCATATAAGTATGATATTTGTTTATTTCAAAAAAAAAGTATGATATTTACACAAATAAGTATGACATTTGCATGATATTGATAATTACTGACACATAATATGATAGCTACAGGTACAAAAACTGTCAACTACAAGTACAGGATGCGTCAACTACATATACAAAATCTAAAGATTATTTTGGATCAGGGTCAGACACCAAGCTCCAAATCTTGAATATTGAAAGAGGCTATATATCCAATCAGCATAAAAATAAAACCATAAACAAGCTGGACTCTTTTTGTATTATGACAGGTAAGAATCAATTAATTAAAGATCAGAGCAGAAAAACAATTAATACTTTGACTAATACCAACTTGGTCGGAGACAATAATAGCGCAATTAGCCAGAACTATTAATGTATTTTTAGAATTTTTTAATTTAGATATTGCTTTTGGAACATATTTATGGTCATACATGTTTTCTTTTTACCTTCCTTGATTGTTACAGCCAAAAACTCTTTTAAGACTTCGGTCAACAGAAATTAGACATAAAAAAATAATTTTTATCTGGTGCTTTGATCATAGAAACAAGATATTCTTAATTGGCCTTACTTCATCTACACATGAGTAGATTAGTGCTTTAATGACTTGTAATATGTGATGAATTTAATTATAAATTTATTTAATTAAATAGTTCTTATTAAGGATAATTACAATGATACTATTGGTTTTACGATTTATGAGCTGTTGTTGGTTGGCCAGCATAACCGCTTAAATAATTAAATAAGATATAAATAATTGAGCAAAAAAATATATGAAACACAATATTTTTAACCTAGAAACATAAAGGTAAAAATCAAGGGCATTTTTGGGCATTGCCAAGCAAAAATTCCATATCTTTGCATAACTAGTCCTTTATTGTTGCCATAATTATTTCTCCATAACTTTAATTGGGCCTTCACCGAGCACCTGGCAAGCCCGAGACAAATTATACTATGGAACATGATTTACATAGCACTATGGACTGGGGAGAAAAAAGAAAAAAAAAAAAGAGTGATTCCGTTAACCATGGATAGCAAATTCCGACAAGGTCAATGTAGTGTCATCTTCGTTTTACTCAACTTCTCTTATCCTCGATTTTCTTCTCATCGTCTCCCATATTCATTTTGCAATCTTCTAGTACTCTACTATAGATCAGACAAAAGATAGATGCAATAAGAGTTTTTGTGATTGGCGTGATTGATGCAAATTCGCTAATTGTTATTGATCACAATTTATCAATTTCATGTTTTTATTGATTCGTTTGTTGTATTGTTTCTAGGGTTTGTGATTGTATTACTCCACTTGTTTTTTTAGATTGGAGTTTTTGTTATTGCAGTTGATGATAATCGTCTAGTTTCATTATAACATAACTAAAGTAGCATTTTAATTCAACTATAGTTTCATTTGACAATTTACACTCAATATAGAGATGAAAGTTTTTTATTTTTATTAAAATAAATTAAAAATAAAATTTTTAATTAAATAACTGACACGCCAGCAGTAACCTGAGGAACATGTTAATTTTTATTTAATTGCATAATTTTGAAATGTCTACGGCTCTAATTGCAATTTTTTTTAGTTTGATGATCCAGTTGTATTTTTGCATATATGTAGTTCAGTGACCTATTTGTAACATTATTCCTAATAAACAATTAGCTCCTATATTATATACAGATATTTATGCTTATACATCTCGCACTTAACTTACGTTTTATGAGATTTAAACCATTAATATATAATAACTCTATGGTTATATTCATTTGCTTATAAATTTCTTTTTAAATATAAAAGTTAAAAACAATCATGTAAAACAATGGTCTACTGACTTATTGGTAGATTAAGACCAATAAATTTTAAAAAAAAAAAAAAATCTCGAAAACCTAATCCAAATGATGAATGGATGGGTGATCCAATTCGGTGCATTTTCTATTGTTTGTACCTACCATTTTAGGGTTTCTTAATTGGAGTCCAAAATGCATTGAAGACTGGCAGTGTAGTAAGTGTATAAATTGCTGCTGATTGAAACTTGAAAGTATTAATTGCTGAACTCATGAGAGATGACTTCTGTGGGGTCATTATATATGTACTTAAGGGGGACAATGGGAGATGACTCCAACAATTTCTTCTTTTTAGTGACTAAGCTAGACTTCACTTATATATGCTTATGGAAATGAATAAAAGTAAGCTTTATATTCTATTGTTTGGTTGGTGAGAAATGAATTATTAGAAATAATTTGTACAAAAAATCCAAGTGTCCTTATATATTAAAAATATGGAAGTTTAATAGTTATTGTTTGTAATGGGGTTATACAACTAATTTATTGGGATGATAACTCAAGTTTGATTAGATCTCTATGAACACTTCCTCACCTCTAAGCTAAGGTTGGGAAATTGGGTTTCGATCATAGCACGGTAAGTTATTGTCACTGTACTGTATGTCTCAAGCATCACATAAGCACTCGACAATCGACATGTATCATGATCGACTTGAGTCACCAATAGCATGTCTTGTTCCCTTCCCAGACTTACTGTTGTCTTTGTAATTTTCTTAACATCACATATATATCAACGAGAACATTAGATCTCAAACTAAGATCGTCAAATAAATAGTATGTAAGTGTAAGTCCATTGGTCGACCTAAGAACTATATATGTGTTTTGACTAAAACAAGCAAAAGATGCTCTTGTAAACTTGAGAACCTCTACTTGTCAAAGTATCAAATACTTTTTCGCAAAGAAGGGATCATGAGTTCCATAAATTCTTTATTCTTTCGCTTTCTAGAGAGAGAAGTGATCAAGATTCTTTCTCTAGAAGACATAAAAAAAATTATATATAACATTATTTAATTATGTGTTACTTGGCAAATATCATGCATTACATGATTAAATAAATATCTTTATTAAGAATGAAGTCTAGCTAGGAACATGTAATACTCTTATGCCCCGTATTCTTCCTTTGACTCCATCTTTAAACATGGCATTTTCATCACTAGCTAGTTTTAATATCTTTTAAGTATATATTCTCCTCTATTATGTAGCGCCTCAAACATCCACTGTCGAAGTACCATATGTCCTTACACTTCTCTTCCTTTGATAGAAAAGATAGACAGTAAATAACATCATCTTTCCTCTCCCATATTTGCTTCTTAAAAAAGTGCATGTGATGAATCTCATCATGAATTTTTCTCTCCATCTTTGGTCTTTATAGAAGAGATAACACTCAAAAAAGAAAATTTATTGACGGGGTTTGACTAATTTATAATATTAGCTGATTGTAGAAAGATGTTTAGTAAATTAAATGTTAGATGATATAGTTGATTACATGCAAATTAAAATAACTTTCTTAAAAAATTTATCGTTATTGAATTTTAGTGTTTTCAAACAATAAGCTGTTCCGAAAAGCTAATTAATCAAACACTTATATTGATTGTTTAACCAAGTCAAATATTTAATAGTGGTCAAATAAATTAAAATTGATTAATAAGCTAACTATATTACCAAACAGTGGTTAAGAACTTTAAAATTTAAAAAAAAAAAAAAAAAAAAAAACATCATTTTCCTAAGCTTATTGCCAAAACAGAAGACAAAAGAAAGGATTAGAAGCTTTAATTTCTCTCTAACCCTTCTGTCTCTTCAAAAGTTGTACAGCATAAAGTGTTTTGCCGCCTTATAAATATAGTTCTTCGCCATAATAAATAAACAAATAAAACCCTATTAAAGGGTGACAGATTGCGCAAAGGATAAGATTTTTTCGTGCATATTAATTTAAAAAACTTTTAAAACCTTGTAAAAGTGTGACAAAATCAAAGAAGCTAGCTAAAGAATTATCATACTACATCCATTATTTTTATTATGCAAAAGATTCTGCAAATCCAATAACCTGGCTAATATCGAATTATACAAATGCTAAAGCTAAGAATAATCCTGCTAGAATCTTTCACTTCAGCTTAAGCGAAACAAAAGTGATTATATTGTTTAATTAAGGTTTACACTAATTACGTTTCAAAAAAAAGGTTTACACTAATTACAAAGATTCCCCTCATGTTTTAGAAATTATATTGTTCAATCGAGTTAACTTAAAAATTCTCTACTCGTATAAAACACTAGTGTATACATGCCATGGTTTGCATATCTGACACGTGAATTGAAACTCCCTAGCTCACGTGCCAAATCAACACTAATTTTGTATTGTATTGTTGCAAAAAAAAAATATATATATATATATATTAAAGGGAGAAGAGGCTAATAACGAGAACAAATCTTTATTATTTTATATTCTGTTTTTATTTTTGACAAACCTATTTATACATAAATCAGCTTATATTTTTTGTTTTATTATTTTATATTCTGTTTTTATTTTTGACAAACCTATTTATACATAAATCAGCTTATATTTTTTGTTAGGGTAAACACGTAAAAATATTTTTTTATGTTACTAATGTGAAAGTCAAGCCCAAAGTTTTGTACATGTTTTGATTGAAATCCGAAGGTAGGTGTCTTAATAATAACCATGCATGTTGAAACCTGAGGGATAAAAATGTTAGTACCCCTAAAATATTGTCCTTACACAAAAAGAATCTCAAACTTTAATTTCCTATCCAAATCCACTCGGAGAGCCTGAAAGATAATCGGAAAGAATAATTAAACAGATAGAGATCTTCCACTTGAAGTGTAGTAATCACTTTCGGAGAACTTTACAAGCACTGAATCCAATTTTAAGTACTCCGTACATGCTTTTTATTTTATAAAGATTTGGAGCTAGGAATGCGAATTATAGTCCAAAATTGATGGATTTGTCTAACAAAATTAACAAAATTGAAAAACTTTAGGATTAGGATAAAAAAAAATAGTCTGATAAGCGCAAAACTAATAAGTCTGATGGTCTAAACGGACTAGTTCAAAATTTAGTGATAACCTCATACCTCGAGTCACTTAAGACTAGTCTTGTTTCATAAGTGATGTGAAATAAAATATACATGAAGTTTATATATAAGCTCAACTTTAATATTTTTATTAATAAATAAAATTTTAATAAATAAATTACAAATAAAATATTTTTAAAAAAATCAAAAATAAAAACACTTAATGGAATTATTACTCTGTATATTATAGTTTAGACTTTAGCTACTTTCTCAACCAATTGAAGCACAAGAGTCAGCATTGACTCCACTGAGACTCAAACCCACCACCTCCCGTATAAAGGGAAGGATTTGATGCCACTAGACCACAAGGTCCTTGGCATTTGAAAATGTATGTTTTTAGATTGATTTATTAGTGTAACTGAATTACTTTATTAAAATTGAAATTTTAGAATGTTAATATGAAAATGTCAAAGTTCTAATTGAATCTGCTTAATAAGGCAACACGAGATTTAAGGGTTAGGATGAATAATTTTAAACTTAACGCAAAAAAAAAAAAAAAAAAAAAAAAAAAAAAAAACTAATAAGCTAAGCCACAACTTGATAAAGCTAACTCGAAACTGAATAGACTAGCTAGCCTGATTGTTATCCCTATGTGAATTGGAGGGCAAATTTCTCTTGGACCATGAATACAAAGGTATATTTTTAATATATTCGTGTACTTAATATACATATATTATTTGATAGTATACAAAATAATGTACTTTCAGTACTCAAATAATGTACTTTTTATGAATACAAGGTACATTTTATATACTAAAACTCTAAAAGTACAATTATTTGTGTACCGAATGTACATTATTTGATAATATACAAAATAGTGTAGACAAAAATGTCAAATAGGTGCATCTACTACTGACAAATGCTCATCAATTAACCTCTTGGCCTAAAATAAGAGCTAATTTGACACATAAACTTTCAAAAATTCTTTCATTTACCATTTTTTACAGGTTCCATCAGGTTGTCAATTCATATTAAGCTGACATGAAAATTTAATTAAAAAAGGGTTGTTGACATGGAATTTGTTAAGGCTATGAATTAAAACCAAGCAAACCCGGCCTATCAGTATGTTCTTCATCTTTGACTACTTTCTTTAGCTTCGTCTTCTCAAAATTGTCATCATCTTCGGCTTCATTAGGTGCGAGAAACAACTTGGAGTATAAGCCTGCGATGTACTATCATTGTGGATTGAAAGTCTCAATTTGCACAACTCGCGATTCTAGGAGGAAAGTTTTTTGTTATCAAAGATGAAATGTGTGAATATGTATATTATTTTTGAGAAAATATCATTTTAGTCCCTCAACCATAATACATGTATCAATTTTAGTCTTTGACTATTAAAAATTTCAAAATTAGGTCCATGACTATTCAATTTGCATTGTATCACTTTTGGTCCTTGACTATTAAATTCATTTTGTATCACATTTGGTCCTGCCGTTAAATTTTTCGGTCAAATTTCCGGCGAAATCATCGGGGGTATTCTTTAAGTTAAAGGAGTTGAATTATTATAAGTGAATATAAGTATCACATGATATAAATATTTAGAAAAATTTTAAGGTGACAATCGGGTGCTTCCTGTACTCAGTATCACCCCAAAGTAAATGGTGAAGGTTTTAAGTTTGTACTCGATATTGTGAGAATACTGTCCCCACAATACCTAGTACAAACCTAAATCATTTTTTAAAAATTTTTAACTTGTGCTCGGTTCAAGTAGCACTAAAACTTATCGACACCAGCAGTGTTTTCATAAATATTTAATATTAAATTATCAAAATTTTAAATTTTAAATTTATAATTATCACGAGATATTTTTAAAAAAAAATCCCCAAACATACTTAAGAAATGACAATTGTGAACTCTTGAACAATTCTTGGCATACCTTGGGATCCTGTGATCCAAAAAATTGTAACCTAGTGTGGAGCTGAGTTTGATCAGCAAGCATTATCTAATCTTTGGCTTTTGTGGGTTTCAAAAATCATTACTGCAATTCCACCTGTTCCCCAAATGACGTAGTGAGGCCACGCTTGCTCCAATATTTTATCTATAAATGGCCTCAATGCCCAAAATAGTATCCACCAAATTATACTTAATTCAATAAATTATTCTTCAATACACAAAAGATGGGTGACTATCTTGGATCTATCTCTTTCTTCTTCTTTATTTTTTGGGGAAAATATGAGGGGATACCCATACAAAGAAGTAACAAATGCACTACCTGGTGAATTCCCATTGGTCACCCAATGGCTTTCAGGTTTAAATTAAAGAATTAGCTGCCCACTTGTATTATTTTTTTGATTAAATTGTTTTTATAAAATTAATTAATTGCAAAAAAATAATATAAGACAATGCTTTTTATGGATTCCTTTTGTGTCTAGATGCATCATTTAGCCCAGGTTATGCTATACGTGGCCATTACCCATGAAAACTTAGTCTCTTTTAGCTTACTTAACATCAAACTAATGCTTATGTGATTTGTTTTTTATCCCATCATGTCACCCAATCCCTTAGCAATCTTTTAGTTCCTCAAAGTACCCTTTTAAGTACATTGTTAATTCCTACATATACTTTTAATCGATTGATGAATTGTTACTTATAAGAGAAAGTGTAATACTTACGAAGAAAAATGCGATACTTTTTTATGAAAAATATAATACTTTTAAATTATTAGGGGTTGAAGAGTTACTTATGAGGAACACTGTAATATTTCTAAGAGAAAATATAGTAAATATGAAAAATCTGACCTGTCTCATGATTCCTCATAAGAGATACATTTTTTTTTATTGCAACAATTAATATGTTGAGGGAAATTACAATTAAATATAACTAAAAAAAATAAGTAATATATATGCTTATTGAAGACTTGTACTAGTTACTAAAATTGGTAAAAGAGAATAGTAGGTTTGATTCAAAGAAATTAAAGGCATATATAGTGGAAAAATATTGGATATGATGCTGGATATATGTGCAGTGTGGGCAAGCAAAATCTTATATGATCTCTCCTTTGAATTTTTAATTTTATGAGAAGGGTGTTTTGGTAAAATGTGAAAGGCAAAATGGCATAATACAGATCATTCTGTGAGAGCTGAGGGGTGATCCATATGAAAATGACATTTATTAAGAGATTAAAGAAAAGAAAAAGAATTGATAGATGGAATGAAGTGATTAGAAAAGGGGTTTGCAGGTTCCAAATATAAATATGAAACAAACCCCCCAACACATTATGTCACATAGAATTTCTTGAGGAGAGACACAAAGGTAAGTACTAAGTAAAGCTTACCTTATAAGATCCAAATTAGAATATATAAATAATATGTCTATAGGGATGATGGTAGCAGCAGAAGAAATGATGGGGTGGGGGGTTTTAGATGAAGGGTGGAGAAAAGGGCCATGGACTGCTGAAGAAGACAGATTGCTTATTCAATATGTCAAGTTGCATGGTGAAGGGAGGTGGAACTCTGTTGCTAAGCTCCAAGGTACTATTACCTAATATATATTAATCACACTTGCTTCTTATATATGTAATATATGTTCCTATCTTATCTTTTCTCGGAAAAATTCTATCTTTAATTGAATTTGTTGCAAGTGGGTGGCTAGCTACAGGCCAAATCGAGTTGTGGATACCAATTTCTATAGATAGACAGGATTTCAACTCATCATATTTTAGCTGTTTTTTTAATAGTGTGTATACATCGAGATTTTGACTGAAATATAATGCATACTAGTTACTTTTAAAATTGTTTTGTTTTTGAATAGTTGTTCATTTTTCATTTCAGTTAAAAATGCGTATGAGATAGGAGAACAAATTCAAAGGGTATTTTCTTTTTCAAGAAATTTAATTTTTGACTTTTTTTGTTCATCTTTGCATGGATAGGGTTGAAGAGAAATGGAAAAAGTTGTAGGTTGAGATGGGTGAATTACTTGAGACCAGACCTCAAGAGAGGGCAAATTACACCTCATGAAGAGAGAATCATTATTGAGTTACATGCTAAATGGGGAAATAGGTAAGATTTTGGATCTGATCTTTTATCAGTTAAAAATTTTATGATTGGTATCAATTGATAGGAAAATAAATTAATTCTTCTGATATAGTCATCATAATACATTAATATTTCATTAATCAAGACAAACTTATATATATCGAAATTCTTTTTAATTAATTTTTTAATGTTTCTTATATATATATATATATATATATATATATATATATATATATATATATATATATATATATATATAAGGCCAACTGAGCATGATGAGACTCAAAAGTAGACATGTGCATCACATTTAATTTGTAACAAATACTATGATGACTGATGATGTCCATCATTAAAATATTCATTAAATTTGAATTAAATCTTCATTATGGTAATGTCTAGATCACCTTGAACCTATTGTCAAGTAAAAATAAATAACTTAAATACTCACTCTCATAATAATATAATCTTGTTTAACAAACTTCTTAAGATAAATTAAAAATATTTTTAGATTCTTATTGAGTGATCCATTAAATAAGAAAAACCGACCGACAAGATGAGTGGCACCCCTTATTTGTCAATAGGAGGTCTTCATCCTTTTATTTTAATGATTTAGATATGATAAGTAAAAAATTTATTTGGTGGATCATGAATCGTTTTTCGTATTTTTACCTTATTTTAATATTAAAAAAAACTTTATGAAGTAGCTTCTAGAAATAAACTCAAAGCATTTTAAAAGATGTCATTTTTTTTTTCATATATTGATCTAATTTAGTATATAAATATAAATAAAACTGAAAATAATATATATCAACTAGTGTTAAGTCAGAATAAACTAAAAATGAGTTCATTCAAAGAGTATTAAGTGTTCAACATGGTGATAAGCAATGTTTATTGATATGTGGTCAGGTGGGCAAATTATACATGGATCAAGTTCCACCTTTCATTGTGGATTCTAATCTAAAATAGCATTTAAATTATGTGTCTACAGTTAACTATTAACTATTGGTACGTGTTGGTCATATAAATTTTTTCCTACCTCTCTTTGCACGATCACTTACACCAACCAAGATGGTTTGTCAATTTATTAACTGAAGACGCATAATATGTTCACTGTAGAAAATTTTTGAATCAGAATCCATAATGTAAGGCCGACCCTGGTCCATGATATAACAATTGGGCCAGGTGGGTCTGGTCTAAAAGCATAGCTTATATATACCAATTGTCCAATACAACAACCTTTGACTGACAAGGAAAAACTGTCTAGGTGGTCAACAATTGCAAGAAGCTTGCCAGGAAGAACAGACAATGAGATCAAGAACTACTGGAGGACTCATTTCAAGAAGAAGGCCAAGAGCTCTGCAGCAGACAACACCGAGAAATCGCGAGCCCGGCTTCTCAGGAAGCAGCAGTTTCACCTGCAACAGCTTCAACAACAACAACAACAACAGTACAACATTCAAACAGACATCACCAAAAAGGTCATACCTTTGTTTGATGAAAATAATGAAACCAGAGTGGCAGCCCCAAGTGTCCCTCAGGGTCAGGGAGGTGTTTTTTACCCAGAACAAGATCAGGGCTTCTTCTTCTCACTGATGAATGGCTATGTACCATCAGTGGCAGAGGCACCCTCAAATGATCAGGACTCTATCATGTGGGATGGCCTGTGGAATTTGGATGACTTTCAGGGGAATTTCTGTGCTGTGAGTGCAGCAAATAAAATCTGCAGCCTGCAACCTATTGCTGCTCCTTTCTACTGATCCTAATCAAGCAAATAAATCACTTCAATTTACCCTTTTGAGTTTTGGTTTTTCTGGTTGGTTCCTTTAGTGTTTAAGTTAATTAGTTGGGAGCCAAAGAAGGGTCTCAGCCAATACAATGTTTGTGTCTCTTTGAGACATTCTGGTACTGTAGTTTTGTGTCACTGTTGTGCTGTTAAAACAGCTCAGTGGTGACCACTCATGTTGTCAAGGAAGAATTATCATATGAATTAATAACCAAGCTGTAAAATTTCCTTTGCCAAATAGCATCAAATACTTAGTTTTAATCTCAACTTTTCTTTTGTGTTTGACAGGTGCTAAACTGCTAATAAACATGAACAGCTTCTAATATTAATAATTTTTTTGTATACAACTTGAAAAATTCTAAAAGATTTTTCTATTATATTTTTTATTTCTTTTTATCTTTAGCTTTCAAATTCTAGCTCATTGAGATTCTAACTTGCTTCAATTCTTTGACTGGGTGAATATGAAATCAATCCTTTCACCTTATATAAAAGTTAAATAGAATAACCATTGTTATTTTATATTTATCTTCAACAATAATGGGTATCTTTAGAATTAAAATATATTAGTTACATATTATATTGTGCTTAAATTTAACATCTAACAAGTCAAAAATCTTTACTTGTGTGTTGAGATAAGAATCAAATAAGCTCCAAGTTATACAAGGTCTTAGTGCAAACAATTGGAGTTCTTCTTTTGACATACTTTTGTTAGATATTAAAGAAATGATAGATGTATTTTACTCATGTTTTCTTTATGTTTGTTAAGCGATTGCGAATCAGACTACTCATATATTAGCCCGAGAGTCTGTTTCTATCCTAAGTTGCATCAATTGTTATACCATGGACTAAGATCCGCCTTGTTTTGTGGACCTTGGTCCAAAAATTATGGGCTCCAACAACATTCAGCGTAGGAAGCACTTCTCTCATTCGTGCACTGTTTAACAAACCAAAGGAAAGAGTCTAAGGGATTTCATAACTAGATGGAAGAAAGAAGTGAACAATGTATATGATTTTGATCAAAAGGCGTTGAGGTCATGAGAATTCTACAAACGCTTGAACACTGGCCCTCCTCGGTCTTACGGAGAGTTGGAGAGGATGGCTAACTGTTTTGCAGAAGCGGGGGAGGCCGATAAGAATAAGAGAGAAAATGAGGAAGGCAAGTCCAAGAAAATGAGTTCAATCAACCAAACCTTTGGCTCAGCCTCAACAAAGAAGGGGGGTATGTAGATACTAGTTTTTAGGAGGACTCCACTTGGTTCCCTTCGCCATTTAACCTCACTCACCCATCTAGTTAGCGTAATCTTGGACCAAGCCGAGGAGATGGGATTTGGGAATAGTGCAATTTCCAGAGGAGTGCATGAAAGTCTCCCCTAAGGTAGAACAAACTAAATAATGTTGATTCCACCGACAGGTTGTCCATGACACACGAGTGTAACGTTCTAAAGAGACAAATAGAGGAACTCATTCAAAGGGGATATTTTAGTGAGTTTGTGAAACGCCTAGAGCAACAACATCAACAACAGGGCCAACCCAAAAATGTGTGGCGAAAGGGCAAGGGCACCGAGCCATCCACTTCTAGCACAAAAAAGAGAAAGTATGACCAGATTGCGAAGGAAGGGAACAAGGTGTTGAAGGAGGAGCACACACAACGGAAGAAGCAAAACGCCCACTAGGTTGGTGGGAAGTAAGAAACCAAGTAGCTATTAAGGGAAGATTCTAGTATAAATATTAATATAACTATTGATCATGGTCTGCCCAGATTAATCTTGTCATCCAAAAATAAAATACACCATTTATATTTTAATCTATGAAATCCTTGTGTTGGCAGTGTAGGAGGGGTGAAAGTTAACAAAAATGGTTGACAATTTCATTTGGGGGTTTCTTTTCTCTATACAGTCCTTTGGGGGTTTCTTTTCAATGCAAGAAAACTAGGCAATGAAAGAAAAGCAAATACAGAAACAGCCAAGTTCATTGCACAATTAAGGTCAGCAAACTGCTACTATTAACAGAAGATAGTCATTCTTACATCACAGATTTCTACATACATCCTAGCAGGGTCATTTCAAGATTAACAAATGACTCATGCTTAGCTACACCTACACAACACATCCCATAAGACTCTGCCAATATGATACAACACTGCTACTTCCTACTTCCTACTTCCTAAACAGTTTCACAACCAACCCAGATATTGCAACCAACAAGCAAAGCAACTGCAGTATCATGATTCGAGTCAGCCGCCGCTTCATCACCCTCACATCTTCCATCATAGATGTCAATCTCTCGTTGATTTCCCGTATCAAATTCATATCAATTGGCTCCGCTTCTCTGGGCAGATAGGCTTCCAGAGCAGGCATATAGTCTTCTATCACAATGCGAGGCTTCCTATTTGGGCGCACCCGGATTCTAGTGGGAGGATATTCATCTGATGCATCTAATGAGCCTAGGGTTTCCATTCTGACTAGCAACATTGCTATACACTAATTAGTGTGGTTATAACACAAAGCTACCAATTGAAAAGTACTAATTTCTTTTCAGTGACTGCTACTCTGCAACATTAATATCACTCATAACAGTAACAATGACAATAAAAACAAATTAAAAGACAATGGGCTATGACAGCTCCAAGCTCAAGAAAACGACAAATTTTGGTCAAAACATCGATTGTTCAATTCCTTCTTGTAAATTTTCGTTTATTTGGAGAAAAAAAAATACAACCCTTTGATGAGAGACCAAAGGAACTAGCTAGATTGGTGGAAGGGTGTTTCTTGGATGAATGTAGTCTTGGATTTGAACCCATAACTCACTCATCATTGATAACAAGAAGCTTGGGAAGAGGAATTGAATGCTAGATTACCCACCAAATTACACAAACGAAAAAAAAAAATGCATAAGAGAGTAGAGGAGAGTGAAGATAGAGAAATACCTAGAGGCAGCGCCACCGTGAGGATAGGATCTCTGGGAAGAAACGAAATGGAAGAAGATGATCTTCACCGGCGGAGAGTGTATTGGTTAGCTTCTTATGGGCTGAATTTTGGGCTCTTTGAATATTAGGCTAAACTGTAAAATTAGGCAAAACTGTAAAATTATACAGGGGAAATCTACTAAATTACTAGCTATGGATTACTTGCCCTAGAATTGGGCCAGCGCAGAGGATATTTAATAGACGGGGGTACAACAATTCGCAAATTATTTCGTTAACCAAAATCCACCTTTCATGGTGAAGCATGGTCCAAAGCGACATATTAAACCATTAACGGCGTCAACTTGTACATCATGTATAATAACATTTATTATGTACTATGTTTATAATATTTGTACTATATGTTTATAAATCTAAATTTTAATGTATGTAAACATTAAATTGCAAATATATCGTATATATTTGCATTTACTCAATAGTAGGTTGATAATGTCATAAAAACAAAGCTTAATATACATAAATAGTACACTACAGACGTACCATGTTTAATACCGTAGTAACATTTATCATGTAATATATTCATAATATTTGTACTATATAATCATAAAACTAAGTCCTAATATACATAAACACTAAATTGTAAGTACATCATATATATTTTCATTCACTCTGTAATAATTTCAATGTTCCTTTCATATCTGTTATATATTTTCATTCACTCTGATATTTGTCAACCAAATAGCTTTTACCTTCTCCTTTGAACACCCGATCCGGCGATCCCCATATTTGTTGTGTCACTAATTTCGAATTTAGTTATCTATCAGTTTATATGAGCATTTTGAATTTAATTGTTAATTAATCCATACATTTGGCCAAATAACTTATCCCAATTTTTATCCCTGGTCTATAATGACATTTTTACTTTTGATTTTTAACTTCAATTTACTTTACTCTTAGTTCTCCGCTTTGAGAAATACTATATTTTTAGTTCAAAATGTCATTCAACGCAGTAGAGTGAGATTTGATAAAACTAATGTGTTTTGGATCAAAAGTTTAAATTATCTTGAACTAATTCTATTTGAGAATAACAAAATTTTTAGAGAAATAAGTTGGATAAAAGTAATGTGTTTTGGATCAAAAGTTTGAAGAAATCATCAACTACACAGTGGGTTGAAGCAGGAATTGAAAATGAACTACACAGAAAATGGTTATTACCATTTCTAAATTGAAAAAAAAAAATGGTTAGATCGATAGTACTACATGAGTTTGTAGTAGCAGTTGTTTCCAGAGAGAAGAATCTCATAGCCTTTGTTGCACGGACACTTGAAGTGGATCACTAAGCCCTCCCCACCTTTCTCCTCCACCCACACTGATTCCTCCTCTCCCTTATCCTCCTCCTGTTGAGATTTTGCATAATAATTGAAGTGTACAGATAAATTCATGGGTTATTGATTTTGAAGTGACAGAAATTTGGGGAATTGAAGAAAATTAAATGTATCAGACCTTTGAGTTGTTATCTTCTGCGGCATTGGCATTGGCATTGGCATTGGCATAGGAATCTTCTTCTTCTTCTTCTTCATCTTCTTCTTGCAACACTTGATCCCACCATTCTCTCATCTGTCTCAATCTATCTTTCATCCTCTTAACCCTCTGCAATCAAAAAGTATTATTGCTAGTTAAGATTTTTCAATTTTCAGAGAATAGTGTTATTAGTGTTAACCTTGGTATTGGGGCTCTCTTGAGCGGAGGGGGATTTGATGGTTTGTGGCGGAGAGGGCCGGAACTCTAATGCTGCGGCGGTGGGGTCAGATAAAGATCTGTGGAGAGGAGGGATTGGCGGCCGATTCCGAGGCTCAGAATTCTTCACCGGAGATGGGTCAGAGAGGATTGGCGGCGGCGGTGGTGAAATCTTGAAATCTTGAGAATCAATTGGTTCGGAGAGGCTCCGGTAGAGAAGAGAAGGGGAGGGTGGAAGCAGAGAGAGCCTTTTGGGGGAGGGTTCTTGGAGAGAGGAAGGGAATGAGGGGGACGGCCGTTTCATTGAGCCGCCACAGGAGGTGCATTTCTCCGGGGTTTTGGTGGTGGGGCGGTGGTGTTTGGCGGCGGAGATGAGGTGGAGCATGGAGAGTTGCTGGATTGCGCCGCCGGAATCCAATCTTTCATCCTCCTCCTCTTCTTCTTCTTCTTGTTGAACATTATTTACTTGAAACAGCTCAGAATTGGATTCTTCATTTTCTTGTCTTTCTCGAGAGCAAATCATCTTTGGTGTCTTTATTTTCAAACTATGCAGATTGCAGAGAGCTGCTGAGTATGGGATTTGGAGTTTATATCAAGAAATTCAAGCCATAAACCAACCAATTCTGTTTTTGGCAGTTTTTTTCAGGTGGGTATTCCCCAATAACTTTATGACATGTGGCAATAAAGATTTTGCAGAAATCTTTTGACATAACATTGGTGAATCTGATGGCACTTTTCTCTGGTTTTTTTTTTTTTGTTTTTAAATATCTCAGCTACACTAATTAATTCTAAGTCCCCAAAATCTTGCGAGTCGTCCAAATAGGCTCTTAATCAATCTATGTTATTGATTGCAGGCACGAGAAATTAATCTCCACAGAGCTCAAAGGTCCAAACTCTAACATGAAAAACCCTAGCTTCAAGATGTTGGTGGGAGTCGAATCTTTACCCTGCTGCTAAAATAATAGCCACTTTTACTTTTTATTAAGAGTGTGTTGAGCATATGTTTTTTTTTTTTTTGAAAACCACAACAAATCTTTCATTACGTAATAGAAAACTCAAAGGTACATACGGGAGGTTCGAAGAACCAATACCTAGACATGGAAGTGGATTTGACCAAATCATGGGCCTGAGAGTTTCCTACTCTTGCTATATGTTGTACGGAAACATGTCTAATACTAGCCATAATTTCCTTACATTGCTTTATGATAACCCCGGCATATGAACGATCCTCCCCAAGATTAGTGCTGAGCATATGTTGATTAATCATTGATTTTAAAAATAATATGGGGTAACATTTCTTTCTTTTAATTTTTTTTTGGCTTAAACACGTAAAAGGAGTATGTATTCTCAAAAATACAATTAGTGTGTTCATTATCCATAAGCAAGTTATAACCCACTTGTAAAACATTGGCTCAAATAACTTAACTCATATTTAAGTCCATATGAAGACATATTATATATTAAAAAAAAATCTAGATTCTATAATAATGAATTGGCTGATTTTGAAGACTATAAGAATTAGCTTAGTTTTAAGTTAACATGTCTTATGTTTTCTTTTTTTTTTTTTCTACGTCTATAAAGAAAAGAGAATGAAAGTCATTAGGGAATCACCAATTCACCATAAATATTTAAACCAAGCTATGAATTTGCTAAGGAGAAAACCAACCAATAGTACATGTATTGGTCTCCCAATAGCTACATTTCATAATTCCTTTCTCACAAGTCACAACCAAACACCACACTCCATTAATGCGACAAACTCAATCACATCGAGACAAAGACCGAAAAGGTTGAAAATCTATCAAATTCCTTTCGCCATTAATCTTCTTTACCGTAACAATAAGGCACTTTCCAATTTAACTTTATGAAATATGCACTCTAAACCTGAATTTAAGTCATAAAAAGATGGCTCACCACTCCACATAAAGACTATGGACGATACCACCTCATATCTAAATCCCCCTAGCCATTCCCCTAATGCTAACCTTTTGAACTTCCATCCACATTCTCCTGATCAACAACTCATACCTTAGCTTAGTGTTAAGATTAGCTAATGTTTTCCATATCTACATACCGTTCCTCATTAGTAGTCGAACAAAATCACCCTTGTGCAAAGAAGAGTTTCAATAGAATCATATCAATCATACAACAACCGAAATTACACATTAAGAAATGTTGTTTAAACGAGCCTTGACCGACGAATACATGTACAGTTGGAATGAATTGCATCAAGCAAGTCACCTGGAAAGTTTATCTACTATTGCCCCAAAAATGTGTTCCTTCACAATATTACAGGCTATCTGGAAAATCTTCATGTCCCAAGCAAACCATCACCATCAAGAAGCTAAAATTTGTTATATTGAACTTCTACTCTGAACACCAACCCAATTAACCAGGCTTGCTTTTGCTTCTATCATTATGAACTATGCAGGGTTAAGATACAAACACATCCAGTATCATTGAAGTTACTCTCAATGCCTCTCCATAGATGAATGAAATCACAGGATTTCGGAAATCAAGGTTTCAGGTCAAATTTCGTGTCTAGCAAAGAACAAACTTCCAGAAGAGAAGAGACCTTGTAATCTGGTTGAAATTCAACATTCGCATATTCTGGAGAATTATACCTCCCTGTTTCATCAAGCAAGCAAGTAAATGCTCCAGCTCGTTTCCCACAACCAACCTGCAATAAAGAACATATCAATTGCAAATAATATTAATACCCAAATCATCTGCACAACATTATTGTTTTAGTCTTGTGTGAGACCATCTCATGCGAATACTTTTTAGTTAAAATGCAATACTTTTCTCTGCACTTATCAAAAGTAATACATTTTAACTAAAAACTATTACACGTCTAACGGTAAAACAGTCTCACAAAAGAATTATTCTTATTGCTTTTGTTTTGCCTTTTTGTAGGTGGTCTAATCAGCAGAAATATAAACTACTGTAATTTCAGTAGCATGTTTATTTTTGTATTCAATTTGGTAATAGTCATGTAACTTAGCAACATCTAATTGCAACATATAATCAAATTAGAAAACAAATACTTTGCAAATCATTATTTGTTCCCTGAGAATTCTTCCATGCTAAACAAGCAATTGATTAGCTTATGAGGAACATGAAGAGCAACATCTGCTTTTAAGGCACAAAAGCCCACAAAGCAATGAATAGAGCAACTTACATCATCTTTAAGGCTATCTCCTATCATCATCACTTCATTAGGCTGAACATCCCAAGTCGTACAGATATGCAGCAATGGGGCTGGATCTGGTTTGTAAGGACGAAATTCCCTACTGAGTGCAGGGGCAAATGTCATCTGTATAAAAATACAGATATTAAGGTTAAATCTCAAGACGTTTATCATGGAAATGAATAAAAATAAAATTAATAAACACAAAATATTTGCCATCCACCAGAATCAAAAAGTGGTAAACGTACAAGTTGAGTAAGAAATCTTCACATCAAATTCAAATGCATTCTCATACCCCTAAGCCAGTTCTTGTCTTTTACAGCCAAAAATAAGATTTGCATCTCATATATAACCCAAAAAGTTAAAATTAATAAATAAAAGCACTGGATTCCTATGGACCTATGCCATAACGGTGATTTATGCACATCAAAATAGAGGCAGCACCACTGAAAGTTTAACCCAAAAAAAAGGCACATAGAACACTTAAGAGTTAAGATAATAGTTAGATGATCAATAGAAAACTCTTCTCCTAAGGGAAATTATCTCTATCACCAGTAGATACTGCTTTCAAGCTCACATAGACCAATGATTTCAAGCAACTCAGTGAGTCAATTAATTTCATTTGTGAATGTTTATCTAATGTCAGTTCTAAGATCTTGATTTAAGACATGAAAATTAAGTATGAAGACTTACCATAGCATGCCCAAGGAATGCTGCAAGTAATGAAATTGCATAATTATTCTACTTCCTTTCAAGAAAATATGATTTCTCAACATTTTAGATTTTTAGTTACTTTTGCAAGCCCAAGGAAAACAAATATGGAATAAATAAATTCCAAGATATTCCTTGTGCAAGGGTCTCAAGTTACAAGAAAACTTAGACATTTTAGCAGTGGGTAATCATAAAATCATGGATAACAAATGTGTGCCTGCATTTAAAACTGAAGATTTTTATACCGGATAAGGGACAAGAACCTCTTGTCAACCTCACATACAAATTCCTAGGAGATGAAAAAATAACTATTCCATTTGAATTAATATACAAGCTGCATAAGGAAAGGAAAACTCACCCCAAAGCGTTGATGAAACAAATCGACAGCTGCTTTGACATTTCGAGTAATTAATCCCCTTCTGAAAACAAAACCAAAGAATATAAATCCTCTATTACACAGAGGCAGAACTATTGAAAAACAAACTTTCTTTTTACAAGTACAGAACATAATTATGACAGATATTGAGTGTACACATTATTATGTTCTTTAAGCAGTCAGCAAGCCTATCATTGCTATATGCCAAAAACAAGAATAAATTAATAAACTACAAGTCAATAAAGTGTAATCACCACAAAGACAGGTATCATTCATGCTTCTGCAATCAGGTTATACTAATTTGTAACAGAAGTTCTAAAACAACTACACTTGATTCCTTTAGTAAGAAACAACTTTACATACACCCTTAAACATTGTAGACACACTAGTAAATCCCCACAATACAAGCTCTGCTCAAGGAAAATATCAGGCATTCAAAGAATCTTTCAGATGACTACAAGTTATTGTCAAATCAAAGCAGCTAATAACAGTGAACCCACACTACTAAGTTACACACCAAGAAAGAGAGAATTTACAGAATTATTTAGTAATTCATATTGAACAAGCTATGAGAATTTGCTTAGTAAATTAGATGCCACAGCTTAGAAAACTGAAACAGAGAATTTTACTTGATATTCTTGGACTCAAGAAAACCACAAAGTTCCGATGCACCTGCACTAAAATTCAAGCATTTAGAAAATTGTATTCAACTCTTCGCATACATAAATATATAAACGAGACTATCTCGATTAGAACCTAGAAAACTAGAAAGATGGGGGAATTCGGGTAAATGGGGCAAACCGGGCATGATTTGGAGGCGATCGAGGCCTTGCTTTTCAAAATCGGCAATGATTTCGTACGCACGCCGCTGTTTATCGGGGCTCCAGCTCTCAATGTGGTGCAGAATGTCGATGCCGGAGGGGTTCTTCGACTTGACGGCACGGTACTCTTCTTCGCCAAGAACGGCCCTGTACATCGCCGTGAAGTCGATAACGGGAACAGTCAAGGTGCCGTCCATGTCGAACACAACGCCTCGCAAACGAGCGGCCTTAGGAGCGGCGCAGGAGACGGTGGTAGAAGTTGCCATTGAGGAAATTGTCCTTATGCGGCTGAAGAAGATACAGGCAGTTCTGGGGAGCAGAAGTGGCATTACAGTCAGTGTAGAAAGCGTGGTTACATAGGAAGGATGGATCTGTAAATCTGTAATCTGTAATTAGGAAAAGTGCGGACGAGTGGCGGATATAGGTGAACAGACCGTCAGACCCAAAGGCATGAACGATAAGGCAGTTACAGACAGATAAATTGGATGAAATTTTTTCTTTGTTTTCGGGGCTAGGGGAGTTAATTCCCACATAGATTTTCAATCTCTACTCGGATATGATAAATAAATGATAAATTATCTTCATCACGTGGATCTCAAGAAAAAATGTTAAAATTTTAAGTAAATGAGTAAAAGTAAATATTAGAATTTGGAAGTCAAGCGTATTTTACAATCCCATAGAGTTCCCTTGGTATTCTTGTAACTTTAAAATCTATCATATATTTAGTCTAGGGATGGCAACCGGGCGGGGGATGGGGAGTTATTCTCCATCCCCGTTCTTGGGGGAATTTTTCAAAGACGGAGAATCCGCACGAATTTTTTTTTGAATTCTGTCAATTTAAAAAAAACTAACTAATATTCAACTTTTAACTTTCAAAGTTCAAAATTATATATTATAATGTAAACTTTGTAGATTTATGGTGTGTTGTTCATTGAGTTAGACACAAAGAATGGAAATACAAGTTGTGTAAGTGCACAAATAATGCACATTAGTGTTTTAGTTGGCTAAATCATTTGACAAATCTTAGGTTGTATTTTCGTTTATATTTCTTTGGCTAAATTTACACACCTCTATAAACAATAAATAATAAATTCAAATAAAATCAAACAATTCTAATATAATACAAATAATTAAATTCAGCATTTATTTAAATTTAAACAATTAAAAATGGTTTAAAAGATCATTTAAACACATATTATTTCTAAACAATTATTAATCTAAACTAAATGTATAGTAATAATCTTTATCCTTAAAAAAAAAAAAAAAAAAAAAGACAAATTTTATACACCCAAATACAACCTAACCCTACCCATCTTCTCTGCCGCCCTCACCCATCGCGTCCCTCTGCGTCTCCGCCTTTCCGCTTCACCTCCCTCACCGTCTCCGCCTCTCCGCTTCTCCTCCCTCGCCGTCTCCGCTTATCCACCCTCAGCGTCTCCGCTTCTCCTCCATCGGCGTCTCCGGTTCTCCTCCTCGGCAACTCCGCCTCTCCGCTTCTCCTCCCCGCCGTCTTTGCTCCGCTTCTCCTCCATCAGCGTCTCCGCTTCTCCTCACTCGGCGTCTCCGACTCGCTGCCTCGGCGCACTCATAGTCTCCTTCTATCAGTTCCGGTTCTCCGCCCCAGCACCTTCGGCTCTCTGCCCTCTGCCTCTCTGATAACACCTGCAAAGCAATCCATTGAACAGGTAGTGTGTTTGAACTGTTTTATTGTAAAGTATGTGTTTCTATACTCCAAAATATGCTTGTACGACTTAGATTTAGTATTATTCCCTTCATCTATCGATTCTTCTTCCAATTTAGCAAAAAAATAAGTTTAAATTCATATGCTTTGTACATATCAACAATCACAATAAAATGTTAATAGTAACCATACATTTGTTTTTCAGTTTTTTCATGATAAAAAGGTGTAAAAGGATTAAATAAGTGGTAGCTACCATTTTCGAGGTAGTAGTAGTAGGTATGCTCAGAACTGCTCCTTCCTCTTGCAACCTATGGTAACTTATCGCCTCTTGTACTGCATTATCACTTTTTGCGATGCTTGCTTGCAACTGAATGTTTGTATGCATCTGAATATTTATACTTCATCTTCATAAATATTAAAAATGGAGAAAGTGAATACTCTAAAATTTGAATAGAAGCTCAATGACTCTATGTTTCTTGGTTTTTTCTTCTCTCGGTGTAGATATGGGTGTCACCCATGACCACAAAATTATCTATTTATAGGCTGTTTCTTACGAAATTTTTAGTTTAAAAATATGTAATAATTATTTTTTAATGTGTTGTACTCAACATTGGTTGTGAGGAAGGAAGTTTCGTGTACACAAAGACAATGAGGTGCCTAGGAAATTGGAATGGAATTTAGTAAAAATAAAATTTTAAAAAATTAAGTTGTCAGTAAAGAGATTTCGTGTAGAACATTACAAATACTTTGACTTTTGGAATATGGCCAAAATGCTGCGTTTTATATGGGCGGGAATTTTTCAGCTGTTTCATTTTGCTTTAATATATATAGAGATAGAGATTAGAAATTAATCCGTGCTTGCCTATTCCCAATCACCGTCCACTTGCAATTACAACCTTGGGGCCATACTTTCAGCCCAATTCTGGCTCTAACCGTCGGCTGTTTGATTGCATCAGCATGCAGGCTGTCAGCAGTGTCCTTTAAAACACTTAAACCCTAATTTCTCCAGGCTCTACATCTTCCTGCATTCTGCAAACCTACACTCTTTAATGGCTTCTCAACCTTCGGATAGCAAGAAGAAGAAGCAGAAAAAATCTAGAAAGCGTGTCCGAGAGGACTCTGAACTACTTGAGCATCTCGACTCACTTCCATGGAACTCTTCGCTCCCTGAAACCGATGACGCGTTCTCCCATCTCTTCGGTGACGATGAACTCGGAGGAGGTACTCTTATCTCCCTTTCATGTAAAATAAAATTGGATTTGGGCATATCTTTCTGTAAAATTTATGCTGTTGCTTTAGTTTTTTTTTTTTAAAAAAATTTCTGATCTCTTATCGATCAATACTTAATGTAGGATTTTTATCACTGGAGGAGGTTGATGAAACAATATATGGATTGGAGATTCCAAAGTCGGGTGAGGAGCCAAAATCTAAGGGAAAGCCAAACACAAAAAAGCAAAAAATAAGTGAAAGTCATGATGATTCCAATGGTGATGAGGGAGATGATAAAGCTGATGAGAAAATAAAACAAAAGAAAAAGAAAAGAAGTAAGAAGAAGAAGGGTAGCCTGGTGAATAAAACAGAAGAAAACACAGAATTAACAGCGGGTTAGTGTTGTGCTGAATTTGATGTTTACTCTTTACTAAGACTTTTAATTCTTTGGTATTTGTTGATATGAATTATTATGTGATTGATTGTCTATGCAAAACTTTATGATGTGTATTGCATTGATAATCAGTGATTTGCCTTTTTGTTTTCTTTCTAAAAATAAATTCAGAGTTTTCCCCTTCATGGTGAGTGATTTGTTGAATCTATGGAGAATCATTTAAGTTAATGTAGAATATGTATGTAGAATATTAACTATGTATATATTGAACTGATGAAAAGGAATTGTACAAGACAAGTATTTATAGTTTTATACATGCTAGTAGAAGGTTTAACCAAGCTCTCAACCACTCATTTAAAATTCTAAATGAGTAGTTGAGAGCTATTCACTGCACCTCCCTCAATACCTTCCAAGATTTCCCCTCAAGCTGGAGCATGGATATTGACCTTGCCTAGCTTGTTACAAATGGGCTCGACCCTACTCCTACCAAGCCCTTTCACGAACACATCTGCTAGTTGATCACCACTTTGGATATGTCCAACACAAATCAACCCTTGTTGCACCTTTTCTTGCACAAAATGACAATCTACCTCAATGTGTTTGGTCTGTTCATGGAAAACATGATTGTAAGAGATGTGTATAGTAGCTTGGCTATAACACCATAACCTTACTGGCACATTTACCCTTACTGCCTTACACCAACTTCTTCTAGAATATTGCGAATCCACGTTATCTCACAAGTCACATGAGCCATAGCCCTGTACTCAGACTTTGCACTAGAGTGGGCCACAACATTATGCTTCTTACTCTTCCACGACACCAAATTGCCCCCCTACGAACACACAATATCCTGTATTCCTGTTGTAGATCTCCTATCACTTGGCGACCCAGCCCAGTCAGCATCTGAAAATGCTTCAAGACCCATGCGCCCATTATCAGCATACAATTAAAATGGCATCATACTAAGATTTGCTGAGAAGTTATATTGTAGAAAACCAAATACCTGTGTGCTTTCTCTCGATGGTTCCTATATCCTGATCCTTAGAGAGTGTAATAACTAGAAAATACTATTTTGTTACTGTCCTTAATTTTTATTGTTTTGTCTTGCCTTCAATATTTATTTTATTTTTCTTGTCTGAGGTAATTTTAGAGTATTTAATTGGTCCATGAATTTGCCTTTTCACTGTATTAGGTGCTAAACTTTTTAGTTGTTGAATACTGTGCAAGGTCTCAGATAAGCTGCCTAAATTTATGGTTCATACTCCAGCTATATATGGAGTACAATTTTATATTTACATATGTTTTTCCATCTTGTCTCTTGTGGCGTCTAATGTAATTCATTGTTGTCTTGGACATGTGCCTATTTCAGTTTCCAACAACAAAAATGATGATGAAGAGGATTCAGTAGACGAGACTGAATTTTATGCATGGAATGAAATGAGACTTCATCCCCTGCTTATGAAATCAATATACAGACTGAATTTCAAGGAACCCACACCAATACAGAGAGCTTGTATTCCTGCAGCTGCTCACCAAGGAAAGGTTGTACCTGTGATGCGAATGGGATTTGTTGTCACAATGTGTACCTTGCCGATATATTAATAATTGTTGGTTATTGTAACAGGATGTTGTAGGTGCTGCAGAGACTGGATCTGGAAAAACACTTGCATTTGGTTTACCCATTCTTCAGCGCCTTCTTGAAGAGAAAGAAAAAGCTGACAGACTTAATGTAGAAGATGGGGACGTAGATGAAAAAATAGCTCCTAGAGGTCTTCTTCGGGCTCTAATTGTTACTCCTACAAGAGAGCTTGCACTTCAGGTATGCGTGATTACAAGTGACTCCTATTAGGCTACTTTTACTCCACTAGTGAGTGTTACAATCTCTCCAGGTCACTGATCACATCAGGGAAGTAGCAAAACACACCAACATTAGGGTTATTGCTATTGTTGGTGGCATGTCTACTGAAAAGCAAGAGAGACTATTGAAAAGAAGGCCTGAAATTGTGGTCGGGACTCCTGGGAGGCTCTGGGAACTTATGTCAGGTGGAGAAGTTCATCTTGTCGAGGTTAGCCATCAGTTTTTGTATATGAAAAAGTTGATTGCATGGAGGTGTAAAAACCAAATCCCCCCTTCTTCAAAAGTAGAAAAGGATATGAAGTGTTTAGCACAGTCATTGACAAATTAAGTTACTGATTTATTGAGATGGACTTTATACTGTATCGCTTGCTTTATGAAATTATGTTGCATGACCAACAGTTATCCTTATTTCTTCCCAAATATTTAAAAATGTACAGCAGTGTGTCTCCCCCTAACCCCAATGCACAAACACGAAATGAGAAGGAACTTCTTGTTTGGTTCAAGTTACATTCTGATTAAAAATATGGTACAAATGAGTATGACTCTTGCTTTTCATGATGTAGTTTTTTTTCTACTATGCTTAATAGTTAAAACTCAAGTTTTGAGAAAAAAAAAATTAATTAGCTTAAGATTTTAGATCAAGACATCAAAATCAATGCTACTGTTGTATAGGAAGGAATGCCAGGGAAGAAGTACTGATTGCCAAAGACCAGGATAAAAGACTTTGAGTTTGTTAATTTTTCTTCTTTCTTTAGGGGAGCTTTTGGGTTTAACTAGAAGGGCTCATGTCATGGTAGTTAATTGATTATTTCTGGGACAGGGTGTTGATGAAACTGCGTGTAATGTGCTTGGTCCATCAGCATTTGCCATCTTGACTATAGTATACTTGTGCCAAACAAATAAGAATTAAAAAATTGCCATAACAATTACTGGAATGAGAATTGGTCGACTGTTTTTAACTCCCTGTAATTCTATATACCATATTGCCCCAGCTATCTTCACTTGACTTTGTTCAGCATTAAAAACTTGTAGTTGCAAAGACATGCTTCTTCTCTCTATATTGCTATGGTTTCTTTTATATAAAAACAAAATAGATATCCTTATACAAAACTAGCGTAATTGGAGTTGGTTCTTTTCAAAGTTCAATATTCAACATCCAATCCATACTGTCAAAATAACAAATAATACCCTATAATTATATCCACATTCTTTGCACAGTTACTAATATTTTAGTTTATTAATGTTGTCGTGGTACAAAGAAAAATATATTTCTAAGATATATTTTGCCATTTGCAGCTACATTCATTATCATTCTTTGTGCTGGATGAGGCTGATCGCATGATAGAAACTGGGCATTTTCAAGAGTTGCAGTCCATAGTTGACATGCTTCCCATGGCTAGTAGATCAACTGATGGGCATTCTACGGAAACACAGAATTGCATAACAGTTTCAAGTGTCCAAAGAAAGAAAAGGCAGACTTTTGTCTTTTCTGCAACTATTTCCCTATCTGCTGATTTTCGGAAGAAGCTGAAGCGTGGATCACAAATATCAAAGTCTAATGATGAGTTGAATTCAATTGAAACTCTTTCAGAGAGAGCAGGAATGCGAGCAGATGCTGCTATTGTTGACCTAACAAATGCATCAATAATGGCAAACAAGCTTATGGAGTCATTCATTGAGTAAGTTATAGTGCCCAATACTGCTTTGCCATTACTTGTTCTCCAACAGGAAAAAACAGAGAAAAAATTGATCTGCCCAGCTTTGTATTGGCTTCATCTAGCGTTGGCCTGTATTTTCATGTTGGCTGTTAAAGTTGTTTTCAACTTTCTTTTTAATGTTGCTACTTGCACCTCATCAAGTTGTTTATGTCTATTGGTCAAATTTGCTACTTGCATTCCATTGACTTTGTTCTCATTCACTATTTAAATGTTGCACACTTGCATTCCATCATGTTGTTTGTGTATTTGTCAAATTAATTACTGTTTTACAGAATTTACCTTGACCACCCTGTCGTTAAATATTGTAAAATTTGCTTATGGTCTAACATTGTCTGTGTTTACAATTTAAATTTCTTATGATACACTTAATAAATGAAAAGCCTTGGTATATGAATTAGTATAACCTCAAGATTTTTACATTTCTGTCGAAAACCTAATATCAGATGGTGTATTGTAGTTTATTGTATGTAACTGTATACTAGAGTCTAGACCTTGACATTTGTAATTGATCTATTTGTCTGACCATATAGGATACAATATTTTTAAAAAATGAGTCTGTTACCAACTTACCATACTCCTTATATTGGTTTTGCTCACTTAGACAATGGTCATGAACTCTGGGTGCAGGTGCAGGGAAGAAGATAAAGATGGATATTTATATTATATCTTGAGTGTTCATGGGAAAGGGCGCACAATTGTTTTCTGTACATCTGTTGCAGCATTACGCCATCTTTCCTCAATGCTGCGCATCCTTGGCCTCAATGTTTCGACACTTCATGCCCAGATGCAACAGCGAGCACGACTAAAGGTTAGCTTTTTCGTGATTTATTTCTAGTTATAACTTGTACGTGCGTTTCTTATTGATGGTGGATGGGAAGTGGAGAGGAAATATGAAAGAGGAAAGGAATAGGGAACAGGGGAGAAGAAATAAACAAGGGTAGGGGGGAGAATGTGGAGAGTGAATCAATTATCAGAAATACAAATAACAAAAGACCTCTACTTGTATAGGCAATGGAAGTTAAGCCATTCAACATATTGCTTTTGCAGATCTTTTCATTTGGTTCTTACTCATTATACAGGGAATTGATCGTTTTCGCTCGAATGAAAATGGCATACTTATTGCTACTGATGTTGCAGCCAGAGGCCTTGATATTCCCGGTGTTCGAACTGTTGTTCATTACCAGCTTCCACATTCAGCTGAGGTAAGTTGATATTTGCCTAATACATTTGCCCTTTGATATAATTTTTGTAATCTTTAAAAATGGAGTTTTTGGGCTAGGTTTACGTTCATAGAAGTGGAAGAACTGCCAGAGCTTTCTCTGATGGGTGTAGTATTGCCCTAATCTCTTCAAATGATGCATCAAAGTTTGCTTCTCTATGCAAATCCTTTGCTAAGGTAATTCTTCTTGAAAAGTAGATTGTGTTTATTTTTCCTAATAGTAGAGCCTTAGATTCTAGTTGAACAAAGTTGAGTCCTATTAGGATTTAAGATAAAAATCTTACCCTATCATTCTATCAAGATTTGTTTCTCTGAAAGATTTAGCTGTGTTTTTTTTACATTAAAAATAATATAATATTTCATTTTGTGCTTGATGGTAATTCTATCTCACCGCAAATGAATACTTCTTTTTCTTGACTTCATAATTTTGCCTCCCTCAGTCTTTGAGGTTTCTTCTTTTGTCAAACAAAGAAAAACAACTATCAAAAACCAAAACAAAATCTGAAGTGTGCTGTTTTTATTTTTATTTATTTAATTTATTTAATATATATGTATATTTTTTTATTTTGGGTCCAGGAAAGCTTCCAGCGATTTCCTGTAGAGATATCATACATGCCGGAGGTTATGAAAAGATTATCCCTTGCACGCCAAATAGACAAAATTCTTAGGAAAGACTCTCAGGTGATATGTTGTGGAAGGCCTATAATTCAATGTTCCTATGAGGCATCATGTTTTCAAACCCTGTTTCTAACATTTGTTATGTATCATGGCTTTTAGTGTTTATTTACTCTCATATATGCTGTCTAATTGCTTGATGCTTTTAGACTTAGAACTCGAATTCTCACTTACGTATAGTTGTTTCCAACTGATTTTTGCACCCCTCCCCACTCCCTCTCCTTCAAAAAACACATGCACAAAATGCTGAATTCTCTTCGTGTCCCTACTTTCAAGTTCACTGCCGAGGACCGGAGCTTATTGTAATCATGTTAGGCTTTAAAATAAATGAGCTTTTACTTGATATTTTCAGCAGTATGTATGCTTTCTTTACCAGCTCCTCCAGCATATTTCTGTTTTAATTTTTAGAAAGTTTAAAATTTTTTCTTTGCTGAATTCTTCTTTAAGGATAAGGCCAATAAAACTTGGCTTGAACGACATGCTGAATCAGTTGAGTTGGAATTGGATGATGATGATAGTGAGGAGGAAAGGGTAAAAAGTTTTAAACAAAAGAGAGCCACTTCTTCTCAATTAAAGAACCTGCAACAGGTCTTCTTTTACTCTCTAGTAATTTTATAATACACGGCACATGCACAAAAACACAAACACAATATTTTAACTTTATATTCATTTATTTTAAACTGCAGGAACTGAAGTCTCTTCTTTCTCTCCCATTACAACCCAAGACATTTTCGAATCGCTTTTTGGCAGGGGTGAGTTGACAGATTGTATTCATTGTTGAGTCTTTAGTGTGGTTGGAATTTATTCAGTGCTCTTAATTATCAGAACATAAGCAAGATCCCTAGTGGTTACATAATTATATTTTCTGTTATTGTTGATGAAATCATTTATCTAAAGATGTTCTGTCGTACTAATTACTCCCACCAATAGAGGGAAATTATTTGTTTCATTGTGTTTGCCTCTTGCATAAGGTTATTTTATTCAGACATAATATGCGGGCCTTATTTATTATTTGTTTATTTATTTACTTTGCAATCTAGTGTTGGTTAATAATTTTCTGACAATAATTTTGTGATTTTCATATGTTGAGTGATTGTTTTTTGATACTTGTTAGTTGGACATTAAGGAAATTATTCCCTTATTACATCTATTTTTTCAGAGATTTGGTATGCATCTTTCTGTATCATTTGTAACCTTCTTGTTTAAATCTTTTTCAGGCTGGGGTTTCTCCTCTCCTGCAGAACCAATTAGAGGAACTAGCTAAGCTGAAACTTGGCAAAATAAGTAATACTGGAGACAGTCAAAGGAGGAAATTGGTGGTTATTGGGCAGGATTGTGTGGAGCCTCTCCAGGCACTTCGAAGTGCTGGTCCAGAGGTATTTTTGCTTGTCTATCTGTGTCTTGTGTCTAGTCTAGTCTAGTTGTATATATGCTTGGTGAAAGGCATTTTGAAGAGATTTATTTGTTTGACAAAGTTAACAAGCTAGTATAGTGTTTGGTAAATTGCTTTTAGCTTAGCTTTTTAACCCAAAAAAAAAAAACTAATTTCCCAAAAGCCATTTAGAATGAGCTTTTTGAAAAGAACATTTTAAAAATTAGCATTTTTTTAATCAAAACATGTAAAAAGGAGTTATTAAAAAGAATACAGTACAATAATAACACACACTGATGTCCTTATGTCGTTTTACAAATTAAAATATCTAATCTCTAATTTTACCAAGCATTTTTGTTCAAATAGCTAATGCAATCATCTGGTCAGATTAATGCTAACAAATAAGAGTTAATACATTCAGCTAAATGTTAATGACTAATCGCTAGTCAATTAGTCATCAAATATTCCCTTATTCTGTTCCTTTTGGCTTCTGTCTCCATTTCACCAGACATTTTGAGCTAGGTATCATTTATTATCTTGTCTGTTTATTTTATTATGTGGCATTCTAACTGATGTACGGTTTACTTGCTGATTTGTGGTTTTTTGCTTCTGAAGTTTTTTGTGCTTGCATCTGTGAGAATCATCTACTGCAAACAGTTGTTTTTCTGTTTGACCTAAATAATTGTTAGCTGATCTGTTACTGATTAGCTACTTTATGTAGTAGACATCAGTACTTTGTTGCAGTTTGGAAAGTTCTTTTTTGCCACTTGTGCATGCTTGTATGAGATGTAGTGAGCTCTTGATTTGTGGGATTAGTCAACCATGTATCTGTATCTATTCATTAATTCGTTATTCCATGTATTAGAAAATGTATATTTTGATACAAGGCTCAGTTTTTATTTTTTATTTTTTGGGTTTCTACTCTCAGGCACATCTGGATTTGAAGGGGATTGCAGAAAAGCAGAAAAACATGGACAACATAAGGAGAAAGAGAAAAGAAGCGAAAAAACGTAATCATTGTCACCAGCCATTTGAACCCCTTGTTATATTTGTATTGTTTGATAATGTAGATGCTCTTATCTTCAATACCGTACTATTAGACACATTTTCTTCACTTCAACAGGTCAGCGTGAGCAACGTCGAAAGCAGAGGAAAAAGTCTCAAGGTGCAAATGACTGAATGAGTAAAAAATCCACGGGGGACTTCAAATCCGCAAGCAGAGGAAAAAGTCTCAAGGTGCAAATGACTGAATGAGTAAAAAATCCACGGGGGACTTCAAATCCGCGAGCCTAACAACATAGAGCAATTGGCCAATTTTGTAGCAGTACTAATCATAAGGTGGAGTATCCTTTCCCAATGTTATATTGTTACGAGTATTTGTCAGCCATAAATGGTGCAATAACTTAAGAGTCAATTTTCCGATATGTAAAATGTCTTTATGTGGTGAGTTAAAGTGTGCTTCACTTATTTGTCAAACTTATATTAGTTTATGAAGGGAACTTGTGTTATAAAATGCGAAATATTAATTCCCTCTATGTGCCATGATCAGGAATTCAGGATATTAACCCTAAACCCATTCCACCATGAATGAATCAAATTATTTTGAATTGGCAGGCTGCCAGCAACTTACTTTTTTTTTTAAAAAAAATTATTTTATTATTATGTTTATAATATAATAATATGAAAGTGAGACATATTTTTGAAAGTGAGAGAGATTTGCAAGAATGTAGAACAAATAGTGGAGAATTTGTAAATTTGATGATATGGAAGTGAGACCCATTTTAAAAAGTAGAGAGATTTGTAGGTATAAGGATAGCCTAAGAGTGATTCTCTTGTAAGATTATCTTATGGATCCTTATTTGTGAGATGGTATATGTCTAAATGAAAATGTAATACTTATGAGGAAAATATAATATTCCATACTAACCAAGAATAAATTAATTGTTATTTATGAAAAAAAGTGATACTTGTAAAAGAAAAAGTATGATACTTTTGAAGAAAAATATAGTACTTTTAGATCAAAATTTAATATTTAGAGGTTATAAAGTTATTTATAAAAAAAGTGTAATACTGTCAATGATAAATTGATTTATCTTTACTAATAAGGAAACTTGTAATGCTTAGCGAAAGTGTAATACTTATGAGGAAAAGTGCAATACTAATCATAGATAAATGGATTGCTAATTTGCTATGTATTAGAGAAATTGTAATTCTTAAAGGGACAAATGTGATATAGAATTGAAATGCCCACCCTTAGTGGGAATCATGAGAGTTTAACCTCGCTATTGCTTGGATTATGGTTCTATAGGACAAAAAGTAAAGAGTGCGCCGAACTTGTATGTAAGATCTCAATGAGAGCATCAACGATAGAGAAAGTTAACTTAGGCCAGTTCAAATTAACTAATCAAATTAAAGAATGCCAAAGGATATAAAGACAATAACGATGCTCGCAAAGGACGAGAATGTCATTTGTAGTGATTGCTCAAAGATTATTATAGTTTTGTAGTAATAAGACAATACAGATGTGGCCTTTATGACCTCTTGGTCCCTCCTTAGCACAAAAAAAGGAAAAAAAGAAAAAAGAAAAAAAGAAAAGAAAAGACAATACGTATCTAAACAAGACAAATTGATATCTATCTATACAACTGGCTTCCAAGCAATGCCGTGCATGATTTTCGAGAGCTTCTTGCACAAAGTGAGCAGTCATAACAGACTCAATCGACTATTCCCCGGCTAACCATGGCCTCTCCCACCAACCTAACTTTCCCAAATTGGGTCAGCTCACCATGACCGACCCTAAGATTGGAACCGAGTCTTCTTTTCTCTATTTTAAGCAAATCCTAGTCTTGGGTCCGTTCCGTGACCTTTAGCCTAAACCCAAATATATTCATCAAAGACTTTATCACCCAACAATCTTTATCAAAAAGGTTATTGAAACATATTAATGATTGATAAGTAATTGAGCAACGTGTTTTTAGTTTATTTATACAACTAATTCATAGGACCTATGAGCTTAAATTAAAACATTTTAATATTATAAACTTGTGTTTTTAGTTCATTTATACAAATAATTCATATGACCTATGAGCTTAAATTAAAAGATTTTAATATTATAAACTTGTGTAATTGAACAATTTGCTTTTTTGGTTTCAAACTCCACTGTACATAGTTATGTAGAAAAATTCAAAAAAAAAATAAAAAAATTCTTAGCTAATTAACATAATGTTGAATTGGCCAAGGACCTTGTGGTCCATTGGCACCAAGATACTCCTTTATATGGGAGGTTGTGAGTTCAAGTTTCAGTGAAGCCTCAAAAAATACTGTGTTGTAATAGAGTCAGTAGGATTAAAAAAAAAACATAATGTTGAATTGATTAGAGAAATAAATGCGTCTTGCCAAAACAAATAAATAGTTGGGGAAAACTCCATAAAAAGCAATGCAATCCGACGAAGATTCAATGCAAGTTGGTGCAATCCAATAGAAATTTAGTGCCAGTTGTGTGAACTAAAAAGATAGCTTTCAAAATCTGTGGAGATAGGCTCTCCCATCTTCAAGAAATGAAATGAAATATCCACTAAACATATGCAATTCCTCATTTCATAATGTTGCTGTTGAAATAGTTCATCTCTTATGAAAATGATGGATCATTCTAACTGCTATATTTTCAATTGATAAAAATTATTACTAGGAGTAATTTTTATTTTTGAACATTCAATTTTCTCATTAAGGCTTTGTCTAGCTAGGAGAGTCAAGTAATTGAACTATCTCAATTATATTGTTTTTACTGAAGTCTTACTCTTTTAGTTGAAATTTTTATTGTTGGATTAGTCTACCATGTCAGTCACTCTAATCACATTTAAACATGTAAATGTCATACTTATATGCGCAAATGTCATACTTATATGTCCGAATGTAATACTAATAAAATATTTGTTACTTATAAGAGAAACTGTAATACTTTTGAGAAAAAATGTAATACTTTCACATTTTGATGTAAAAGTATTATATTTTTCATCAAAAGTATTACATTTTCCCTAATAAGTAATGGCAAATGTTTGTTACTTGTAAGAGAAAATATAATACTTTTGAGGAAAAATGTAATACTTTTAAATTAAAATGTAAAATTATTATATTTTTCCTTAAAAATATTACATTTTCCCATATGAGTAATAAACACTTTATTCAATTCCGAATTAGTATTACATTTGTGCGTATAAATATTTCATTTTCATCGTGACCCGACCCGGCACGACTTGTCTCACGATAAGACGGTCTCACACAAGTTTTTGTTACTCCCTCTGTCCCATTTTATCTGTCCAACTTACTATTCATTGGTCAAACCAACTCTTTCTTCTTTGTTTATTTTCTTCCGTATTTTTTTTACTTATTTTTAAATTTGATTTTTTTTTTGTGTTTAATAGTACTTTTAGAGTTTTTAGTGTACTTTCTAAATATATAAATTTTTTATATATTATTACTAAACTTAATATTATGAAAAATTGGATTAAAAATAATTTCAGTCAAGCCTCGTTAACTGAACCAAGCACATAAAATGGGATGGATGGAGTATTTTATAATAACATCTTGCCCCAACATGCAATTTTTGTCTCTTGTAAACAATTGTAATTGAATTATAAAATTACATGTTAGCCATATTTATTAAATGATGGAATGATAAAATTTAAAAAGGATGACTAATTGTGACAAAAAGAAATGAAAATCAATTATATAATATGACAAAATTAAAATTAAGAGTATGACTGATGTCGCAATACTACAATAGTCGAAAATTAAAAGTAAAATTTGCTTATTTCAACTATAAGAAAGATTAAATATATCTTGATACTAATTACATCAAATATTTTATGCCTAATTTACTACTACCTATTTAACGTGCCATTTGTCATCATTGTAATAAAGTTGGCTAATTCGCAGTTATAACTCACAAAATATGAACATAATGGGTGGGATTTTTTCTTAAATAAGGTGTTAATCATAATAGGGTATTTAAGTAAGGTGCTTTTGTCATAATATTAAATAAAATAATAACATATTAATTAATTGATATTAGGGTAGAATGAACAAAATTAATTTATTATTTAAGTGACTTGTACTCTATTACGAGTAATATAGAAATTTTAGAGCAAAAAAACTTTACTAAAACGATTCTAAAGAGTATTATATATTTACAAATTTAATACTCTGTATTTGGTATATGATATTATGATTGCATGAATATAAATATGCATAAATAGTACTCCATAATAAATACCTCAATAATTAAATATCTAAAAAAGTAAAATTAAAACCTCGTGGCTCGTGGAATTACTTCACGTGATAGACCACATAATCTAAAGTCAATTGCTCTAACAACAGATTGATGTATCAATTGACTTAAAAGGTCACAGAGACGGTAGTGTGGAGTTCAAATTTCACTGGAAATACAGATTAAAAAAGGGCCCAAGAATAATAGAAGATCTCACTAAAATCTGACTAATTGATTGATTGGGTAACTAGAGATTTTAACCCAAAAAAATGACGTAAGAAAAAAATAAACCGATGTTTGTTTGCCAGTTGGCAAACAGCCAAACAATACAAGGAATCTCTAATAAATTGGAATCAATGACCACCTTTGGGTATCTAATTTCCATTTTCCTTGTTCACCCACTAGAATATTCCCTGCTTATCACCTTAGCTTCACAGCCATGGCCGCGGCTCTAAATTGCTCAGCCGACCAGCTGGCGCCACTCCTAGGATCCAACGCCACCGCAGCCGCCGCCTACATCTGCCAGCGCTTCACCGACGTGTCCTCGGCTTTCACTGACGCCGGCTTCGCCATCGATACCACCTACCTCCTCTTCTCGGCTTACCTCGTCTTCTCCATGCAGCTCGGCTTCGCCATGCTCTGCGCCGGCTCCGTCCGCGCCAAGAACACCATGAACATCATGCTCACCAACGTTCTCGACGCCGCGGCTGGCGGCCTCTTTTACTACCTCTTCGGCTTCGCCTTCGCCTTCGGCACCCCCTCCAACGGCTTCATCGGCCGCCACTTCTTCGGCTTGAATGAGGTCCCCACCAAAGCCTTTGACTATAGTAATTTTCTCTATCAATGGGCTTTCGCCATCGCAGCCGCCGGGATCACTAGCGGCTCCATAGCCGAGCGGACGCAGTTCGTGGCTTATCTTATTTACTCGGCTTTTCTCACCGGCTTCGTTTACCCGGTTGTGTCTCACTGGTTTTGGTCCGGAGATGGATGGGCCAGCCCGATTAAGGCCTCCAATTTACTATTCGGGTCTGGGGTTATTGATTTTGCTGGGTCGGGTGTGGTTCATATGGTGGGTGGGATTGCCGGGTTATATGGAGCCCTAATCGAAGGCCCGAGAATTGGCCGGTTCGATCACACGGGCCGGGCCGTCGCTCTACGTGGCCATAGTGCATCTCTAGTTGTATTAGGAACTTTCTTACTATGGTTCGGTTGGTTCGGATTTAATCCCGGTTCATTTAACAAGATATTAGTCCCGTATTCACGTGGGGCCTACTACGGGCAATGGAGCGCGGTGGGCCGGACCGCCGTGACGACGACGTTAGCCGGGTGCACGGCGGGGCTCACAACCCTTTTCGGAAAAAGGGTTTTGTCGGGGCATTGGAACGTTACGGATGTGTGTAACGGGCTATTGGGCGGGTTCGCCGCCATCACCTCCGGATGCTCCGTCGTAGAACCGTGGGCCGCCATCGTTTGCGGGTTTGTGGCGGCTCTGGTCTTAATCGGGTGCAACAAACTGGCGGAAATCTTCAAATACGACGATCCATTGGAGGCGGCGCAATTGCATGGCGGTTGCGGAGCATGGGGAATCATTTTCACGGGCTTATTTGCCAAGAAGAAATACGTGAACGAGGTTTACCCGGGTGTTCCGGGTCGACCATACGGGTTGTTAATGGGTGGCGGTGGGAAGTTACTGGGAGCCCAAATAATCCAGATACTCGTAATATCCGGATGGGTTAGCGCTACAATGGGTCCCCTTTTCTACATTCTTCATAAGCTAAAACTTTTACGGATCTCGCCCGATGACGAAATGGCGGGTATGGATTTGACCCGCCACGGAGGGTTTGCATATTGCCATGAAGAAGATTATCTCAAGCCTGGGATTCAAATGGGGAAAATTGAAGACGCTGCTTCAAGTTAAATAATTTATTTGGATTATTATTGCTTATAAATACTATACGTACTATATAGTAACAATTAGTAGTGTAAATTCAGAGAAAATGGTATTGAAGCTCTTCCATATCCATATATATATATGAAAAGTTTTAGATTAATAATGGTTGGTCGATTGAAGATATTGTAAACATGAGGACAAGGTTTTCTGATATCATTTGTCAATTCTCTTTATCTTACCATATTGTGGGAACAAACACTTTTCTTCGTTTTGTCGTCTTGTTTTTTATTTTAAAAAATAAAATTTACACTTTAAATTTCCAAATTATGCACCAATGGTCAAATTCATAAGACTCAGCTCCTTAACCATATAACCTCCTTATTCTCATGTTAGAAATTGAACTTTAACAGAGAAATTCAGAAAGGAAAAATAACATTTTATTTTGAGAACTTTTATTTATTGGGAGCTTAAAAGGTGGGAGGAAAAGTCATTTGTAGAGGAGGGAATCTTGTGAAATGATATATAGAGATTGTGATTTCGGATATTTCTAGGCAAGAATGGAGCTTAGGCATTGAATACGACATTGTTGATATATGCGTGTTTTTTTAGTTGCCAATAACTAATTTGGATAGAATGCTATTGTAACGATCAATTTGATATATTATTTTAATAAAAAAAAATTTAACCGTTAAATCTTATCTTGTCGTTTTTTAAAAATAGCATTCTAGTTCACTCGTTATAAATTGAGTAATAAGTATTAAAAAAATTATATTTAAATGGAATTAAATAAGAGTTTGAATTTTAAATTATTTCAAATATAATGGATTATTGAATGTTGAAGACTTATAATGTAAACTCAATGGGGTAACTCAAGTGGCACATGAATTCTCTTTGTAGAGAAGAATTCCTGGTGAACCCGAGTTCAATTCCCACAAGTGACGATTTTTCCTGGGTCAGCTCCCGTGCCTCTCGGAGCGAACGTGAGTGTACACGGACGGGGAAAGACCCCGTAGAATTACCAAAAAAAAAAGAGAACACATTAAATTTTAAAAATTTGTCATATCTCACCTCCTATTCTCTTTACTTTTTGAGAAAATACATATTTAATTCTTCAGTTATACATATCTTGTCGTTTTAATAAGTATTGCAAACCCTCGTCCACGAAAGAAATGTGAATGCTTCGTAGCCATTTACGTGTCCCGATCAACAAGTCAGATGTAATTTTTTAAAAAAAACAACGCAGTGATATTTTCGTAAATAACTCGAGCTTTGGTGCAAGTAATTGTGTTATAAATGCAAGTAGCTGGTGCACATTTGCAAATAAAATCACTTACAATTGCACCTATTTTTACTTACAAGTGTAAATAATTTACGTTGTTAACATTCGTGCACCTAGGTGCACTTAATTATAATGTTAGGTGCAACTAGTTATAACATTATGTGTAGGGATGGTAATGGGTCGGGTGTGGGTCGGGGAGGGCTACATCCATCACCCGACCCACCTTTCATTTTCTCCACCCACCCCCACCCCCAACCCACATCGGGTGGACTTTTTTAGAATCCATCCCCACCCCCACCGGGTGCGGGTGCCCACTACGAGTACCCACCACTTATCAACTTATTATTTTTTTTAAAACAATAATATCAAAATTACTTATACATAATTAAACAACAAAATTCATTAGTTATACTAAAACATAAAATAATAAAAATATTATAATATAATAACTAAATTGTTAATTTTTAAAAATAAATTTAGTAGTTTAGATATAAAAATAGTAAAAAGTTACCCAAAGTTATTGAAACTTTTATAATTAACTATATATTAGTACTAGTTATTTTACTATTATATATATGTATGCACATATGGTGGGTCGGGTGGGGTGCTAGGCGGGTTTTGTACATAAAACCCGAATCCAACCCGACCCACCGCGGGTTTACATTTTTAAGACCCACCCGACCCACCACCTACTATCACCCAAAAAACCCGATCCATTCGAGGTGGATTCGGGTGGATATCTTGGGGCGGATTGAAATTGCCATCTCTAATTATGTGCACTTAATATTGATACTCAGTGTACATTTTGTTTGCATCTGTAATACATTTTACTTGCACTTAGGTTCACTATATGAAACTGTTACTTGCATTTGTAATACATTTTACTTGCATTTTGATGTTTAATTATTTACGAAAATGTCGAGTTTTTTTTTTTAATATTTTATATTTTAAATATCTTTTGTACAATTGTAGGGAAGGTTGCATACCTATCTAGAGGATAGCAGGCTTATGGAGTTATGGACATAGTGCAATATAGGAGTATAAATATATTTGAATAATTGTATGTCATCTTAGTGTCGCAATAGTTGAGCCTGGCTTTCTCTTTACTAGATTCAAAACTTGACTCATCAAATTGTATCTGAATATTCTTTTTAGAGATTGATTTATATTTTACATAAATTCTATAATACTAAATAATAAGATTTATAAATATAAAGTAATAATAGTAATTTTCTGCAAATATAATAAGTGTTTTATTTTTTATAATTTACAAAAGTTCTATTTACACTAATTGCATCCTTACTATTTTGTATTATAATATTTTTTTATATTTTAAAGATACTATACCCACTTACATAGTTACATGTGATTTGCTAGTACGTGTATGTTTATTTTTATCCGTAGTAAATGATAGAATGATAAAATTAGAAAATGTAATGTATTAAAATAGTACCGGATAATAAATTTTCATAAAGTAGCAAAGTTAATAGAATAATAAAAAAAAAAACCAAAATTATGGAACAAATGGAGTGGGTAAATATGTTTTAATTCTTTTGAATGGTGATCACATCCAAGAAGCTTTGATAATATATACTTCTATCAATGGATTACACAATGAAATACTTGAACAAGTTAATTATATAGTGGGCACTATAGTTCCATGTGGACTAAGGACTTATGAAAGCAAGAAAGTGTGAATCAACCATAATTGTCATCATTAAGAATAATTATATAATTCAAAATTTTGAATTATGGATACCACATTTTTGTGCCCATAATAGATTTAAATTTTAATCTCTCCATAGTTGACATCTTTATATTTAATTTTCACATTAACAGCAAAATGATGTTTTTTTAATTGATTAAAGAAGTACATACTAAAAACCTTGCACACTGGAGTTCTTTGAGTCTAATCACCCATTTACTAGTCGTTGATGTAAGATTTACCCGTATAATTTAATCTACAAATAAAGTTAGGCGCCTAACAAAATTAAAATCTTGTTTATTTATTTATTTATTTATATATACTTAGGTGATTTCAATTTTGCTGTATTAATCATAAACCCACAGGACCCGCCCTTAGAGTCACTTCAGAGGTAAATCAAAAGTCACGTAATTAACGCACCGGTCAGACCTTAGTTTTCATGCTGACACAAAGAATTTAATCCACACTTTTCATTGTGTCTTTTTCCCATTCATGTTTCCAGTATGATTCGGAACTCCACAGTGTTGCCTTCAATCTTGACATCAAGTCAGATGATGAACCACTACATTAATTCCTGAAAGCAAATTTTGATTATATTACTCCGCAGCCCCTAGGATGGTTGTCATGGCATGATACATATGCACGACCCAAAAGCAAAGCAAAAGACAAGTCTTTGTTATACATATGATGATACATTATGCTCCAACTTTCAATTGGCATGAACTAAGATTCAATGCTTGTCAGAACAAGCAAGAAGGTGATTGGTTTTGCATCAGCCTCATCCTTTTACCACATAAAGTTCGTAGTATCTTTTTGACCATAGGATAAAGTGAATTCTAAGGATTGAAAAGCCACTTTGGGCAAAAATGGGAGAAACGATTAGCAAATCAAATGATCTGCACAACCGATCTTGTCGTGATGTGATAAAGAAATGAGTTAATACCACAAATGGTCCTCTGACTATTGGGGTAGTACTCCTTTTAGTCCTCGACTTTCAATTCGACCACAAATGGTCCTCTGACTTTCATTTTTGACCACAAATAGTCCTTTGTTAAAATTTCTGTTAAATAAGTGTTAAATTTAGGGGTATTATCGTCAAATTAATATATATAATGGTCATAAAATAAAAATGTTTAGAATTTTTCACCAACAAGCATAATTGAAACAATTAACAAATATAAATACTCCTAAATAAAAAGACAATACACCTTATTTTCGTAATTATGCGTACAAAATGAAGATTTAATATTAGAGCTATCTGTTTTAATTTAACGAACAGATTAAAATGGAAGAATTTTTTTTTTTTAAATCTTGCTTCCACCATTTTCATGGTTGTTCATACATGGCCGATTAATAGTTTTCACTTTTCATTAATCGATCAAACATTTTATTTGGGACATAACTGAAGGCTGCCACCGTTGAACTACTATAATTAATCAAGTACAAATTGCGAACATTAATCATGGATTTTTATTTAATTTGTTCATTTATGTAATTTGTCACGTCCATTTTGTTTTTATATTTATTAACTTAATGTTTAGTAATGTTTGAAATTAATTATGTTGTCATATAATTCTAAAAAAGAAGTAATCATAATAATATTAATCAATGTGACGATATTACCCTTAGATTTAACACTCATTTAACAGAAATTTTAACAGAGGACTATTTGTGGTAAAAAATGAAAGTCAGAGGACCATTTGTGGTCGAATTGAAAGTCGAGGACTAAAATGAGTACTACCCCAATAGTCAAAGGACCATTTGTGGTATTAACTCTAAAGAAATTAAAGAGTAGCTTTTGTAATCCAAAAAGCTTTTCTCTGTGTTTCTAAGTTGTTAGTTACATCATAAAGATCAAATTATAAATACTCCGTAGATCATAACAGTCATTTTAACGATAAAGGACTAAAAAAAATAAATCAGTATAAGTTATTCATAACCGACTAAGCAACATAATCTTTAGTCAAATACAAGGATGAGTAATACAAAAAATACACTCCCTATATTTCTCTTAAATACAAAAAGTTAGAATAAGAATAGAGAATCTATCAACCCACTTTTGGGATTTTTTATGGTGCAAAAAATATTTTAAGCCCAGTTCAAATGAAAATGAGGCTTACTGGTGTATGTGGATACTATGTCCTGATGAATTACAGGCTGAACAGGAAAGAACTTTAGCTCTGTTGTCAGTGAACCACCCCTCAGAGCATCACCACATCAAAGCATACCAACTATAGCATCTTAGTCCATGAACTCAAGAATGGGAAAACGGCAATCAGCAACCTTAGCAACAAGGGTGCGCCGTTTTCCCTCCCGCTCCTATTCAACTTTCCTTTCTCTGTACCTGTCCTTGACGGTCCAACTGATGGTCGAGGCGAAGTCATGGGCGGCTCCGTATTAAAGTCCCTTCTTTGATCTATTAGTTCGTCCCAACCACCGAAAGTAGGTGCATCTTGGTCGTTCCTACTAGGGGAGTCATAAACTCTCGTTGTCCCTGGTCGATAACCCGTCTTTCCATTTCTAGTGCTTGGCCTTTGTCCTTTTCTCCTGACGTTATTGTTTATGGGAGTACGATTTCGGGGCCTCTTCTTATTCTTGCGCCTTGGTTTGTTTAGTGCCACGGCCCACAATTTTTGAAATGAAAAGGTAAGCACGGATTGGCCTACGGGAAGAGCTAAGGCCATAAGAAAAGCTTTAAGACCGCTAGAGATCAGTATGGACAAAAGAATCGGTATAAATGTCCAGCCATAGGACTGGAAAACCTGCACTGCCCAATAACGAATATTTGTCAGTTGCAAGAAATTAGATATCCTATAGTAAAGTGCACCAACGTTTATTAGAAGACTATCAGAAATTGATGAGAGAAGAAGATATCTAAGCCACCAAATTGCATTAGAGGATTTAGAGCAGAGAAGGAAGATAGCAAATTGCATTCTATATCATTTTACAACCAACAAGAAACTAAATTAGCTTCAAACACGCATCACACTATAACAGGTAAGTTGACAAAAGCGTTGTCCTCTACTCTTAAATGCCAGTAACCCCAGGAAATGCATTAAAGAATGAAGTAGGGAACAGAAAAAACAAGCAAACTTGGGAACAAAAAGATGAAAAGGTGTTGTAGTCAACACCCGCCGATGAGGAAGAAGTCGAGATGAGAAGAAAGCTTTTGTTGTGTCTTTAAACAAAGTGGAGTGACTGTTTATATACTGCCTATTAGCACTAGAGGTTTGGGTCTTACTAAGGACACAAGGAAACTCATTAAACAATAGAAATCCATATGTAGTCAGTAGTCACTGTTCATCAAATCATTAGATGCTAATCCTACATCTTCAATTTGCATATAGGAAACACGTCAAGAAATGACCTTTAACTCCATAGTAAAGCCTTGTTTTAGCTCATGTAAATTAGTGGATTTGCCATTTATAAATCAGAGTAAGGCTATGGCACTAAACTTCTTCTAATACCCCAAAAAAAAACCAAAAAAGAAAAAGAACAACAATCTCATAAAGCAGGATGCAGATAGTGGATGAACCTTCAACTCTACATAGATCAATGAGTCAGCCTAGTACCTTCTTCTAGAGTTCTAGTAGGAGTAGTAGCACAGTAGAAACAACCTTCACTAAGCTTTTGGGTCAATAATCTGGCCATCACATAGCCCCTTAACTCAGGAGTTTTTTAAAATTGTTGTTTGCATCTTTTCATAGAAACAATCCTTTATCCACACTCAAAGTCAACAGTAGCATTCAGAAAATATGCTCCAGTCAGCATTATAATTATATGTTGGTTGTGCATAGAGCCACATGAAAGCAAACTAAAGCTTCAGTGAGAGTTTGCTATGAAATATATAGAATTATACAACCTACCAAAAGTTTGCTATGAAATACTGTCAGCCACTCAGGTTCAACCGTTCAAATACTAGGATATGAGGATACCTAGAGCAAGAACTAAACTACTAAATCTATTTAAAGTTTTCAACTATAATTATTTACTCTGTAATTTATTTAGTATAGTAGTATACTGTATGCATGACTAGTAGCAACAAGTTAAATGTTCACTGAAATTTTAATTGTACTTGAAATAAACAAATATATGGTATAAAATGAAAAATGAATGCTGATATAATCTATTGGATATGCAAGCATAATAACATGACATTACACTATTACAGATATTAATGGCAACAAAAGACAATTTATTTTTCAAAGTAATATAGGGTATTAGATTAGGTCCTGGATGTGGTAGAATAGGATGATCAAATCCCCTTAAGAAAATTCCCATCTATCAAATTAATCTCATTCAAATATGAGCAGAAATTACAGATGTAGTCCAAAGCAATGGATGCCATTCATAGCAAGCAAAAGCCAAGGACTCACACATTATAATTTTTCTACCCTTTTCTTCATCTTCTTCACAAGCAATGGGAGTCCATTAATGGCTTCCAAGCAAGCTCAGTAATGTGCATATACTACTATATCAACATAGTGGAATCTTTGGCTCGGCTTGGCTTAGCTCAAAAAGGCTTGTGGTTTTTCCCATTCGCATGTTCTATCCATTTCTTTTACATTATCTATTCTTATCAATGATTCAAGTGGGTTGTGTTGCGCCCTTAGATGAGGGGATAGTGAACTAATGAATCCTGCCTTTCCTTTTTTCTTCATTAAGATCGGAGTATCTGACCTTCTACACTAAATACACTAAAACTATAGCAGGAAGCTAAACTGAGAATGCAATAGGATGCGAAAACTTAGTACTATACTAATACAATAATGCTAACTATAGGGAAACTTCAAAAGCAGTTAGACCATAAGTTTGAGATTGACTGAAATCATAATCAAAGATTCAAAGTAAAGGTTCACACTCAGCTAGAATGATAGTACACCATATAAGTTTACTAGTACACTGCATATTGCCGAGTAGTTTGGAATTCTCAACCTAATGACAAAATTAACATAACGTACTCCTTCAATATTAGATAGATTAGCTAAATAATCAAACCCCTTACCGCAAATAAACTACCCAGAGAACTCTAATCTCCCAAGACAGTAAAACCCATTGCACAAAATTCAAACTTTACACTAAATAATCCAGAATCAAGCTCATACTTAACAACCCAAAAAATTGAAAACCTAAAGGCAAAGAGGGAGCAGTATAATTCAGAGAGGGATAAACAAATAATGGTACCTTAAGAATCCAAATACTATCAAGAAACTCATCAATAAAATCAAAGAAGCCTCCTTCTCCATCATCATCATCTTCTTCATCATCATCTTCATCTTCGTTAAAGTTGAAATTCTGGGTCCTGAAAGTCTCAGCATTGGAATCCCAGCGGCGAGACCTGCAGAGTATGAGCGGATGCAGAATAAGCTGTTTTGGCGCTGCAGAGTTGCGGGGCTGGTGAGGGATGAAGAGAAAAAGGGAGGAATGAATTGGAAATCGGTGAGATTTTGGCGTAGGATGGAGAAGAAGACCACCGCCATGAGCAGCGGAAGTGGTCTTCATTTGAGTATGGTTCTTGGTTCCATTTGCCACGTTTACACTGCATTATCCTCTATCTATAACCGCTTCTTTTTTAGGCTTTGTTGTATTCATGGTGTCTACGTAACGGCATACGAGTATATCCCAAAATAAAAACATGTTTATTCGAGTTAATATCCAATTTGATTTTTTTTTTTTCAAATTAGTCATAAATGTCTGATCTTCGACTTTGATGGTTAAGACTAAATTGGATATTAACTACTATAGTCGATGACTAATTTGTGTAAAATCACTATAGTCGAAAACTAAATTGGTATTAATGAAGGGGAATTACCAAGCTATAATTATAGATCAGAGGACTCAATTAAGTAAAATCATTGAAGTCGAGGACTCAATTAAGTAAAATCATTGAAGTCGAGGACTCAATTAAGTAAAATCATTGAAGTCGATGACTCAATTAAGCACAAAAAGATGCTTAGGACTAAATCAAAAAAAAAAAAATCACTATAGTTGAGAATTAAATTGGATATTAACTCTATGTATTCAATCAAGACCCCGAGAAAAATACCAATTTCCTAGAGGTATTTCCTGAGACTCGAACCCACTGGGACACTGGGTGCCACTCACTGCCACTAGACCACAAGATCTTTGGCATTAATACTCAATGTTAAATCTTAGTTATTGAAATGTAATGCACAGATGTATATTGAACATATATTGAAATCAGTCAGAACATTAATAAAAGCAATTGCACTTGATGATATTCTAATCACTAGATAAGACAGTAAATAAACAACCAAACAAAGACATTTCTGGAATTTGATAACGCTATTGGAGAATACCTCATAATCTACCTAATAGCAATGACTTTTTTCGAATCGAGGATAAGGCGATGAATTCTTTAACCATCCGCGATGATTGACAATGAGATTAACGAAGGAAGTCGAAAATCTGGAGTTGAAAAGATAGCGTGAAACCTAGGGCTTAGGTGCATTGGAAGTGCAATCCTTGTGCAAAATCCAATCAATTCTGAAACCATTTGAAGGCTTTCCTTTGTAATACACCAGAGTTTTCTTCATTCCAATGAGGTGTTGCGGCTCACCAGAAACGATGATTTTCTTGTCTTTACCGGTGGCTCTGTTGCACCGGTTTCCACTGTCATTCTTCACCTCTTTTCTACTGAAGAAGTACCTCTCTCCTGCTGAAGAAGTACCTCTCTCCATTTGAACCACATGAATATAATAAACACTCAAATGAAATGTACGTTTTTGTTTATAGCATAAATGAATATTAGAAACCAACAAAGCGTGCTTAGTAAATCCCAATGATCATATTTGTAGATATATATTGTCAATCTCAAGGATGATGAAATCTAGCAAAGGGTGAGAACTTTGAGGCTTAGGCTATCCTTAACCCAGAAATTTCTCTCACTTTCTAAAATGGGTCTCACTTCCACATCACCAAATTTACAAATTCTTCACTATTTGTTCTACACCCCTGCGATATTCTCTCACTTTTAAAAGTGGTCTCACTTTCATATTATATTATAAATATAATAACCAAATAATATAATAAATAACTAATAAGAAATTCTTTTAAAAAAGTACACAAATGGCAACCTTTGTCAAATTTAGCATATGCTTTTACAATTTTTTTCTCATTCTATCTCCTCTTGCTAATTTAGCAATTTCTCTCCCCTCTTGCAACACACATGACATTAATTAATAATAATAAAAAAATCTCTCTCTTGCCACATAGATTAGAAAGGGGGGATTGGCAGGGTTGAGGACAACTTTAGGTAATGCAGAACCAACTCTTCATTAGTGAGGTGGAAGCGAAATCCGGGTAGCAACAAACTCAGATTATCAATAAAGTCGCATTCTTCCGGTGAATTTTAGCATTTCACTCTCAAAATGTTGTTCGAAACATTTGATTACCAAGCCATTATAATTTATTTTTTTTACAATTAGACCCCCAATATTTTAGGGCTCTATGTAATGGTTCTAGGTAGGCCCAGGGCTGACGGGCAGTGGATGTGCAATACTTGTGCATGATCCAATTAGTCCTGGAAACATTTGAAGGCTTTCCTTTGTAATACGCCAGAGTTTTCTTCATTCCAAAGAGGCGTTGCAGCACACCAGAAACGACGATTTTCTTGTCTTTACCGATGGCTTTGTTGAACCGGTTCCCACGACTATTCTTCACCTCTCTTGTGCTAAAGAAGTACCCACCTCCATCTGAACCACATGAATATAATAAACACTGAAATTAAATATATGTTTTTGTTTATAGCAGAAATGAATATCTGAAACCAACAAAGCGTGCTTGCAAATAATCCCAAGGATCATATTTGCAAATATTGTCAATGTCAAGGATGACGAAAGCAAGCAAAGGGAAGTTGAGAACTTTGGGGCTTAGGTAATGTAGAACCAACTCTTCATTAGTGAGGTGGAAGCGAAATCCGGGTAGCAACGAGCTCATATTATCAATAAGGCAACATTCTTCTGGTGACAAAGAAGAAGACAACCGATGAGATCTTCTTAAAAAGTCAGTGTTTATTTTTGTGATACACGATGGAATAAAATTTAAAAATAAAAAGTTACGTGGCAATCCATGTATGCAGAAACTGGTAAGTTACCTGCTAAAAAAAGGGAATTGCAACACTTTTTTGAGCGTGTGGATCTTTTTGGAGCTTATTTAAATTTGATGTCTTAATTGATGTTTTTCAAATAGTTGGATATCTTATTTCTACTTTGTCTTAATAAGAAATGGAGAAGCAACATTTTTTAAAAAGTATAAACGAAATGTGGAAAAAATGTGTAAATATATAAAGTATAAGGATATATTTTTAAGAGTAACTATCCAAAATGGTACCTCGAGAATAGCATAATTCATAAATTGATCATCTACTATTGATTGAATCCGATAAAATTCTCAACTATTCAATTTTTGCCTCAATTCCTCTGTCTAAAGCCCATCATCTTCAAGGTCATAAGAGTCAATGTTTACCTAATTTGGTACTCCGTCAATTTCATGTGTTCTCTCTACTCACCTGTTTATTCTCATGAACAAAGCTAGTTACCTAAGAATAAAATTTTAACTCATTTTCATCTACTTACCTATTTATTCTCATGAACAAAGCTACTTACCTAAGAATCAAATTTTAATCCATTTCCCTTCAAAGATGGAGAACTTAACCCAAGGATCAAATCTCAGATCTGAGAATTTCGTTACCTATGAGAGTCTCCCAACCCCATTTTTGTCATGGTTGTGTCTTCCTTCGTTGCCGCCCACCATAGCCTCCGGCGACGCAATATCACTGTCAACAGTTTCCTTGAAGAGTACAAAAATCGGGTTGAAATTCTCTGGGCTAGCTTTCGATCACTCTTACCCTCCCATGAAGCTCATGTTCCATCCTAATCCCATGGCCTCAATGAAGGTCGTCGATCTTCTAGTGTCCTCTAACAACTACCTTCGTCTTTGGGAAGTTCGGGAAGCTTCCATTGAACTCGTTTCCACGCTCAACAATAGCAAAATCAGTAAATATTGTGCCCTATTAACCTCATTAGATCGTAACGAGGTGTAATCACTGGGTATCAATTGTATTACGTGGAATCTTATTCAGATTTTTTTTAAAGTGAAGCTAGCGGACATCTCCGTCCAATTTAATGGTATGCACTAAATCATATTCTTTTGTAGCAGTGAAATTTACTTGTTATATTGACTTGATATATGTGTTGTTATCATGTTGCCATCAAAGTAGGTGTATTACCAAACAATTATTACTTTATAATTACTTACACATATTGGTTGCTTATATATATATTACGGAGTATTATAAATTAACAGCGTAACTAGATAAACTACATAAGTATTATTTTAAGTATAATATTATTGATACAATTATACTTTTAGAAAAACAAAACGTTGTTTACAAATAAAAAAGAATTGAAGTATCAAAACTCATAACAAACTTAAGCATGTTACAGTAATATTAATTAGAAGTGTACTAAACATAATTAATGTGAAAAATAGATTGGATTTTAGATAATTAAAGGGGAACTTAGCTTTGATACCACATAGTTTATTAATTAATACATGATTTTTTTTTCTTATTCCTTTTAATAACAAGCTAAGCTTTCTCGTGTTCTTCAATCATACATACTCATCACACCAACTTTTCCCTCAAATTCTTAAAATACACAAACATCTCACTCTTATCAGGAAGATTCTCTTTGATGAGTGGTGATTCCTTAAAATTCATCATCCATGCATGCAATTTGGGAAAGCATTCTGCAGGTTCAAGTAATTTCACTCCCACAACATCTTCAATAACTTCCAACCAATGAACAATCCCTCCAAAGGCTATGTCCACCATCCCAATTTCATCTCCACCAAAAAACTTCTTTCCTCCACCTAGGGCTAGGGCTTCCTCCTCTATGGTTTTGAGCATTTCTAGGCTATCTTTCACTGCCCTTTCATGTTCTTCTCCACTTGTCCTAAACATCATCCAGATGCAAGGTCCCTACAACATCACATATGATAATAATATTAAAAAAAAAAAAAGTGTTTCATTACAAGTATATGTCGACTGATTTATGTGCCAAGCACCTTGTGCTCACATAGCACCTCTATCGCTGTTCTTGTGGGAAGATCACAAGATCAAACCCCGGTGGTGGAGTATCGATTTTTTGGACTGCAACAGATAGAGAAAGTATAGAATAGATACTATCTAGAATCAATAGTACTACAAAAAATATAAAGATACATAATGTTACCTTATCTTCGGCAAATTTACACCAAAATCGCGCAACAGCTCTATCATGAGGATCAGTGGGCAACAGAGGATATTGATGTGGCCAAGTTTCTTCCAAATATTCAAGAATCACCATTGATTCACAAATAGGTTTTCCACCATGAACAACCACAGGGATCTTCTTATGAATTGGATTGTATTTTAGCAACAATTGACTTTTGTTGGAGAGGTCTTCTTCTATGTATCGGAAAGGTACTCCCTTTAGCTTCAATGCCCAAATTACTCTATACATAAAAGGACTTGGCCATGATCCATGAAGCTTCAGTTCTTCCTTATCTTCCATAGATATGAATTTAAGGAGGAGAGATCAGACACTATATCAAAATGGCTAATTGAATTGATAACTTTATGGGTGCTTAGCTTGATGAATTCAACCATATATAATCTAAACTAGCCAATAGTCAAAGAGGGGAAGAATAAAATTATTGTTGAATTCTAGCATCCTAAAATATGCATTCAACTCTATATAATCTAAACTATCAAGCCTATGTTAGGTTTGGTACGTACGTATATATAAAATTTTATTTACCACCATATTTATTTTAATATATAATTCCCTTTCTCTCGAAGGATAATATATTATATGAAATTTTTTATGACGTTGTACTATAAACTAAAATAAAAAAAAAATGACTAAAAGTGGACCGTCACCTATAAATCTAAAACAAAAAATAGAATTAAGTCAATATAAATAACTTAGTTAATTAAATTTACAATATTATATTTATATTAGATATAAAATATTAAATATATAAAACTAAAAAATCTCTATTATTCTTACGAGTTGCTCGAGTCAATTATTACAAAGTTCAAATTTGACTCGACTCATTACCTGAATTATTCAAGTTCGAACTCAACTCAACATTAACTAAACTAAATTCGAATATTCTTCAAGTTAAGATCAAATAGCTCATGAATACCTTAGTTCGTTTACGCCTCTAATTTGAAATAGAGTCTACAGATGGTATTCAACACAAGTAATCAGTTCATATGTATGCCAACATATTCGTTTATAAGAACAAAACTCGCGGCAAATGCCAAATTGGGTCCATAGCTCAGTGGTAGAGCATTTGACTGCAGATCAAGAGGTCACCGGTTCGAACCCGGTTGGGCCCTGTCATGTTTCAAAATTTTATTTCCTTCCATTACATATCAAACCTCATCCCGGTTGGGCCCTGTTATGTTTCAAAATTTTATTTCCTTCCATTACATATCAAACCTCATTCCGAAAGTTAAGTTTAATCAATATTTAATTTTAAATTTGTAAGATAATCAATAATGCACCTTTCCCATGATACAATTTTATTACGTAGTAATATTTATTCTCACCACCACCTCAATGTTAGATTTTAATCATCAAATTCTTAATTTTATCATAAAATACACTTTATCTAACCCCACTCAATTGATGCATTAATAAGCAAATGTGCAATTCATTGTTCATGTAATTAAGCTTTGGAGTGGTAGAGCGGCATAGCTGTGACTTCTCATTTGAATGAAAGGTTTCAAGTTCGAACCCCAATGTGGGTGCATTAACTCTTTGTGTATATCAACATACGCATAAAGGGCATAGATAAAAATATTTATGATCCATCATGCACAATTAAAACTTCTAGAAATACATTAATTAGATACTTCATAAAAGTATATTTTCTTTTAAAATATTTTTCATAATTGAATTACAAAATATATTTTGTATTAATTAATTAATCAATGTAAATAATTATTACCACACATAAGACATTAACAGGTGCAATCAACAAGTTTATTTTGAGGTGAATACTTATTACCATTTAAGCTACCTTAGGTAAATTCTTTGTATAATGTCATATTATCTACTTCAATTAAAGCATGCATCTACTATATAGATATATATAATGGGGTGGAGTGAGGGTGGGCAGCGACTGCCCCATCACCCCATTGTGAATTTGCCCCGGCATGCATATACATAATTTGAATATCATTTTGAACTAGAGTCCACAATACAAGCTAAGGTGGATCATTCTGATCATTTTGCCATTCTAGCTCGTAATATTTATCTTTTAATATGCATTATTTGATTGGCTTTTAAAAAAATGATGACCACTAAGTAGATTCAATTCTATATTTGAATACAAAGAAAAATTTGATGAAGTGTATGTAACGTTCAATCCTTCTTCACACCATTTACATGAATAAAGAAAGAATAAACAAACATGCACGCAATTTCGTGGTTTCCATGTATATAAATAAGGAACATACATGCATATGCAATGTTACGTTCATAACACCCAATTTTAATATAATATTCATCTCCTCCCTTCTTCAACACATAATGAGTTTGATAGATGGTGCTGGTGGATGATTCCAAAGGGATCGCATTGATCCAATTCTCTCTGTCAACTTTACTATGTTTGATTCTCCGGATCATGCCATCTCTATGGAATTTTCCATCAGTGGCATAGCCTAATACCATATTTTAATTTTATAATGATAGTATTTATTTGCAATATGGGGCTTGTCAAATCCATGGTGTTATGACAAGGGAAAAAAACTCAGGAAGCAAGCTGCTAATTGCACATTATGGTATTAATTCATGATGCATATCTTTTGGTTATGTTTATGTAACTTGGTTGCATATGACTATATTGGTTCTATATCATAGTACTCAAATACTAATAGCTTTAATTATTTGTTTGGGATCAGAATAGCCGTTAGTGAATTGTATTAGTGATTTTGATCAGCGAATAATCTTGACGATTTTTATCAACTAATTGCCTTAACCATTTGTATAGAAATGTTTAATAAAATTAATTTAGTGTTAAGGTGAATAGGTAAATGGCAAAAACCTATTAGGACATAATAATAATAATAATAATAATAATAATAATAATAATAATAACAACGACCACCACCACCACCAGCTCGTCTATATAGAGGCTTGGTTAGTTGGTGGTGTCATGTCGAAATTGAATAGTTAAAAATTTTAAATATTATTTTGGGGCATTTTGGAAAAAAAAAATTAATATTTTCTTCAAAAGTTAATTCAAAATGTTGTTATAAATTGAATTTTAGCATTTCACTCTCAAAATGTTGTCCGAAACATTTGATTACCAAACAATTATAATTTTTTTTTTAACAATTGGACCCCCAATTTTCGGAGGCCTGTGCAATCGCCCTAGGCAGACATGCCCAAGGCTGAGGGGTAGCAGAGGTGCAATACTTGTGCATGATCCAATTAGTTCTAGAACCATTTGAAGGCTTTCCTTTGTAACACACCAGTGTTTTCTTCATTCCAATTGAGGCGTTGCAAAACACCAGAAACGACTTTTTTTTTCTTTACTAATGGTTCTGCTTAATGTGTTCCCACGGGCCACTGTTGTTCTTCACCTCTCTTGTGCTAAAGAAGTACCCCTCTCGATCTCAACCACATGAATATAATAAATACTCGAATTAAATATACGTTTTTGTTTATAGCATAAATGAATATCAGAAACCAACAAAGCGTGCTTGACAAATCCCAAGGATCATATTTGTAAATATTGTCAACGGAGGTGCAATACTTGTGCATGAGGGGCAGCGGAGGTGCAATATTTGTGCAGCGGAGGTGCAATATTTGTGCAGCGGAGGTGCAATATTTGTGCATGATTCAATTAGTTCTGGAACCATTTGAAGGCTTTCTTTTGTAATACACCAGAGTTTTCTTCATTCCAACGAGGCGTTGCAGCACTCTCTTGTGCTGAAGAAGTACTTCTCTCCATCTGAACCACATGAATATAATAAACACTCAAATTAAATATACATATTTGTTTACCGGAGAAATGAATATCAGAAATCAACAAAGTGTGCTTGGCAAATCTCAAGGATCATATTTGCATATATTATCAATATCAACGATGACGAAAGCTAGCAAAGGGAAGTTGAGAACTTTGGGGTTTAGGTAATGTAGAACCAACTCTTCATTAGTGAGGTGGAAGCGAAATCTGGGTAGCAACAACCTCAGATTATCAATAAGGCAGCATTTTTTCGATGATGAAAAAAGAAGAAAGTAGATGAGATCTTAAAAAGTCAAATGTTTATTTTTGTGATCCGCGACGGAATAAAATTTACCAAATAGTTGGATAGCTTATTTCTACTTTATGTCCCAATAAGAAATGGAGAAGCTAACATTTTTTAAAAAGTATAAACGAAATATGGAAATTTTTTTGTAAATATAAAAAAGTATAAGGATATATTTTTAAGAGTAACTATCCAAAATGGTACCTCGAGTATATATAGCAAAATTCACAAATTGGTCATTGACTATTGATTGAATCCAATAAAATTCTCAACTATTTAATTTTTACTTGATTTCGTCATACGTTAATTCCTTTGTCTAAAGTCCATCATCTTCAAGGTCATAAGAGTAATTTCACCAATTTTTACCTAATTTGGTCCTCCGTCAATTTCCCATGTTCTCGATCTCTACTTGCCTGTTTATTCTCATGAACAAAGCTAGTTATCTAAAAATCAAATTTTAACTCATTTTCCTTCAAAGATGGATGACTCAACCCAAGAATTGCATCCCATATCCGAGAATTATGTTACCTATGAGTCTCTTTACCCCATTTTCGCCATGGTTGTGTATTCCTTCGTTGTCGCTCACCATGGCCTCTAGCGACTCAATGCCATCGTCAGCAACTTAATTCCTTGAAGAATACAAAAATCGGATGGGAATTCTCTGTTCAAGCTTTCCCAAAACTCTAATTCCTATAACTAACTCGGGGCTAGCTTTCGATCACCCTTACCCTCCCATGAAGCTCATGTTCCATCTTAATCCCATGGCTTCAATGAAGGCCATCGATATTCTAGTGTCCTCCAGTAACTACCTTCGTCTTTGGGAAGTTTGTGAAGCTTCCACTGAACCTCTTTTCACGCTCAACAATAACAAAACAAGGTCTAACCACCGAGTATCAATACTTCATGGTCCATAATAAAGGGCTTTACCATATAGCTGGGGGGGGGGGGGGGGATTTAGGTTTTTTGCTTCAGTTTCAGTTGACGGCTCAGCTTGGATCTACGATTTGAGAGACAAAGAACATCCACAATCATGTACAAGAACCCACAGTAGGACATCCTATTGCTCGTATTGGCTTGGAACAAGCAAGATTTTAAGGTACATAGCGACAATATTTAAGTAACAAAATTGTAATCTTGGATATAAGGTCCACTACAATATCGGTGGTTGAGTTGCAGAGGTTAATAGAGAACACGAGGAATTGACGGCGGACCAAATTATGTAAAAATTGATGAAATTACTCTTATGACCTCATAAATGACATGTTTTCTTATGTGTGATCGTCTCAAGCTCCTCTATATAGAATAGCTTTGAGCAGGGCCGTTTTAATAAAAATAGATGTCTTATGCGACATCTGAATTTGGGCCCCCTTTTTACAAGAATATCTATTAATCTAGTATTAAGGGCATCCCGATTTCTTAGATCATATATATCAAATAAAAACAAATCATTTGGTTTATCATTGTGACCACCATCATCTAAACAATCTCAACATTCTTATTATTTTTATCGTCATTGTGATACTTATCATTGTTGTGCACACTACCATTTAAATTTTTACAGTCTCACAATTACCTTGATCTTCTTTATGAAGATTAGCATTGAACAAATTTTCATTGACATCATACTTTTGCTCATCTATTTGATATTCTTTGGTAATGAATTGTTCAAGAGCTCCCTTTTGAGATTGAGTTAGTTACTCTATTCTTCTTTTGTTTTTACATTTCTCATATCTAGATGAATATTTTCTAGAAAACATAATTACAAAATTCTAAGAAAAAGAATTGTCTAGAATCTCTATAAATAATTTATCAAGAAACAAACTATTGAATATTTAAAATTATTAAGACAATTAGCCATGTCAATAAATAATAATTGTGAAATAAATCAAATAATATGTACACTTAAGTTAATAAGTTTTAATTAATAATTACCAAATGTCTTATGAAGAACTTGAGGGAATTAAATGACTCGATGAGAGTAATATAATGAACTATTGATTATGACTTATTGACCTAGAGATTAGGAAATAGGAAAAGAGATTATAGGAAAATAGAAATTAAAGAATAGGAAAATGGATTAGGGAAAATAGAGATTAAGGAATGACTTATCAGAATATCATAGTAATAAAAGATAATGCTAATGCTTTGTTCTAGCGTAATTACTGCAATATTGCTCTAACCTCATATATATATATATATATATATAAACTTTTTAAGTGGGAGGCTCGTTGTAATAATAATAATAATAATAATAATAATAATAATAATAATAATAATAATAATAATAATAATAATAATAATAATGTATATATACTTATGATATATTAGGCGGCCCCAAAAAATTGGGAGCCCTGTGCAATGGCCCTGGGCAAACATGCTCAGGGCCAACCCTGGCTTTGAGGCTCCTTATACTTACTTTTCTAGAGGTTTGATTGTGTCGTGTTGAAAATGAATAGATAAAAAAATTTAGATATTATGTTGGGGCATTGTGACATGACCATTTTTTGTCCCCCGTCAACAAAATTGTTGAAATATCGTTAGATACAAAGGTATTTCGGTCTTCAATTACAGATTTTTTCAAAAAAATAAACATAAAAATATAACGGGGTCAACTTACTTTGTATAAAAATGATTGAAAAACCATTGTATTTAACGACATTTCAACAATTTTGTTGACGGAGGACCAAAAATGGTCATGCCGCAATAATACTAGGACCAAATGTGGATGTTTTAATAAAAGAGGACTAAAAGTGGAATACCACCTATAAATCTAGGACCAAAAATGAAATTAACTCTTTAACGATATTTCAACAATTTTGTTGCTAGAGGACTAAAATTGATCATGCCACGATAATACTATGACCAAATGAGGATGCTCTAATAAAAAAGGACTAAAAGTGGATTATCACATATAAATCTAGGACCATAAATGGAATTAACTCTAAATCATACGAGTAATATGCTGAAATAAGTAGATATAGATTATGATAGAGTAAGTAGAGTGCAGTAGATGTATACTTGTACGTAGTTGGGGAGATAATATGAGTAGACAGATATAATGAAGTTTGTATGCAATGATAATAGTGATTATAAATGAAGTTATATATGATTTCATAGTAAAGGTTAATGAATTTGAAACTATAGAAATAAGAAGGTTTAAGAGCAAACTCAAATACAACAGTAGGGGCATCAATAGTTGATACAAATATGGGTGCTTCATTTCATGTTTTCAACTAAACCTTCTCTTACAAAAACTACTGCACATTAGCATAACCTCTTACAGATATACTGTGACACCATAAAGATACAGAGGGAGCAACGAAGATATTAAAACCGAGTGCGATAAATAATATAGACAACGTAATGGCACAGTTTCTCTGCGCACGCTTTTGTTACTTGCCTTTCTTGCGCCCGCGCTTTCCAGCACAATCAGGACAGTACCATTTACCCTTAGGCTGCTCTTTAAGGCCAACACAACCGTAGTGGAACCATTCTATCTTGCACTGTCGAGAGGCCAAAAACTTGTCATCAATAAAAGCTGCACGCAACCAATATTAGGAAAAAGATCCAAAGCCATAAAGTGATGATAGCTTACATTTGGATTGTCACATGCAACCATTTCACCGTAGCTGACTTGGTTGCAGAAGCAATATGTTGGCTCATTTGGATCAACAGGTAGATCCAAATCCATACCAGTTGGGTTAGCTGCGGGTGTTGCTGCTGCAAGACGAGTCCTGCACATATGGACTGTTGTTTAGTACGGAGTATAATTTATCTATGCAGTTCACAATAGTTTCACATATAAAAAATAAACCCAAATGACTGAGATGTAAGCCTTGCAAAAGCAATGTTGTCATTTCTAACAACAAAACAATTGAATTAGTGAACTCGAAGAATGGAAAATCATGGAGGTTCTGTATGCACCCCTCTCCACTAGAATAAATGAAATTAAGGTGCGTTTGGAAATCCGGAAATGATTTCTGGAAATCATTTTCTGGGTTTGGCTAGAGGGAGAAAATGGAAGTCAATTGAAAATAGGGGTGTGGTTAATGGAAAATAGAGGGGATTTTCGGGAAAATGACTTCCCCTTTTTTTGGGGGGAAGTCATTTTCCGTTTGTTGCAGTGGAGCAACCACTTACCCGCCACCGCCTTCAATCAACTCAGAACAGAAGCAAAAAAATAGAACACACTGGAAGCCATTTTCTCTTTTGTTTATTATTCCTACACAAGTAATTCTAACCAACAGAAGAAACACAAACACTACACAAGTGCATACGAGGGACTATACAAACAATAGATTGAATTCAAAGCAAAACAGAAACAAAAAAATGCCTATATGAACTGATAAGGACTAACGCCATCTAGTTTTTATGTGCTTGTTTTGCATAACTTTTTTGGAAATTATTTACTCCAAAATGTAGAAGCCACTAAAAGTTGAATTGTCTTTAAAAAATCTCTTCTTCAAAAACCTCAAGTTGGGTCAAATAGCATTAAAAAAAGCAGCACATGTCATAGACTTTAACACAAAAGAAGTTCAAAATAGAAAAGGGAATGCAATACTTTTTACGGCCCCCTTTGCTACTATCACCAGATCTTCCAGATTTCACATTGTTGTCAACATTTGAAGTAGGTGAACCTGCCGCTGCTGCATTTTCTCTCTCTGCAACTGTTAAATTAAAAGAATATTGGACAAAAGTTGAAATTGTTCTATGATACAGAAGGAATAAATCTCACCAACTCCAGAAAGCATCTGGAAATCACTTAAGCTAGGAGAAATTTACCTCTACGGAGCTCCTCATCAAACTTTTTCAAGTACTGATCAAGCTGTTGAATATGAGTATCTACCTGTTGTGTCAAATTTTTTTGTGAATTTAGAGGATATTGGATAATTTCTTTTCTTTTTTTTTTTTTGGGTAAAAAAATGAAATTATTGTTAGCACTATGTTCTTTAACAATCTTGATTTTGATGTTAACAAATAATAAAGCCAACAATTGTGTTTTAAGTGTGAAGGAATTCCTAATCCACCTTCTTCCAGACCTGTAATAAGGAATGCAATGATGCAAATTCATGAAGAGCTTTAATAGGTTAAAGCTGTAAAGGTTGAATAATTTGGTTAAACATAAGTAAGCTCAATTAGCTCTCCTTTGGGGTGGGGTGGGGTGGGGTGGGGGGGGGGGGGGGTTTGACCATTTGAAAACACATTTTGAATGATTTCAAAATTGGTTTGGAGTAAAGGCTTCAATTCCTCCAAAGCTATTTTGAAGCATTTTTTTGAACTTATGAATACACTTCATGGTAACACCCTCTACCATGATTATGCAAGTTCCTCTCTGGCCAGGATTACAGTAAGCACTCTTCAAGAAAAGTGCACTTATCCCACACTTGAGCTGTCTTCAATTCAGATATAACGCATAGGCATAGTCAACAAAAGCAGGTGCATCCGCCTAATCTGCTAGCTAAAATTCCAGAGGAAGTGATACCAGTAACACCTTCTACCATCAGTTGATTTCTAATCTGTTTTTCAACTTGAATAAAAGGACAAAGTTCACAGACATGGCACCATTCATGATAGTGCTTCCAAAAAGAGGCCATGGTTATACTCCTGGCATTTTATTCATATGGACATAGTTTCAACAGAAGAAGGTCCACCTGACCCAGAAGTGACAGTACATCCAGTATTTCAGTAAAGTTAACATGTTGCAAATCTCAAACACCCTATTTAATGCTCCAAACGATCAAATTGGCTCGATATCTGACTTCCCTCCTCTAGCACATATATAGTATTACTTTGAGCATTTATTTAAGTCTACAAAACTTGTACCTTAATCTTTAGTGATCAAACTTATGTCAAAAACTTTACCTGATTAAATTGCTCCTTAAACCTAAATCTTTATCCATTCTCCTAAGTTTCTATATGAAGTCATTTAGCTTACCTTTGATTAACAATCTTGCAATCTATTAAGCTGAAATCAGTACACTTATTCATCAGATAAACTAAAACTGTAACTTATATCCTTGCATTCAAGGGTGTCTGTACAAAAGGGATTGGCTAATTCCTTATTGTATTTGGGAAAATAAAAATGTGATAGCCATTGTAAGCTTGATAAGGGTTGTTAAGTAATACAAGGTTCTTTAATTCCTTGCCTATTATCACTTTGGACTGCATATTTACTTTTGTAACCAACTTGCTATCATATTGCCACTACTAGTACTGTCAAAGTGGGCCGACCCGCACCACAGTGGGCCTAATTTTTGGTGGGCTTTTGCGGGCCAGCCTGTGGGCTAGAGTTCAAGTGACCCTAGCCCGCCCCGCGGGCTTTTTGTAGAAACCCAAAAATAAAATTAAGAAAAATAAACGCCAACAGAGAATTTATTCTTCTTTACATATTATTATGTATAGATATATTATGCGTGTATATATATATGTGCACAAGAAACAAGGTCACATCTTACATATAATCATATATGAGTAATATTACACATACTCCCATTATCTACTCCATTTTTTACTCCCAGCTTATGTGTCATATTTTGATTCATCTAGAAAAATTGGTGGGTCACAATTTTTATTATTTTATTTCTCTTCTATAAATCAAATCATAACACATGGCGGGAGTTTTACTCCATGGGAGTACATGTATCATTTTCGATCATATATACATGCAAACACAGTAAAGAGCATCATATATTATGTACATATTCAGTTGTGATAATGGAGACTGAAGAGAAAAAAGTAATAATAATAATAATAAATTAATAAACAAGTCCTAGCCCAGAGTTGGCCCGCGACCCACGCAGGCTGCAGACCTCCACATGCCAGGCCCGTTAGGCCCGCATTTTTGCAGGCCATGTCTTTTATGACCCTAACCCGCCCCACCGCAGGGCGGGGGCGGGCCAGCCCGGGAGCTTCGGCCCACTTCGACACCCCTACCACTAAAATTGTTGCACAGAAGTTGATATACTAAATTGATAATCATCTAAGAACTTTGGCACATAATTTTAATATCCTAGAAACTGCAAAATATTTCCATCACTTATTCCTACATTAACATGCATAGACAGCTCCAATTCAGCTCAAGCTATTAATTCTAATTCTTTCTTCCTGCATAAGTAATCATCAAATTCTCAAAATCCAACTCTTGAATTTCTTGGTAAAATAGAAAGTGGCGAAGCATAGACAAATAAGCATAGAGTAGACTTGATTTAGCAGGGATATGAAAGCAGAGTTAGGTTTTCTTTATTGGCAGTAGAAGAGTAGAGTTTCATACTAGATCATATGCCTGAATAGCTAATGCAACTTTCTCGTCAGCAATCCGGATGGCATGCTTTTGTTCATCCAGTGCATCATCTGAGAACTTGATAAGTGATGAGTCTGATGCAATATTGCCACTCTTAATGCGTTGCTTCATATCCTCTACTTCTAGTTGACAACGCTGATCATTTTGCCGCTGGACTTCTGGTCAGAAGAAAGGGCTTGCTTAACATTAGATATAAGAAGTAGAGAAGCAATAGTCATTCTGCAATCATAATAGTTGAAAACTGAGACATCCTATATAGAATATGTTTCTATCAATACATTCAAAAATTAAAGCAATACTGGGTAAAGAAAACCGTGTGTGATGCTTTAAGGAGAAATTAGCTAGACCCACTTGCATAAGAGAAATACAGAAATTAAAACAACAAAGAATTTGCAATATTCACCATTGATGCAAATCATACCTTGTAAACTTTTATCAAGATCACGCATCAATCCATACTTCTTCTGTAGTATATTTGGCAGGACTTCCAAATCTGAAAATGGTGAACAATGTAGTATTATATGAATATATGACAAAGCAATGTTTTCCAGGAGGAAGTAGTTACAAGGTTCAAGGGCATATCCAATGAAGTGCATTGAAGTTATCTGAAAATTTTCAGGTATCCTTGTGTGTGTATGTCTGTGAGTGTGTAAATATGTATCTAATCTTAGTATAATACATTATTCTTAGTGCTAAGGGTAATACTCCAGACCTCCAGTAGTCCAATGGACCCCCCACTTACATTTTAAATATCAAAGTGAGCCAAATATAACTAACTATGAATTTAGAAGGATTCCTTTTACAACTTCAAATATCTATAACTGTATAATTTTTTCTTTTTCTTTTATAGAAAGGCTATCATATATCCAGTACAACTCTAGAATTCGCATCCCCATTTTAGTTGTGCATTAAACAAATATATATATATATATATATATATATATATATATATATATATATATATTCCAATAATGGTCCATTCCATCATCCCCGGGGTCTGAAATGAAAAACATTTTTTTGTCCATTCACAAAACTCAAAATCAGTAGAAGAATAACTTCCTCTCTTTTTGAGGAACTAGTTGATGTCTGAACCATAGAACAAAATCCCTTCTTTTCTTTCTTCTGGATGTTAAGTGTTAACACCCCCAATCAAAGTCTGTTTACTCATTCAGTAATTCTTGGCAATGGGGCATCTTAATTGAAGTGAGATATCAATTTCAATATCAGAGAATAAAGTACAAATGAGATACGCATCCCAATTCCCCATTTCCACATAAAAACCATAACTTTTTACCCGAATTCAGTTGAGACTTGTGAATCTCAAACAATTCGCGGATTCAAATACAACAGAGTATAGAGTATAGCTTCACAATTACATGCTATCACCATAAGGGCTTTACCTAGGGCATATATTATCCATAGAAATAAATGGAAGCATTGTTTGTGTACAGATTTACAAAGACATACAAAGTATACGTACGTACAAATAGTCAAATACAGAGAGATAAAGAGAAAGCAAAGGCATACTGGTTTCAAATTCATCAATGAAGGACATCCTTTTGCAGCAAAAGCTATTGATTTTGCAGAAAGCGTTTGGAATGAGCTTCGAGGTACGAGGATTAACAAGTATCGGTTGGAAACCGGGAAGAAGTTCGTTTTGAGTTCGGAGCCCTAATATACGAATCGATTCGCTGGTTGAAAGGACATTTATAACCTTAAGCCGTCCTGATTTTTACGCCTCATTCGGGCTTATCTAGTGCTCCGCGTTTGGCAATTGTAATCGTTTAGGCGTTTTTAGCGTTTTATTTGTGGAAAATAATTCTACGTTATGAATGACTAATTGTTATTTATAGTGTTTATTAATTAATTTTGATTTAAAAAAATAATAATCAGTTCTAGTTGTCTCCTCTGAGTCCTTCTATGGTGACCGGCAATCCGCATCGATCGCCAGTCAATTTATAGTCAAAACTAATGTCGGAGTGTCGCTAGAGAGTTGTCGGAACTCTAGTAACCTGCTATCATATGTCACTAACTGGTTTTTTGACTTAATTGCACCAAAATAAAATATTGTTGGGTTTAATTGTAACTTTAAAAAGTTTAAGTACTTAATTGACTTTTCAAGTAAAAGTTCGAGGGCATATTTAATCATTTGAGAGAAATAAGAATCAATCTCAGCCTTACATCTGTAAAAATTTGACAGATCTGATCATATTTAAAAAAAAAATGCAGTGATATTTTTATAATTATCATCAACTTCACTATGCAAACTTAAACACTTAAATATGCAAACTTTAACAACTAAATATGTAAACCCGGTAAATTTTATAAAATCAACTAAAAAGTTAATTTTTAAATTTAAACCTTAAATGCTAGACCTTAAGTAGTAAAAAGTGAACCACTAAACCAAATAAAACAAAAAACTCAATCATAAACTCTAAAATTGAAACCCTAAGTGCAATGCGCTTTCGCATTTTTCCAAGTGTAACCTTTTAATACTAAATATACAAAATGTTAATATTAAATGTGCAAACTTGAAAAAATTTGAGAATTGTAGATTTTAGTATTCAAGTTTACATAGTAAAATTGATGATATTTACGAAAATGTCACTAAATTGTTTAAACAAATTTGATGTGATCCATCTTATTTTTCCAATGTAAGAATAAGATTGTTTATTATTTATCTCATAGGAAATCCAATACCTATATATAATAATATAATATAGAAAAGAAAGTGTAATAAAATTGAGCACACGGATGTTAGCTCAAATGTGATCAAGCCTTAACTTGCGGTAGCACCATTAGGTATGCAAAAACGCATAAATAGTGTTAGAAAATGCACAACAAAAAAACGCACTTGATATGGAATATCCCTCGGACTTTGAGTCAGTACAAGCAGTCAGGGTTTGGTACGCATCACGAATGGAGGCCAGATTGACCGACACCGACCAAGAGCAATATACTTCCCGACCTCACCTGAAGGACAACCTCACTAGCTTTTCCTCTGGACCTCTCCAAAGAAAGTCCTTATTATCATATGTAACATGGCTCGGACCGAACACATTACATTGTTCCCACATAAATCACCCATATGAAGGAAAGACATCTCACCCCACGTGTACGATCCTAACCCCTCTACGATTGGAGCCATGTGTGCACTCCATGTGATTAGCATGCCGAGAGCTCGGAACTTGTCCCCTATCTACACTATAAATACCGCATTAATTACAAGAGATATGGACTTTTGGCTGTTTCTATAGGCTATAATGGAGCTCAGGAACCTCAGGCCCACTATCACGTCACTTGAGCTCATCACTGAACCCAATAGATAATTGGGCCAAGTATTCTAACTCGGACCAACCTCAAATACGTAGCCCATAGCTTATATGTTCAATATATACTTTATTAGCACCAATACACCACAAAATGCACCATTAGGTACGCATAAACACACAATACAATGTTTGAAAATGCACTACTAGGTGTGGTGAGGTATGTTGTTGTTTTTTTTTTTTTTTTTTTGTGTGTGCGCGGGCCGTGTGGTGTGCTTTGTGGTGCGATAGCGCATTTCTTTGTTGTGCGACTATGCGTTTCCTAACATAATTGATAGATGTTTACATACTTAATGGTGTGACTGCACCCGCAGACCGCAGCACCTTAAAGTGTGACCGTATTGGAATTTGGCACTTAATCATTGAGGTAAAAATATATATCTATTTAAAATACGAAATGGAAATATAAAAGGAAATGCAGATTGCAGAGTCGGCACAGATCACATAGCAAACCCCAATCAACCGGCAAAGTATCAAATTCTCAGCCCCCACAGTAAACAAAAATGTTTAACCAAACACCACCGTCCACCACCGCCGCCTCCTCCTCCGCCACCTCCGCCATCACAAGGCTACTCTCCACCCCATTTATCTTCGTCGCCACCTCCTTCTTCTCTCTCCTCCTAATCGTCTCCCTCTTCACTCTCCCCTCTACTCCACCGCCCAGCCAACCCGACCCCTCTCTCTTCCCCAACCACCCTTCCCATCCCCACCGCGTCCTCATTCACGGCGACCTTTCTTCCCCTCCGCCTCGCCCCCCATCCATCGCCTACTACATTTCCGGATCCGCCGGCGACTCCGGCCGGATCGTCCGCCTCCTCTTCGCCGTCTACCACCCCCGCAATCACTACCTCCTCCACCTCGACCGCTCCGCTCCCCAGTCCGACCGCGACTTGCTGGCCCTCTCTGTCAACACTGTGCCCCTCTTCAGGGCTGCGCGTAATGTTCACGTCTTGGGAAACGCCGATTTCGTCTACTCCAAAGGCTCCTCTTCCATTTCTTCCACGCTCCATGGCGCGTCGATTCTTCTCCGCATTTCTAGCAGTTGGGATTGGTTCATCAATCTCTCTAGTGCTGATTACCCGCTCGTAACTCAAGATGGTATAGCTTTCCATTCTAATTTCAGTAATTTCTTGTACTTAGGGTATATTAGATGGAGTACTTGTACACTTATGTTTGCAATAGGATCAAGTAGTTTAACATAGTCGCATAGTTATTGGATTTTAAGGATCAAGTAGTTTAACATAGTCGCATTGTTATTGGATTTTTACTTTGCATATATACTGTATTGGACTCGTCCTTCATTCATCTGTCTCGTTGATTTTTAGATCTTCTTCACATTCTGTCGTACCTGCCCAAGGATCTTAATTTTGTCAATCACACAAGCTATATTGGATGGAGAGAGTATGTGCATTCCCCTTTCTCCTTTTTGACTTTGCAAGTAAAAACACCACAAGTGATTGATTAAAAATCTTAGAGGTGTTTAAAGGTTTTTAATCTTTTCTAACTTTATCAGTGTGCTGTCACTGCTGTGCATTGTAGATCCCAGAAGTTGAAACCTATAATTGTTGATCCCGGGCTGTACCTTGTGGAGGATAGTGAGGTATTCTATGCAACTCAGCAGAGGCCTCTGCCGGATTCTTTTCGCGTGTTCAGGGGTGAGCATTCTTATCCTTATGTTTTGTGCATGGATAGATAGATACTCAGTATGTTCATTTGTTTTTTTTTTTTTGCATAGAAAACATTTCTCTTCCCTTTCCTCATTCATGTTTCCTGTGACACTACTAACTACGGGGTATCTTTTAATCTTCATGAATCTAAAGATTAACGCGTCACTATGTATATCTAACCCAAGTTCAGCTATCAATTCAAACTAGAGTTCCAACACTCTGCTGATATGTTTATTTTTACCCATATGTCTATTTCAATATCTGACCTTAAATGCTCTGAATTCTAAACTACAAGTCTACAACACCTAATATAAAAGCACCAGTACGCTGAAGACCATTGTAAACTATTAGTTTCAGCTCTTATTCCCAAGATTGCTATTAAAAAAAAAGTGATAAGGAGTCTAATTTATGTATGTGCACATTTATATGAACTTGAAGTATATACGAACTACTAAATAGACATATAATAGTATATACATAAAAATAATTCTATACTAAATACTAATACTCCATAGGACACCCATAATGGCATGTCTAACATGACACAGGTATGGTGACCCTCGATTTTCAACAAACAGGTAGCAATGTAACACCAGGGACATGAATAGTAAATATTTATTATTATTGTAATATCAAATAATAAAAAAAAGACAGTGTATACACACTCACATAAAGAAACCCTCAAATGTAAAAAGAGAAAAAGGGAAAAAAAAAATCGAGCCTACTTGATATATTCTCACAGTTCACTGTTTGCTTGGGTCTACATAAGATTAAATTCATTGCAAAGGTCATGTGTTGGGCCTTAGATCTTGAGGGAGAGAATGAATAAATAATCCATTCATTTTTTTTTGAATGCAAATAATCCATTCATAATTGAGTTAAAAAACTCAATTTTGTATCCCAAGTGTGTCCAACAAAGAAAGTCTAAAGAAAGAGACATAATTTTAGCCATGTTCATAACATGGATACATCACCCTGAATTTGGTGTCTGTGCTGGCTAGCTTATGCTGCTGTTCACTGTGCTAGGATCAGCCGAGATTTCTCTCAATTATTGACTCTTTCTTTCTGAAATGCAATGTGTCTTTGACCATATATGCCGGTTTCTGCTGGTTGGTTCAGCCTAAGGAATTGGCCTAGAAGCTGCCTGAATACCATTATAGTGCTTCTTTTCTTCACTTATGCCTTGCAGATAGTCTTAACCAACATTGTATGAGTTCTTAAAATTTTTTATATGTGATTTTTTTATGATGCATTTCATTATGTCTTATCATATTTTCTGCTGTACTTAATTGATTATGAAACCTCACAGTTCAGACAAGCTGGCTGCATATAAGTTTCTAATACTAGAGTACTGGGAAAAATAATCCCTGAGGTTCTCTTTTTGTATGCAGGATCATCATATTCCATTTTGAGCAGAAAGTTCTTAGACTTCTGCATCCTAGGTACTGAAAACTTTCCAAGGACGCTGTTAATGTACTTGTCAAATACACCGTCTTCCGATGCTGTTTATTTCCCCACTGTATTGTGCAATTCAAGGCAATTCAATAGAACTATCATCAACCACAACCTGCAGTATGTTTCACTGAACTCTAGAAAGGAGGCCCGTGTGCTGAACTCCAGTGACTTCTTAGACATGATAAGGAGTGGTGCTGCATTTGCTTCGCCATTTCAGGAACGTGACCCAATTCTTGACAAGATTGATAGTGAAATTCTTCACCGTAGTCCTGGGAAACCTGTCCCTGGTGGATGGTGTTTGGGCAACAGTGAAACTGACAGGTGTGCTGTTTGGGGAGATGCTGATGTTCTAAGACCAGGTGTCGGAGCAAAAAGGCTTGAAAAACATTTCATTGAACTTTTTGCCGATGGAAGGCTTCAGTCTCAACAATGCATAGAGGAGTGACACTCCTTGAAAAAATCAAAGGTTTAGGAGAGGAAGCAGTACATTAGCAGAAAGTGTTGGAGGAGGAACATTTGAAATGAATTGTTCACTGACTAGATTCTTCCAAATTTGTTATTTATCAGTTTCAGGCGAATGATTCTTTCCCAACAAAGTCCGATTTTTGACTTGTATATGAGCTCTCGGAAACTACAGGTGTTGTATATTAAACACAGGCTGGTCCATGAGGTGATTCTTTCCCTAGTCCAATGTAACCCAGTGGTCCTTTGTTGTACACCAAAGGCTTCACCCTTTACCCCGCAAATGAGCTTTGTGAAATTATAAATGTTGTATATCAAGCCGAGATTGATACTGTAAGGCAATGGAATTACTTCCCATGATGCTCAACATATCTCCCTGCAATTTGCTTTAATTTTTTGGCTAAATATTTGTGAGATTTTTGAAATGTAATTCTGAATTCATTTACAATCGGGTTGTGCTGTACCTTCATTTGAATTAAGATGTTGAAAATTGAAGAACTGAAGGTCTGAACTCTGAAGCTTAAGAGGTGAAAGATTTCTAGTAAGATTGGGTGTAAGGAGAGAGTTGTGTTTAACTATGCTCATCTTTTTTTACTTTAACTATGAATTGCATACATATATGTAGTCTAACTTATGCATATGTTGGGCAAACTGTTGCTAAAATTAATTGTATTACAATAGGGTAAAGGCCAGGTTTTAAACAAATTCTTATATTTCGGTACTTCTCAGCAAGTACTTTGGCCTCAAAAGTCATATCCTAAAAGATCATTAAGGGATGCCTTTGAAAATAAACTCTGGCTTTCGTCGTCAACTTCTTTCTCCTTCTCCAGGAACACATCATTTTCCACAATATAAGTAAACGATGGCACTGTGAACAGATCTCTACTGGAACTCCACCGCCAAGGCCCCAAAGGGTTCACAAACCCTTCCTCTTCCTTGCTTTCAAGAGCACCGAATCTCTCAAGGAATGGGTGACCCAGCAGCTTCTTCGCCGTCCATCTTCGCCACGGGTCTCTCGCTAAACACACTTTCAAGAAACTCTTGGCCTCAGGGGAGAGATTCTCTGGTATTTCTGGCATGCTGGACGCTATTTTCATGGCTAACTCGTGTTTATTCCCAACTTGCCACGCGGGTTTTCCCGTGACCATCTCCACGAACATGCAGCCCAGTGCCCAGATATCCTTTGCCGCCGTGTACGATCTCCAAGCTACACACTCCGGCGCCGCGTACAGTAATGTCCCGCGATGACAATCTCTGTAAACATTCGTCTCATCGGATAACTTGGCGAGCCCGAAGTCGCAAAGCTTGAGCCGATTGAAGCCGTTGAACTTTCCGGGAAAGACAAGAACGTTGCCGGGCTTCAAGTCGCAGTGGATGATTCCCAGGGTGTGCATGTAATGGATACCTTTAAGAAGCTGATAAGTGTAAAGTCCAGCCAGCAACTCCGGCAACCCGCCGGTAGTCCTGATCATTTGATGGAGAGTTCTGCATGTTGAGATAAATTAAACCACAATAAGATCCTAAAATAATGTCAAATAATACGAAAAAAAATACAAGATTTAAGTGGTTTGTCAATGTTTGACGGAACCCCGCGAATCAACAATTAGATATGCCTAAATCCTAAACATTTAATTATTAATTGTGTTTAGGAAAACATTTAGTTAAATAAAGTATAAAATAATTACCCTCCTGAAGCGTACTCCAACAAAAGGTTGTACATGTGTTGGCCATGCTCCATGCTTACGTCTTCCCCAAAGCATCGAACGATGAAGGGGCAGTCTCTAAGGGCATCCAAGAACACTCTTTCCCGTTCCAGGGAGCATGAGCCTTGGATAGCAGCGGACTTCACCGCCATCTCCATTTTCCCGACGGGTTTAAGAACTGCCAAGTGAACCTGTCCATATGATCCACACCCTAGAAAGCACTGTTTCTCCCACACCGCCATAGCGAACAAATTATTGTCAGTGAATTGGAAATCAAATGATTGAAGGGAGAAGATGAAGAAGTGAGTATTGAGAAGAGTAGTGATATATAGTATTATCTCTAATCCCACTCCTTTTGAGAATGCGAATTATAGAGGATAGGCCAATTCTTGTTGGAGTAGGATTATATTGCATTCAAGTACGTAGGGCATTTGCATTGCATGAAAATCTCAGCTCTTTAGAACATTTTCGGCACATACGTATATACGAAAATTTCAATCATTAATTTGACTAATCTTCAAGCCCAAGTAATTAATTAATGTGTCATGCATATATAATTAAAACTTTTGTATACGTTTCTCTGAACTTATAATATGATTAAGGATATAAAATAATGATAAAATTTAAAATAATATTTTATTCATCACATGTATTTTATGTGTCTGTTTTGGTTAATGATGTTTGGTTGATTTAATTATAATTCAATTTTATCTTTCAAGATTTAATTATATATAGTATTAATTTTGAAAAATTCTTGCAGTTAACATTTTTAACATGTAATTAATCATATGATTTTTTCTAATGTGTAGTGACAGCTTATGTGGACACTTTTAGTGATATTAATCATGAATTGGTTACTCCCAAACTGGGATAATACATGTACCGTTTTGAAAAATGAGAGATAATATTTACACCTTTAATAATAATTTAAGAGTCATATTGATAATTGACATATTATGAAGAACATAATTTATAATTTTCCCTTTACTTTTTCCTCAACTCTGTTAATTAATCTAAAAATATATTTTCTCTTTCAAAGATTGAATTTTAGCATTAATTCTGAAAATTCTTGCTATTGAGTCTATGAGGTGGATGAATATGATTAGTTGTGGATGTTTTTTGGTTGATCCTATTGTAAGAATTTCTCATTGTTTGGTGATGTGATTTCATTTGATGTTACATATAGAACAAACATGTTTGTTTCAAGTTATATTTTATAAGTATATTTATTACGTTGTGTATTTAGGTTGTGTTTATCATCCATTCATTTTCTATTTAGTGTGCATGAGACTTATTTCATTATTTCCCCTATAGTTTGATTAATGAGGTCAAAGACCTGACCCATTAATTAAAAATTTAACTCGTTTCATGGATTAAGATTCTTGAGACGGTGTCACACAAATATTACTTATAGTTTAATGGTTTTCTACTTGCTGCTATTTAGGATTGTAGGTATAATATTGTTTTCGTGTCTTTTTTTTTTTTTTTTTTTTTTTTTGATAATTGTTTTCGTGTCTTTCATTTCCATTGGATGGTAGTAACCACAATAATATTGTAGTAACTATTTTTTACTTTTTTATTTATACTTACTTACTTAGGTGATCCCAGTTTCACCGGACTAATCTTAAACTCATAGGGGCCGTCTTTAAAACTGTAGATGTAAATCGCGAGGCACGCAATCAGCCCATGGTCAAACCACATGATCTACGATATAAGCATTGATATGTGGCCAAGTTATACCATAGACCAGGGTCTACCTTGCATTGTAGACCTTAAATAACTTTCATATTCTATATCTGTATTTGACACATTCTGTACTTGTAACTATCATATTATGTATCAGCAATTATCAACGTATTTATTTATATGTACAAATACTGTTAACTGTAGCTACATAATGTATTAACTGAAGATACAAAATTTTTGTATCAAGATTTACAATACAATATAAATTCAGGTCCATATATAACAATTGTTGATATGTGTAGTTCCACGAAATGCATTGTATTTGGGCTAAAAACTAAGTAGATGTTGGGCTATTGGGCTAGATCTGTGGTCTAGCAAGTAAGAATATAAGCCCAAAGTTGCGAAGTTGTCATTTCTTACCCCAACTGAAAACCCCTGTTCTTCCGGCGAAGTCTAAGCTAGGAAGCCGAAAATAGGCCGTTGGAGGGCCGCCATTAGACCGACTCTCAAAACCCCTCCTCGTGGCCATTTCTTCTCCGTTCAATAGCTGCTGCCGAAACTAATGACCTTCCTAATACCATCATCTATCGCTCTCTGAAACCTCCATCTTCTTCCCATAACCGTATACACATATATACATACATACATGTACATATATATGTCTTGATTAGATAGATAGATACAGATATATTTTGCACGCAGTAGTAGATGGACATACGAAGGGCGAAAACCCCCGGAACCACTCCACTATTGCTGCCAATCAAGCGCTCTCTAGCTTGCGTCATATCTACAGCTTCGGACTCCGCAGCTCCGTCGCCGTTGAGGCCGAAGAGAACGGTTAATTCAAAGCCGCCGGCGTCGCCGCCGGGGAGGCAGCGGTTGGTGGACCAGCGGTGGCTTACTTCGCTGCTATCCAGCCGTCATTTGGAATACTCGAAGTGTAAAGAACTGATAATCCAATTGACGCCTGATCAGTTTGATGTCTTATTTTGTGATCTGTCTCCTTCCTCTCTAATGCCATTGACTGCTCTTAAGTTCTTCCACATTGCGTCCCGTTCTTTTGGCTTTCGGTTCTGTGTTAGATCTTATTGCAATTTGCTTCGTTTGCTTGTGGATTCGGACCTGGAAACGCCCGCTCGATTGCTTTTGATTAGATTGATCGATGGAAAATCGTCTGCATTGTTTGTTAACCCTGATAATAAGCACGTTGAGGTTGCTGCTACCTTAGTTGATTTAAATGGTGTTTTGGAAACGCATAGTGCTGTCAGGATATATGATTTATTAATTCATGTTTGTTGTACTCAATTCAAGAGTGCAGGATTTGATATTGCATTGGATGTCTTTCAGATCTTAGCAAGTAAGGGTTTGTTTCCGTCATTAAAGACTTGTAATTTTCTGTTGAGCTCTCTTGTGAAGGAAAATGAACTTCAGAAGAGTTACCAGGTTTTTGATATTTTGATCCGCAGTGTTATACCAGATGTCTACACGTTTAGCATTGCTATAAATGCTTTTTGTAAAGGAGGGAGGGTTGAGGAAGCAAAGCTGTTGTTTCAAAAGATGGAAGAGGTGGGTGTTACTCCCAATGTTGTTGTTTATAACAACCTTATTCATGGGCTTTGCAAGGATGGGAACTTGGAAGAGGCCTTTAGGCTCAAAGATGAAATGATATGCAATGGTCTCAAGGCAAGTGTTGTAACATATAGCATGCTTATTAATTGTCTTGTGAAACTTGAGAAATACAATGAAGCCTGTTGTATTTTGAAGGAAATGTCACAGAATGGCCTGTTGCCGAATGAGATCATCTTCAATACTATGATTGATGGCTACTGCAAAATGGGCAACCTTGATGATGCCCTCAGGGTGAAAGATGAAATGTTAATGCAGGGATTTGTACCAAATTCTGTTACTTGCAACTCATTAGTTAAAGGTTTTTGCAAAATGAATCAAATTGATAAAGCTGAACAGCTCTTAGAAAAGATGCTATCGGAGGGTCTTTGCATTAATCTTGGTTCATTTACATCGGTTATTTATGGGCTTTGCACAAATTCAAGTTTTGAATCTGCATTGCACTTGACTAGGGAAATGATATTAAGAAATTTAAAGCCAAATGATGGGTTATTGACTATATTGGTTGGCGGACTTTGCAAGAATAGAAAATATTCTGAGGCTGTTGACCTTTGGTTTTTACTGCTACATAGGGGGTTCACTGCCAATACAGTGACCTCGAATGCCCTCATTCATGGGCTTTGTGAATCCGGTAATATGCAGGAGGCTTTCAAGCTTCTTAAAGTGATGTTGGATAGACATTTACAAATGGATATGATTACGTATAACACACTAATATGTGCATGTTGCAAAGACGGAATTTTGGATGGTGCATTCAAGTTGAGGGAAGAAATGGTTAAGCAAGGAATTGCACCAGACATTTCTACATTTAATTTACTTCTCCATGGTCTTTTCAACAAGCAGAGGACAGATGAAGCTTTGATGCTTTGGAATGAATGCCAGAACATGGGTCTTGTCTGTAATGTTCATACATTTGGGGTCCTGATTAATGGGTTTTGCAAAGCTGGGCTAGTTGAGAAGGGTAGATATTTTTTTGATGAGATGCTCAGACAGGGAATTGCACCAAATTCTGTAGTTTACAACACACTTATCTGGGCTTATAGCAGACATGGGAATCTGGCAGAAGCCCTTAAACTTTCTGATGAGATGAGAATTAAAAGTTATCTGCCAACAGATGCCACCTATTCTTCTCTTATTCATGGAATGTGCAATATTGGCCACCTCGAGGAAGCAAGATGCCTCATTGATGAAATGAGAAAGGAAGGACTTTCACCTGATGTTGTTTGTTTCACTGCCCTAATAGGCGGTTATTGTAAGTTAGGCCAGATGGATAAAGCTAGGAGTGTCTTGGAGGAAATGTATTTGTGGAATCTACAGCCCAATAAGATCACTTACACAATCATTATTGATGGATACTGTAGATCTGGCAAGATTAAGGAAGCTACAAGGAGTCTTGCTGAGATGGTAAAAAGGGGAATTACTCCAGATTCTGTCACTTATAATGTTTTATCAAAGGGGTTTTACAAGGAAGGGAAAATAGAAACTGTTTTTGGATTGTGTGATCATATGTCTGTTGCTGGACCAGGTTTGGATGAAGTTACTTATACTTCTTTGATTGATTGGTTGCCACAGCCATCAGTAGTGGGCAACCAAGAATGAGTGCTAGCTCTTATTAGGTTGACATCCTACATTCCTAGTTTCATATGATGGGATGGACCCTCAACCTGCTATGAGCTGTGTCCAGTCTGCAATTGCTACTTCACTAGCTGCAGCAGCAACTGCAGAGTTTCCTTGCTCTGTGAAGCTTAAAATATGATAGCATGACATTAGAGCTCCTTTTGCACCTCTTGATGTTGATAAATGTCACATAACAATGCCACATGCTGTTAGGTATGTATTGTTTGTACTGCTGTCACTTGTTGATATTATTACGGAGTATTATTGTTGTTATTGTTAGTTGATAGACCTATCTTAAAATGTTTTTAAAGCTATTGCTAATGACCTGTCAAAGAAAACACTACATGCCTGCATCCAAACTAATGTCTACCTTTGAAATTTCATGCTTTTCCAGTGGGATGGGTGCACATTTTTCACCATGTGGGAGATTTTTGGCAGCCTGTGTTGCATGTGTTCTGCCTAACATGGAAACTGATCATGGTTTTCATGGCCTTGTTCATCGTGGCACCATGGGGGCTGCAACATCGCCAACCAGATATCCAATTTCAGCACACCTGGTTCTGCATGAACTGCAGATTTATTCTCTTTATGAGCCAATGTAAATCCTCTATAATTCATATCTTTCCTTTCTAGTCCTATGCCTGGCTTTATTTTTTTTGTTATGTTTAGGCTAAGAACTGGCTGTGACTCTGTGTAGGTTCAGCTCAGTGCTCGCATCAAGAATAATCATAGCTGCTCACTGTCGAACTTTAATTCAGGTCAGTGCATAATTTTGTTTTGTAGAATTAAGTTTATTTTGGAAAATAGATGTGCTCTAGTTGTTCAAATGATTGAAGTATACCAATTTTGTATTGTTTTTGCCATACTTTAAAGCTCTACCAATTTGAAAGAAAGAATAGAAAATGAAGTCCTTTTTCCCATTGTTTTCATCCACCCCCTTAATGCTATTAGGGTTCAGGATGAGCCTTCTTCAGAACTTGGCCAAATGAAGGGGAGCAACTACTAACTAAGAGAACGTTCTTGTCATAGAGTGATAGAACTCTTTATTTTATTTAATTTTTAAATTTTTTGATTTGTTAAGTTTTTTATTATTGCACCTTTTAATAGTCCCATTTCCTTCTCTTGATTGGAGACCTTATACTTTACCACAGAGTTCTTTCATTTGTTTATGATAAGTATCCCAAGACTATATCATTCCTGTTTCATCTTTACATTCTGATGTATTATTGAATAGAAACTAGAAAGTTCTCTAGAATGGCTCATCTTCAGTACCAAGATATGGCTCATTCACAATGAATTAACGGCTTGTAATTGCAAAAGAGCCATGGGTGTTGTAGGGGTATGTTTTGTCTGATCTTTGAAGTGATTGATGGACAGACTACAACTAGATTAGGCCATTTTTTTGTATTTCCTTTTTTTTGCCCCTCTTTGAATTCTTAGGGGACCTCTTGTCCTCTGTTTTTTCTTGTTTCTTTCTCTCAATAGAAAATGGAATTCAGAGGGACACCATCTTCATTATTACCCATATTTGTTTCTTTCGGAGGGATGTGCACTTGCTTTCACTGTTTCATTATTATGTCTTCATTGGTTGTTCTTGTAAGCATAATGCTGTTTTTTACCCATTCCTTACTACTGTTATAATTCATCATTTGATATTTGGAAATCCACGACTAACCCCCATTGCATTTGTACTCCATAATTCTTTGAGGAACACCACCATGGCACTTAAAGAATTGAATGAAGAAGTAAAACCCATGTGACTAACCCTATGGCTTGAGTTGAGTTTCACTTTTATTGGAAGAACAACCACACAGATCCATGTTCTATTATCCATTTGAAAATTGGGGTATGAGAGAAAAAATAGGAAGACAGGTTATCCTGACACAAGGCACAGTTTAAGACTTCAAAGGCATTAATTGGTGATTGCTAATAGTTGGGAGTGCAAGTTCATAGGAGATGTGGAGAAATGGTGGTTGTGTTCTAACTTGCTTTGGAGATTGTGTCTGAAATGGCCAAGAGTGATCACTTTGTTGGTGTATCCTATGAACATGTGCTAGGATGACCAATAAGATAACACTAATAATTGTGAACGCCATAATTCCTTTTGTCACAATTCAGTTCCGAACACTTAATCAGGAAGCAGTATATGATGCATGTGGCACGTGGATACTTGCCCAACATGCTGCTGACATATAGAAGTATATGCTTGATTTTTCTTGATTAGAATTTTGTTAATGGTGGCATTATATACCAGATTGTGGCGGCGGCGTATGCAACAAGAAGGAAGCAGTGAATTATACTACCACTCGAGCACTTGTATTTACATGCACACTGAATTTTGTTAATGGTGGCATTATATACCAGATTGTGGTGGTGGCGTATGCAACAAGAAGGCAGCAGTGAATAATACCGCCACTCGAGCACTTGTATTTACTACATGTACACTGAATTTGAAAGAAGACATACGCTTGTGTTGGTAAGCCAGTCAAGTTGTAAGAAAGATTAACCCTGGAACTGTCAATACAAGGCAGTCTCATGGCTCCTAACCTGAATAGCCTAGCAGCTTCAGATGTGTTCCTGTTTAGAGTAAACCTACTGGTATCATTGACAGAGGGAGGTGCTGGACAGGAAACCGAGAGCTTTCAGGTTTTTATGTTTTTGTTGATGAATGGATGCAAATGTAAAATTGATGTTTCCAGTAATCCCAGCTGAAGGGTGGCTTCAATGCACATTTGTTATTGAAATGGACTATATTTGTTGAATTTCCTCTTAGATTTTTTTTCTTTTTTTAAAGAAGAAAGAGTTGCTGCTGGCCAATGTTTGACATTTTGATTGTGATATTTAGCTTGAGGTAATGCTTATATTCCTTTGTTTCTTTGAACTTCTGGTATAATAAGGGTCACTCTATATATAGTCTTGTAGTTGGTGGCAATGGCCTAAAACTTTGTGTATGAGAGTTCATGCCTAACTTTTATATATCAATGACACAAATTTCGAAAGAGGAAGGTATTTAAGTACAAGTATGCTTTTGAACTTACAAGGAAAATGTAATTGGGGTTTTCTAAACTCAAAAAACAGGCAATCAGAAATGCACGAACTAAGTGTAGATTAAAGTGCCAAATAATGGAGACACTAAGCTGCTCCCTGATCTCCATTGTAACATGTTACTTGTTTTATGTTGGTACATTTGGCATGCAAGGAATGAGAAAGTCTGGAACAACATTTCTTTATCACCAAGAGCGACGGTGGCGAAAGCTAATGAGGAATACTCACCTCATGGAGTGGACGAAATTTCAAAATATTGACGAGTTCAATCCGACACAGAAGCCCGCCTTCATAACTGATTGGCAAAAACCTCCTGCAGGATGGCTTAAGCTCAACGTTGATGCTGTGGATAACGTCAATGGCCGCATGGGTTTTGGCTGGATTTTGAGAGACGATCGGGGTGCATTCATAGTGGCAGCGAGCCTCTCATGCAAGGGTATTTATAATACCGTTAAGGAAGCCGAAGCTTTTGCAGTTAGGGAAGCACTAAGTTGGTTGAAAGAACAACAGTACACCAATTGCCATGTTGAAATTGAAGCTTTTGCAGTTAGGGAAGCACTAAGTTGGTTGAAAGAACAACAGTACACCAACTGCCATGTTGAAATTGATGCCCTGTTGATTACTCAAGGTCTCCAAGCTGCTACTCATTTTGTTAGATATTAAAGATTTACTGTCATCTCTATCTGATGTACTTATCTCTTTCGTTAAACGATCAGCCGTCAGCGAATCCGATTACCCACCTGTTAGCCCGAGAATCCCTTTTCATGTCTGATTGTAGGGTGTGGACGGTTAATCCGCCCTCTGTCATTTTAAACCTTCTGTCTCTTGATTCCCATTAATGCAATGTTTCTGTTTGTGTTTCAAAAAAAAAAAAAAAAAAAAAAAAAAAAAGTCTAGACAAAGCTATGTAAGGTGAAAGGAGAGATAGGTCATTAGGGTATGTAGCTCATTTCTTCACTCAAAAAGAAAGAAAGAAAAATTAAAATTAAAGTTGTGTATTAAAAGTAAGAAAATAAATAAAATAAATAAATAAATAAATATATATATATATATATATATATATATATATATATATAAGAATATTGTGACTAATGGTACCAATGGACCAAGCTAACTAGTTTGATCTGATTCGAACGCTATATATAGTACTAGACTAGAGCTTAGTCCAGCCTATATATAGATTGGGACAAATCATCAAACTGTCCATACATCAAGATAGTCAGGCTCGATACCCGAGTCGATGATATAACTATTGCTATTTTTTTAAAAAACTAACTATTGGTATTTTGATTGAACTAGTTCAATTCAGTTCAAATGGCCAATGGTAAATTGGACCGCGGCAGCATGACAGTGACATTTTAAAAAATAATTAAAATAAAACTATGGTTCCTTTATGTTTATAATAAACAACAATTCCAATTAAAAATCAACAAAATTTGAACATGGCCTGGCTTTAAAATAGATAAAATCTTTGGAAGTAACTAGTATCCTGAAGAAAATAATTGACAGCACAGAGCAGAGCAAGCTGGAGCTGATAAAATGAAGCTAAGATTGCCAACTTAAGTCCCATTGCATGTGTGATGCCCACTAAAGAAGGAACTTGTGGCATATCTCTCATCTACTAAAAGCTACAATAATAATATTATAATCCCTTACCTTTACAATCATTTCAAATAAAGAATATATAAAAGCTTTCATATTAGACAAGCTACCCAAGGGTCCATCCCACATGCATTGCATGCCTTCATTTCCATCTATTATCACTTCTCATATCATAGGTGTACTCTACTCCACCTCCAACAAGCTAAGCTAAGCTGTTATTCTTATTCTTATTATATTCTTCTTATTATTATTATTCATACTCAACAATTCATGTGACTTGATAGATAGTAGAAGCTAAACTTTAATTTATTGGAGGCCAATTATTTCAAGGACATGTATATATATATATATATATATATATATATATATATGTGGTCATTTAATGTTCCACTAGAATGTGCAATTTTGGAATGTAGTCTATTTCCCTTTTCATCAATCCTTGATTGCCTCTTGAGAAATGATGTAAATTGACTTTACTTTGCTATGGTCTATGGTCGTTCATTGAGAACCTCACCAGCTTGTACTGAATTACTATGGCTGAAATGAGAGGATCCTATGTAACCAAAACATCACTTTGTGAACACAAAATTTGAAGTCTTTTTGTGTATTCATACCTCGATCACTAGAAATGTGTCGTTACAAACTAAAATTTTATATTTAGTTTATAATATTCTCACCTCTATGCGACTATATTGATTCAGCTCGAATCGCTTTTGTAGAGTTTGACCCTTACTTTGGATGAATCTCTGACTTTACATTTGTATTAACCGTTCTGTTACCAACTACTTTAAGTTGCTGAGTTGTTATAAACTGAATTTTGATTACAATTTGTAAATTCAATCTCTAGGAAAGTTTAAATTTCTAAATATCACGTACCTCATCAGCCGTCCCTGATGAAAACCATCATTATTGTAACCAAGATGCTAATTAGGTGGTAATAATCTCATTGACAACATATACAACCACGAACCATCATTGAGAAAAAACTATGTTAGCTAGCCGCACTGTTCTTCCATTCCATATTTCCATATGCAACCATCATAGCAATTACAAAAGTAAATCATGAATAAGAAAAGTATTATATATATAATGATATAAGCACAATTAATATAATGTTTCCATCGACAATTACAAAACAGAAGAAAGTGAAAAAAAAAAAAGGGGGGAGACAAAGGAGACTTTTTCTATGTTTTCCTTCTTTTTGTGACATTGACAACACTATAATTAACTTGTGTGACTCGAAAAAGTAAAAATGTAAACCTGCGAGAAGATTAAAAAGCAATAGTGGTGGTTAGGGCAATGGATGGGATATGATGATGAGATGAAGCCGCAATGGAAGCAATGGCCAACGCTTCTGCGCCTTCTTGGCCGAGGTTGAACAACCTTTGACTTTGAGAGACAACAATAAAGAAACAAATGTACATTTGCTAGGATGGGAGGACTTTGGAGAGTAACTGACTGACAAACAATGATTCTATGTAGTTTTTATAGGGAAAAATTGAAATGTAGTTTTAAGCTAGCTTAGCATGTGCGGGCCTTGCGGCAAGCCAGGGGACCGGCATTTGACGTCATCATGCCAACCATAGAAGACGACTTGGCACCCAAGCTCGAAGCTCTGGCGTAGCTGGCCGAGGCACCGGCGCCGGAGGGGGTGAAATATGCACCGTTAAGCATTAAGTCTCCCTCTGATCTCCAGTTCCACCCCTTCCATTGATTCTGGGCAGTATCTACTCTCTTTGTCACCTGTTTCAAATCCACCCAAATATAAGCTCATAGTTGAATTGCACATTTAAGTGCTCAGCAGAGAGAGAGAGGTGGCTCTAATACCAAATTGAAGCATGCGTTCTATCTGAACTAAAAGACTAAACTGATAGTTGGATTAGGTATATACATACCTCCTTGGCAAAAGGATTGGATGGAGCAAGGTAGCGGTTTCCTTGGCTATTGATGGTAGGGTTAGCACTTCCACCAATGGCATACATTTCCCAGTGAGTGTAGTCATTGTTCACCACATGAAAGTAACCATGTCTGCACCTGCAATTTTTCCACAATAACATTCATTTTATTTAAGCTAATGGGACAAAAGCCAAGGCCAAAACAGAGGGTATAAACTATGAATTTACCTTGGCATTCTCTGTATAAGCCCATTCCCAAAGTGGTTATAGGCAATTGTCACCTGCATTTGCTTGTCTCTTGTGTAAGAGTCACTGTGACCCAACAACATCACCTGTTTTAATTTCCCATTAGTTCAATGCAATTAGTAAGCTAAACACAAATTTCAATTCAAGAATGAACCAAATTGAACCTCATTGTGGTGAGCAAAATGATTGTTGGAGATAGTAATGGCAGTGGAGCCCATGACAGCATCCACAAGGCCATCGGCGCAGTGAGAGAGTGAGTTGTGATCGATCCAAATATGGCTCGAGCCGAAGATGGAAACGCCATCGCCATCCGCCATAGTCCTCCAACCGAAATGGGACGGGGAGCTCCTGACCATGGCATTCCCAGTGGGCTTGCAGTCATGGATATGAAGGCCATGTATTATGATATTGGTCACAAACTGGATTGTAATGCAGGCCCCATTAGCAATATGCACATTGGTTCCCCGTGCATCAATAGTCTTGAAGCTGTTCATTATCAGCTCCTGCTTCAGCGTTATAACCATATCCCGCTTGAACACAATCCAGAGCGGCCTGTCCTGGATAACGGCGTGCCGGAGAGTGCCCGGCCGGGGGTTCACGGGGTCATCATCGCCGGGATCAGTCACAACATAGAACCGCCCATATCTGCCCCCTATAGCATTGCGCCCAAACCCAATCCCACAATCTGCGAGGCGCTTACGATTCTTGTGCCAGTTGGGATCACATCTCCAGCAATCATCAATGGGGTTTCCAGTCCCACAGGAGAAAAATCCCAGTTTTCGCCTCTCTGTGCTGTTCTTGATGGTTCTGTTAAGTTATTGCCATTAGTACAGAACTGAACAGAACACATCATTTTCACTTTAACAGGAGAAATCTTGAATTGCATATATAACAAATTAAACCTCTTTTTGTTCAATCATTATCTAACAATAGGGTAATTCAATTTTTTCTTGAAACAGAAATGTGGGTGACAAAATCATTTAATCATATGGTAGTTACATTGCAAGCAGCAACTATGTGTCTGTCGGTGGATGCAGTTAGCTTAGGTACACTTACCCGACGTTTGGTTGGGAGGAAAGAATTAGGGAGGAAAAAATTGTAATTCTCAGGACAGAATTATGGGAATTAAAAGAGAATAAATGTCAAAGACCTTGTGGTCTGATACATGGGAGGGGTGGGTTCGAGCCTCAGTGGAGGCGATATTAGCTCTTTGTGCTTCATTTGATTGGGAGAGTAGCTATGAACAGATACTACATTGTAACAGAGTCAATAGTAGTATAGTACTCAAATATATATATATATATATATATATATATATATATATATATATATATATATATATATATATATATATATATATATATATATAATACGGAGTAATAATAATCGAGGGTAATTTTGTCATTTTCTTTTTTTGCTAACATTTGATAGGGCTATAACTAATTCGAGCAGATAAAATTCGAAAAACACAAGATGCTATAAGAAAAAAAAAAACCAATCATTAATCTTTTCACATGTAAAAAAAAAAAGGCATTTGTCTTAAATAGCACACATGTGACATGTGTAGTGGTTTCACCTGAAAAAATTGGTTTATTAAATAGGGTGATGATGCTATATAAATTCAACTTGGCGATATTATTATCAGAAAGTTGTTTTATATGTATAATATAGTATAGTATGTAATATGTTATAGCGTATTCGCATGGAATTTTCTTGTAAGCAGATGGATAAGTCACAGTTTCATGTGCGAATTGCTATTGAAGACAAAGACGACAGCCAGCAAATAAGTCCTTAATAATTTTGCAGATTTGTGACTGCAAAAGCCAGCTTGGATAGCTCAAGCAGAATATACACCAATAAATGAAAGCTTATAATTTTGGACATTGGTCCCAATTTTTTATGCTCTGTTTAGCTATCAATAATATTTTATTTGTCAATAACCTTGTGATTCAGTGGCACTAAATAGTTCTCCAAAATGGAAGGTCATGAATTCCAGCCTCAGTTGAGACAATATTGACTCTTTGTATTTCGGTAGGTTAAGAAAGTAGTTATAAACAAATATCACACTCTAACAGAGTCAATAGTACTAAAAAAAATAAAAAGTTATAAGAATTGTTAAACAAGTAAGCATCAATCAATTTACAAATCTAAATAAATATGAAGGGATGTAATATCTGAAACAAGTTGTGTCATTTCATACACACAAAAATTTATTTTTTGGACCACTTTAGTAGTAATAAAATCTAAATTTGACATGATAAAAACAAAGTTATTCACTCGAAAATAAAAATTATTGGCTTAAAATTAACGAGTGCTACAGAATTTAATTGCACACAGACACATTTGACAGCAAAGCGCACGTGCACTGGCAGAGAAAGAATTGGACACAAATAGAAGGCCAGGGAAAAAATAACAATTCCCCAAAAGAATATTATTATTATTATTATTATTATCAATTCATGTTGTTATTATTATTATTATTATTATGCAACAAGAAAGACATCCTTAATTATCCATATTAAGCTGCTCAGACAAGACTTTCCTTATATGAGAGGTTATGAGATCGAGCTAAGTATAGATGAACAGACCGAGACTCAGACTAATTCATGTTCATATTGGGTCAGATCAATTAAATGGAAAATTTCCCTTTTTTTTGGTTATTTCATGAGAATGATAATGAATGGGTGTGAAGGAATATTAGAGATGCACTTACTCTGTAACCATGAAGGCAACCTCTTCAGGGTCATCCACTGCATGCTTACTAAGAGTTTCTTCCATGTGTGCCAACCTGAACCATGGACAACGAAAGAAACCTCACATTAATTTCTGCGAAAATACATTGATTGAACAGAGACGAAGATGTTGGGTGCACTAGTCATTGAATGAAGGCAGAGGAAGGGCAATTTGGGAAGAATAGGGCGACCGACATTATTAATCCACAGCCAGAAAAAGTGGGAAGACACGAAAAGTACAGTGCGAAGAGGAAAACACACAGTGCTCATCAAGGTGGATGCATTTTCGATTTTCCACTCGGCTGCGCGTGAACTGTACGCACAGAAAGTGGCGGTGTGGTGGAATGGGAGGGGTATTGTTGGAAGTATACAAGTGGAGGAGACAGAGCGGTTATAACTTGGTGTTGCAGAACAAAGGGATCCAATGGGAGGTTACGGGAATAAGCGGTTGAGATCGAAGGATCTCAACGGCTGAGTATGATCCTCCCCGGAGGCTTTTACCGAAGGATCCAACGGTCTCAGTTTAATGATCCCCCCTTGGAACCAAAATCCGACCGCTGAAATTCATCACAGATTAAATCGATAAAAATAAAACAAAAATTTAGTAACCTTGCCGCCATTGTTAAGTTTTGCAAGCTCTGCGGTTCTTCTTTCTGCAAATTCCTGCAAATCAAATCAATGCAGAAGACCTTATCAGAACTCAGAAGAAATCAAACTTCATATTTCTAATTTCTCTCTCCAGAACTTTCATTTTCTGCCTAAACAACTTCTGTAACGAGCAGAGCTTTAATGGAGCAAAATTCTAAGAATTTTTTTTCAATAAAAAGGCAATGCAGAATCTGCGAAAGCTAAAACATGAACATTTAGTTTACGTTTTACAGAAAAGGATTTGATTATTATAAACCTATAGATTATTTTGTTTTTTCAAACTCAAAATTTTGCAGGAAATAGCTCGAAATATACGAAGTATGCAATAGAAACCCTACCTCATCTCGGAGTCTTTAGTGTTCTGCATTCCGGCGAAGGCGCCGGAGACGGACAAGAGAAGCAGCAGAGAAGTGAGAGCGACGGAGAGCCACTTCTTCTCGGACCCCATTGCAGAGTCGCTTTCTCTCTCTCTAAACTTTCTCTTTCCTATTCTCCCACTAAAAATGGAGGAACGGAGAGAATGGATTGGAGAGGGAGAGAGTTACAGAGAAAAGCAGAGCAGAGAGGAAGAAGAAGAAGAGGGCAGAGTAGAAGGTGAAGCACCACGCCCAATGTAACGGTATCTTTATACAGAATGTGGATGTCAGAAAACGTTAATAATAACGGCCGTTTACTAACTGAATAGAAAGCGAAAGTTAAAAATTACTCCGTAGTAAAAAATAAAAAACCGAAAAAAAATACTTCTGTCAAAAAATGAAAATAAAAATTCTTGTTGCTGGCAGACTGGCTCCACTTCTTTTAGATTTTCCCTTTTATTTATCTGAGAAAATAAGTTTTTACTCCATCAATTATGTTGTAGTAAACTAGTAATCATTGACATTGTGTGGCAATTAAAGGCGATTAGCAGTCAGACTAAATAGCTAATTGTGCTAATTAACTATTAACTTTAATTTACAATATATAAAATAACTTTTAAAAACATAAAATTATTTAATAATAATAATAATTTAGTAATTATTAATCATTACATATAAATGAAAAATATTTTTTTACTAATTATCTTTATATTAATTTAAAATAAAATTAAAGAAAATTTAATACAAAATATTATTTTTCACTATTTTTTCACAAACAAACACATTAAAATTATATATACCTCCCATTGCTTATTTATTGATTTATTTTAAACATCTTAGTAATAACTATCACATCGAATGACCGCAAATATGTTAATGATAGGTAATGTATCTTTCTTTATTTGGTATAATTTCTTTGTTGCAGGTATCTAGTTTCAGGTTTTGAGGAGGTGACGTTAGCCTATGTGACGAGAGAATGCAATAAATGTGTTGATTTTCTCGCAAATCTTGATCAGACTAAGGAAGTGAGTACAACAGTCTTAGAGGTTCCCCCCGAAGACATCTTGGGGTTCATATCGGTCGATGCCAACAATGCTAGGTTCAGAAGGAACAATTAATGTCCACCGTGGTGGTTTTACAATTTTCTTTTATATTGTAGTTAGAATTTTACCCTTGTATTTAGTTTTTATATAAGATTTTTTTATTAGAAATAAGTCAATAATTAATATACACTGTATTTTTGAAATTGGGATCGCAAAACATTTAATTACGAGTCGACAAAACCTTGGGAAGCCTAGACAATACGCCGACGGCCGACCGTAATGCATGTATAGGAAAGATGATGGTCGCAATTGGCGGAGTATAAATGGGAAACTACGTACACATACTTGGTACTTGCCGTCACCCGAGAACAAATGTAATTGTTGCTCGTCAGATTTTCTTCGACAAGTCATGACAATCGCATTTCTATAAATTAATTAATTATATTTTTTTTTAGTAAATCATGATTAGGTGTGAAATGTGTAATAACTTGTAAATCACAAATAAAAGATAAATTGTATTTAAAAAAAAAAAAAAAGTGATGTATAACAAACTCAATCAAGAGATTATGTGTGACAAACTCGATCAATCAAGGCTAGCAATAATTAATATAATATTTTATCATTAAATTTAATAAGTTCATCAATAATATTCAAAAGAATTTGTATAAATTTCTACCACCAATTTGTCACTTAAAGTGGCTAATTTGGTCCTTCACTTCTCCAATGACTAAAATCGCCACTCCATGCATAACTTTAAAAGTCAAAGATAATCACGCATAAAACTTAGAGATTAAATATGTACCACACGTATAACTGGAGTACCAAAAATTGGATTATCCCATGCTTTTATATATGTAATAGTCTTCGTTGAGCTTTGAGGTAGTATCATCTCAGACAAGTGGCACTGTGGCAGTGCTAAAAACGAAAGCTTGCAATATTAATTCGATTTAATTAATAGTGATTTCTAAATTTATTATTGTATTTATATTAAGTTTGTGGTGTAGGTTGATGGTGAGTAGCACTACTTTCTAAGTGATAAATCTAAGTACAAATCTATCTAATTGCACTCATTCTCATGTACTAAAGAAAATACATTATATATACAATAAAAATGAAACTTACTTTTTTCTTATACAATGAAAATGAAACAGGAATATAAGAGTTATTTTTTTTATGATCAATCCAAAAATAAGAATAAATGGGAAGGACCACCATTTTCATATGTTTGAAGACCCAAATGTTTGTTTATTTATTATAAATTGACCACATATGTTTTCCATCAGTCGGGTAGCAATTATACATTAAAATAGAAAAAACCTGCGTCATCTTATCTACACCTCCCTAAGTAGAGACCCATATGTTTTGTAATGGGATTGGAGTTGCTATTCTATACATATTCATAGAAAAGTTTAAAAAAAATATGCTAATCAGATGTTGTCTTAACTTGAACTTCCTCAACGAACTATGGATCTTCCCGTGCTTGATTTTCTACTACGAGAAATTTAATGTCATCTCCATACTGATTGAGTAGGAATAGTTTAACAAACTTGACAGGATAATTGGGTATCAGCACTAATCCAAAGACAGTGAACGGACGTCAAACAAGCATCATATCATTACACATTAATGATGAGGAGCCACTCAACGGCTCCCCAGCATTAATGTCCACTCCAACGACTCCTTAGCATTAACATCCACTTACTACGCATTGAAGGTGAAGCAGAGAGTCGTTGCGCTCAGGAATATAAAAGGACGCTCACACTTGTAGAGTGGGGGACAAGATTTTCTAGACGAGAGCTCTCTATCGATTTGAGCATTTGTACTGCACTGTACTCAAACATTAAAGATCCATAATACTCAAAATATACCGGTAACACATTATTACCGTCAAAACTATTAATGTCATTTATTGAGATTCAATGTATTAAAATACATAAATATATTTTTGAAATGAAGTTTGACTTAAATAGTGGTTGGGAAGACATTTTGTTCACAAATTTCAAATAGTAGCACGTAAGATGTCTAACCACCAAAACACTAGTTGTGGTAAAGTTATTGACTAATGTAGATGATGCGCACCATTCACGGGGATTGGGTGAGTCCATGGAATGATTATAATATGTAATGTAAGGCAAATTAAAGCAGAATTTTGTTGTATAAGCTTTTTGTTGGCATTATTAAGGTTGAGAAATGAATTAAAATGGTTTCCTTGTGCGGGAGTCTCGGCGGAGTTTGTTGATGAAATTTTGGTCAAGATTTTAGAATGTTTGGTCTCGTGCTCTTCCTTAACGTGTGAACTAAGACATTTTTTCCTGTTTGGGGGTTGGGAGTTGGAAGACATACATACACATCCTCATCTATCACGCACATCAATTTTGAGTTCATTCATGTTGTCTATAATAATAATAATAATTGAGTACATATTTAACATTAAGGATGTTCATGGGGTGAATTTGAAGTGTGAATCTACATCTAATCCGATCCAAAAAAAAAAGGGCAGGTTTAGAATATCACATTTGCATCCGCATTAGCATTTATTAGGAGACTGATCTAATCCAATTCAACAAAATTACTACACAAATATCTAACGACGGATTGGATGAGAACAATAGTTCTGGAAAGTATCTTGTTATTGATCAATTCATTTGTACAAAGTACATGAAGAGATGTATTTATAAGAATACAAAGAGTTCTAGTCAGATGAGAAATGATAAAAAGTAGATCAATTTACAACAACACAAGGAGGAGAAGAATGAATTCTAGTGTGACTAGAATATATAGTCTTTTTTTTTTTTTTTTGATAATAGAATATATAGTCTTAATACATTGAATGTAGTTCAAATGCCAAATTCAATTATAATAGTCAATTAACAATAAGCTAAAAGTTCAAATTCTAGAATAATAGTTTAATGCATTGAAACTTCTTTATAATCAAACAAAAACGTAGTTATTAAAGAACTAGTCAACTGAAAAACAATCCAACAGAACCATTATATTACACAAGTATCCCTCATTAGACTATATCATTTTGGAAGTTGATTGGCAAATGCGGATTAGATATAGTAAATTTAGAAATGTCAAATTCGTATCCAATATGTTAGTGATGGATTTTCACTAAGTAAATCCACATTTATCCAGTATTGATAGATACGTGAGTAAATTTGACAGATTTAGTGGATCGTCCATGAATATCCCTATTTAACACTACGAAAGGTGAAAGCTAGAATAGTTCTTCCTTAGTTGCTCCATTGTTTCAAACTAGTCAGAACAATGTATTACATGATCTTTTTATTGTTTATTCTATCTTTTATTCTCTACTAATGTGCCATATTTTGATTAATTCAAACAAAAAATTACAGTACAATTTTTAAATTTTAATCATTCTTTTTTCTTCTTGTAAGAAAATTTTCAAGCCTTTTCATTCATCATCAGCTCCCAGAGTCCAACAGAAGGGGAGACTTTCCTGGCCTGTGTCTCCTATCCTAACCCATCCTTTTGAATAGCTTGCTTGCACTACAACTTCAAAGTCCCAACCCCATTTACACGTTCCCAAAATCTTTGTTTATTGACTAGTAAAACTTCATCTCTATTAAGTTCTCATCCTTTAGATGAGGAACTATGTATAGTATCAACTTTTAAGGTGAAATCACTGCCCAATCCCCTGCGATTCTACGAATCTCAAATCAATACACCTCCACTACTTAACCCTATTGTTTTCTTTGTGATTAGATTATTTAAATGTCCAAGCAAACTAAAGCTGATTGTTTTTTTTTAATGATGATATAATATATATAATTTCTTGAATATTAGTAAACAAAATTTAAATCTTTGTATCTTGTAGTAATTTTAGCTAAAACTTTGAATTTTTGAAAAATATTTTTAATTTTATGAATTAGACATTTATACTCATAATTTTTTGTTGAGACCTACTCCTTCTATGTGGAAGTGTAAAGCGAGTGCCACTAGACCACAAGGTCTTTGACATACTCATTATTTAATCATTCTTTTATTTATTGATTCAAAAGGTTGAACCTACAACCCATACCTGACAAAGCTTTTGGAAGGATGTAAATCACCGTGACTCAATAGCTCAGTTGACATTGCCAAATGTTGGTGTACATAAGGGATCTGTCCACTTTGAGCATAATCTCCACACTGACGCTACTGAGATTCAAATATTAATTAGTCTTTTCTCCCAAATACTGCCTACTAAACCGTGAAAATTACTAAGTTGTTTATGTAAGGTGTGTAACATATACAACTTTCTTTCATGCACGTTTCTCGATAACTAACCTCAATTCTTTAGGTGCTACAAGCTTGGTACTCTAAGTAGGAACACTTTAGTTGATATCTCAAAGGGTTGGGGCAAAATGTATATAGGGATAGGATCAAATGAGAATACGGCCTTTCGATAAAAGTGAGGATTGATCAATGATTAAGGGTTTTAGTAAAAAAAAAATACGAGGTCAATTTTATAATCATTGCAAATTTTCAAGTTTACAGTATTTATAAAATGAAATCCATCAATTTTCTTTTTATTTTTAAGCAACCCTCAACCGTTAATCTATCAAAATTGATAGATCAGACTAGTCTTCACTTTTTACATTGAGAGCATGTTCTCCCTTGAACCTTTCCCTACATATATACACAAAATTTGGTCACATTTTGTTGAAATAATTTTTTGAATGCAATATATTGGGAAAATTATTAATTGCAGCATTTTTCACCATATATTTTTAGGTGATGAGAAAAACTTATATTTACTAGCAAATAATATTCACTAAATAAATCTCACTCATGTGCATTTTTCACCAAATGTGGATTATCTAGTTAACCGCTCAGATCACTGCAGGGAAGGGAAGGAGTCACGCTTAAATTATTAGAAGTACTACCCAGATACTTAAGCATAATTATTAGGACTTAAAGGCTAAGGCAAAAATAAATTTGCATTGGATTTCTTGATCTATCTTTAAGGTAATTCCAATGCTGCCATGATATTTCTCATATACAAAAAATTTCTAATTTTAGTTCCATTTTTACATGTTTTATACAATTCTAATGCACTGATTATTTGGCCAACTTTGGTCAATCTACAGACAGGAGACGAAGATTTTGAAGCAATCCCAACAGAGAATCAAGATCTTGTTGGAGAAAGACGCTAGAGGCGTAACCACAAGAAGAATCTTCTAATCTTAGGACATGCGGGTTCCTAGGCATACCGGGAAAAAAATGTTAAAACAAATCTATACACTGATGTAGCAAGTTTAGCATAAATAAGTGGCTTTTTGTGTTATTACCATCCAAAGAGTGGATTGGATGGTTATAATTAGCATCCTAAGTGGAAAAAATTATGATGATTTATCATTCGATTCACACAAAAATTTATCGATCTTCATATGTCTATATCTATAACGTCTATTATATATTGTATTTGAACTTGAACGAGTTCTCTAACTGCTTCCATAAGTTAGAATGAAGTATGATTGTCTTGGATTGATGAATTTTTTATCTTATAAATGATCACTTATATAAATGGCTTTGTCAATTTTACAATACACATCTATTAAAAGTTGAAATAAATTTCATAATTCAAAACTTTGAAAGAAAAAAAAAAAGTGTTAATTTGGTATCATTTCCAATCATGAGCTTTTAACATGTTCTTAATATACATAACTTTAAAATCTTCATTAATCATTACATTACAAATTAATACTACAAAACTTCAATGATGAGCAAATGATTAATTAATTAAAATTAAACATTAGTCGATAAAAGGTTCCAAAACAGAAAGGTTTTACTGAATCAACAATCGTAAAATAAAATTTATTTACTACCTCTCCATCTTCATCATTTGAAATTATACAGAGTTAATGCAGTATTGGTCCTCAAAATAAATATGCATGGTTAAATCACTCACTCAATCAAAAAGGCAAGTCAATATACAGACCAAGTTTACCCGCTATATCTTATTTTTATTTTTATTGAAATAACCTCTAATTCACTGCTTGAGTCCCCTATCTTCTTCAATTGCAATCCGCGCCTCCACAACCTGAGCCTTCACATTAGTGGAATGACACATAAATCTAGGTCAAAAAAATAAACACTTATACAACTGAATAGATTGAAATGCCCACATATTTAACGGCATTTAAATATGTTTATTGACGGATGACAAAAATGATCATGCCACACTAATTAAGACCAACATATGATGTATTGAAAAAAAAAAAAAAGGACTACAAATAAAATGGCACTTATAAATTTAGTACTAAAAATGTAATAACTCTTTATGTTATCATTGGATTGCCTACCCCTTCTTCTTTGGTTAGTTCTCCCATACATAAACTTTTAACATTTTTTTAAAAAATGAAATGGTGATTATAGATTTATTACAATTTCTACGTGTTAATTACTAAGATCATACTTGTTGAGAGAGAGAGAGAAAAATTATTACAATTAAATGCCTGAAGTGATAAACAAATTAAATATTGAAATATTTAGAATTGATTCTTGATTTCTTGTATACTAAAACTCTAATAATTTCCATTGTTTCAATCTACTAATGATGTTAGGAATTTGATAATTAATTAAGATCCCTTTGTGTTGATCTAGTGATCACGAAAGTAGTTATGAATTCCACAAAGAGGGAAAGGTTAAGAATTTGAATCCCTTGAAAGTGAGCTTTCACTCCAAAAGCTGCTTTAATTTTGATAATTCTGCGCACCAATATTTACTTGGCATGCAATACATGTGGGTTCAAGTGGCATGCATGTCTTGTTTGGTGTTAAATTAGTAATGGAATTTAATCTAAAATTGATAATTAAGGTCAAGATTAATCCTCATTTTTATTAGTATATCAAGATATTCTTACCCGGGACACCAGTCATGTCGCTACTAGGAGAATTCGCTAGTTGATTTCTAGGGCTTTTGCCCTACATGCGCACCTAAAAAAAGTATATCAATCAGTTCTATGGAATTACTGTATTTGTTTGGAGCATTAAATAATAATGGTGTAATATTTAATTCTGGGCATCAAATATATAGTAATTGTTGACCAATTATTTTTGGCAAATTTATGTATTCAAATTTATTGCAACCACCCTGTTGTTCCCATCATAACACCCATTCCATGCTAGCTTGAAATTAAAACACACACTCACACCATGCATGCATCAAAATTCAAAAGTTCACTTATTATATACAAGAAGAACAGTTAGAACACCATAATGTACACATGAGTACACTCCATGAAAGGAAGTGTATATATCACCATTGATTGCGTACCTGGGCCAATGCCTTATCATTATACCCATCTCATCCCAAATCACACTTGATTTCACACTAATTAGGTATTAATAGTAACAACATTTATTACAATATTATTTTTTTTCTTCCCAAATGTTGAATCCCCAACCTCAAGGGCCCTCCAAATCCCGACTCGACAGAACATCAGGGAGGATGTGTTTACTGCGCACAAGGAGCCCCTCACTTTGAGAGGTTGCTCCCACACTGCTCACTTTGAGAGGTTGCTCCCACACTGCTGGTAGTAAGACTCAATCTTTGGTCTTTCTTCCAAAAATACACGCATGTGACCAGCTGAGCTGTCCATGCATGCTACAATATTATTTTTTAACACCAAATTTGATTTGAATTTTGAAAGAACAGGAGTTGTTTTGGGTGATACTAGTGACTGGGTGATCGGCTTGGAAGCGTTCGGTCGGTCTATGGTCTTAAAAACTGCTTGGACCATCGGCCCTTGGCTATGACAAATTAGTGACTTAGTTTGATTAACGATTATGTTGATCAGCCGTGAACTACTCATTAATCGTAAAATTTACAAGAGTATTATTCAATTTCTGGCATATTCCATGAATCAAACATGTTTTTTATTACCTGGCGCAAGATAGCTTTAGACTTTTGTTTGCCCATTCACAATGGTAAAGTCTTAAAGTGTAAAAGCAAGTAATGTTTGGCAGTGCGGGCATGTGCTTAGGCAGAGTAGTAGTAATATAGTTTGTTGGTGGCTGGTAGGTTTAAGCCATGGCTAAGGCTAACTCAATATAATGCATGATTGGTGAGATTATGGATGAAAGGTGGGCCCCATGGAGGGTTGTCAATTACTTTCAACCATTTTACCACTTTACACGCCTTGACAGCCTGACCCACGAGTCGGGAGGGGGGTCTTAAATTCTACCTTTAGTTTTTTTCATTTTTCATTTTTATCCTTAAATTTATAATTAATTAAGTTTGCTTTCAATAGTTGAAAATGTGAAGTAATCTCAATCAGTAAATTGATCAGACTGTTCACTTGGTAAATAGTAATTACAAAATTACAAATATGTTGTTTGTATTTTATACACAATGGTACCATAAAACTTCCCAAAAGAATAATACAACTATATACCAATATGGTACATAAAACTTCCCAAAAGAATAATACAACTATATACCAATATGGTACATTGCAATTATTTGCAAATCATATATATATAGCATATATACACCAAAATGCATGCGTATGCATGCAGGTTGGTTCATGAGTTATAAAGTAATAAATTAACTCTTGTGTTACGTTATTAGTAAAATGATGTTTTCTATCATTCTATTAGTAATTTTGATTTGTTAAAATTTATTATTATGGTCCATAAATAATAGTAATCTGATCAATTAGAGTTAATTATAAAATTTTATTTATGGCATTTTTTTTCATGACTTAATGATTACAAACACAAAATTCAGATCGAATTTCGATATGTATTAAATTAATAGAAAATTTTTAAAAATCAATCTACTAGAGGTTAGTGGTCTACCTTTTTTGCTACTAAATTGATTTAACACATACCTTGACCTACAATTAAGCAAATAAAAGAGCTAATAAAATAACAATAATAATGAGTAAAAGTTTGCATGCAGCTGGGCTGGACAGATTGTGACTTTGTTTAATTTCACTTTTTTGTCAATTACTACATCTTTTATGCATAATGAAAAGTGAAAGGTGGATTGTGTAGGGCACGTTTGGATGGGTAACTATTTGGCTGCTCACCAACTTAAAAAAATATATATATGCTTTTGTAAAAGCAAATCCTGAATCAAAATTCGTATATATGTAGTGCTAATCACTCAACATTATTTTACCTTCATGTCCCAACCAGATCCATGTGAATCCTAAAAACAACAAGAATGCATGTATAATCAACCATCATTATAGCTATGTTGACCATACTATCAAATAATATATATTCAGCTACGTAGATCATATTATCAAATAATGTACATTCAATACACAAATAATGTACTTTTAGTATATTAAAAATGTACATTATATTCAGGAAAAGTAATACATTATTTTGTATAATATATATTCAGTACACGAATACTGTATTTTTAGTATATTAAAAATGTACTTTTTATTATGATCCATATAGCACTACGTGAATCGTGAACCATGATCCACGCAATAATTTGTCATGTTCAATCAATGTCGACAAAATAAGGAATTATAAATTGGGGACCAGATCGATGTGAATCCTAAAAACAAAAAGAATGCATGTATAATATAATCAGTGACAAAATAAGGAATTATAAATTGGGGACAAAGATTTTGATGTTAGGGCCGGACAAATCAATTTTAATTTAAGCTAGGTTTACTATTACCCTTTAAATTTACTTTCTAAATTTTAATATTCACTTCTTTATGTGGTGTTATTTGTTTTTTTTTTTTTATTTGATTAGTAACTTTTTTATATATATACTTGTGATTTAGGGTTAGCCAATTCATGGCTCATGAGTAACCAAGGCATACTAAGGAGGAAAACTCAAAAGGAATAAAAATATTATTTTTGTTTTTAGTATATCTATACTTGAAATGACATAAGTGCAGGGTTGGGTATTCTGAAATGTTAAAAAAAAAAATATTTTCAGTAGTAGTATCTTCATACAATCATACATACTAGCCTCCTAGGGTTCGAATTGGGACCTCTCATTTAAGAAGTCATAACTATGCCACTTAATCACAAAGCCTTTGACAACTTAATAATCAATTTAGTTACTCAATTTTTGAAAATGAAAGTTGATATAAATAAATAATTGAATAACTAAATTGACTATTTTAGGCAGTGAGAGACTAGATTTATATCACAACAAAACAATTGATAACCACATTTTTTTTTTACTAAAATTAAAATAAGGGACTGAATTGCATAATAGCCAATAATTGGTGGACCACAAATGTGATTATTCCTTAAAAAAATATGTAATAATTGTTTTTGGTTCAAATTACAAAATCAAAAAATACAAAGGGGTAACTCAAGTGACAAAGGAACTTCTTTGTAGAGAAGAACCCCGGAATGACTCGGGTTCGATTTGGAGAAAGACCCGAAACAGCTCGTAAGTTTACACACAGACAAAGAAAAAAAAAAAAAAAAACCCAATAATGGAGATTTAAAAGATGAAAATTGGGATAACTCTTTTTGTTATATGTTATCTAGTTTAAGGAGTTGTAAAGGAATTGAATGTAAGGAGGCCGTTGGTTGTCAATTTTAGGCAATTAAGAGGATGCGTATAACTCCAAAATGCAAGTACATCGTTAAGGTAGACGTTTACAAACTGACAAACACTACAACGTAAGACATGTGCAACACACAATACTTTCCTTGCCTATATACTGATAGGGCTGAAAGGTCGCAATCCAACTATTTTTCTTTCGTCTCCGATACATATACCGATGACTATTAGCCGTTATCTATGTATCACATGCCGGAAATTCACGCATTGCCACAGCTACGATATCATTCTGGTACGCAAGATTACCAGCATGTTTGGTTCAAAGAATAGGTTGAGAATGAAACAGCATTTCTAAAATAGATCTATTCCGTTGTTTTGTAAGTCATTTTGTTCTCAGGAATAATATTTTTGAAAATTATCTACTCCTTTTGTAAGGGGAATAACTATTCCGATGGGACCCTAGTATTAAGGATACTCGCAAGTCGCAGAATGTGCTGGTAAGAATTAAGAATTAAACTCGAGAAGTGCTTACTTATTTTCCTGCTCCTTTTAGGAAATTTGTGTGAAGTTGATTCATGAAGGGGGAGATGGGTCTTACCGTTATAAAGTTGCAAAAACGACAATGGATATTATAAGATACAACCAAAAAAAAAAACGGAAAACAAGATAACTTTACTGTCCACTTTCACCAAAGAGCGCTAATGCTCCAAATGACTTCATACCAGCAGATCCAAGCCCATCTTGGTCAATCTTCTGTAAAAATAGAGCAAATAATATGTGTATCATTCAATGCACAAAAGTAAATGGTTATTTGAATAGTCTATCCAAGAATTAAGTCAGTAGAAATATTAACCTATTGGATGCATAAATTTAAGGAAACTTACAAGCCCTGGAAGTGGCAGGGCAGTTAGGCGCATCCCATCTTCTCCATCTCTGATCTTGAGCGGCATGAAGAAGAGAGGGAAGAAGCCCTCAGTAACCAGTATCAGTGATGCTGATGAAGACCGAGCAGGCATGGAACAGTAACTTCATTAAATCATCCATCAAAACAATCAACAATCATAAATGCAGTAAAGATATAAAGTCAATCAAGTCATGTTAATTACAGTACTTTCCCAGCCCCCCTTAGTTACGAGTCTCAAATGCTTGTACTAACTACAGAATTGTGTGATTTTAGATGCTTTTCCCTTGATTTCTATCGTACTCTGTAACATTCTTTGCGAGTCATGTGCAATATTACCACTTGTTGTTAGATACTTCTTGCATTACAGCAGCACCATCAAGCATATTAAAAAAGTAATGAAATCATTCAAACAAGATGAAAATAAAGTTCAGAAACTCTGCATATGAGCATTTCCTTGACTAATTTGTGTTTCTAAAACGCTACAATCTTTTGTACATAGAACTACGGCTATATATGATAAGATAGATGCACAAACGCACAATAAAGTAACTAAGCCTATGTTACAACTACTTAGCTGAGTTATATTTCTAAATCCTTAGCTATGATAACGTTATATGAAGATGAATTGAAGTAGACAGTTCTGACCAGCTCTTTTTCATGTGTGACAGGGAAGGTATTTACGTCTAAATGGATACAGTCTCTAGTTAATACAATACAATGCTCCTTAGATGTGTGACTCATTCATTGGCGATTAAATTGGTGGAAGAGGTAGAGAGAAATTCATCTAAGATTTCCCCCAAAACCCATTATCCCCACAAGAGCAGCTTCCATCCTTGAAATGGTGAAAACCTTCGCAATCTCTGACAGAGATTTCTCTCCGAACTGCCATAGAGATAAATTTGACGAGGTTATGACAGCTCTGGCACATGTAAAGATTTTTAGTTACTGAAATAGGCATCCCGGGAACACTATTTAGCAGCCCAAATGCAATAGCCAACCTCTCACTATGCCCACAAAAAATCTCAGCTTTTGAAGCTTCAACTTCATCTACAAGACTTCTTTCTGGTTCATCAAGGCCAGCTGCGTTCATTTTATCAAAAAATCCTTTTAGAACTTCATTTATTTGCTTTATTTCAGGGTGGAAATCATCGCCACTAAGGAATGCATGAACTTTGCCTTTTACTTCTATCCAGCAGCACCCGGGATCAATATCCAGCCCCTTTTCTCTCATCAATTTTTTGAGCCTAGCAACTTCATCCCACTTTCCGCAATCAAAGTACAGGTTGCATACAAGGGTATAATACCCCAGATTAACTTCATCCATTTCAAGAATATGTCTAGCAGCAAGTTCCCCGAGTTCAAGATGCCTGTAGATCCTACATGAATTCAACAAGGCTCCCCAAATAGCTATGTCAGGTTTTATGGTCATTTTCTGTATAAAGTCATAAGCGTCTTCCAGTTGCCCAGCTCGGCCTAGTAGATCAACCACACAAGCATAATGCTTCAGATTTGGTTTGATAAAAAATTTAGATTCCATAATGTCAAAATACTCGAGGCCTTGATTCACCATCCCAGACTTGCTACAGGCACATAATAGAGATATAAAAGTAATCTCACTTGGCTTTAAGTTTGAATTTATCATTCTATCAAATAACTCTATAGCAAGTTCACCTTGCCCCCGCTGGGCATAGCCTGTAAGCAGAATGTTCCAAGCTGCCACGTCTTGCTGCTGCATATTAAATAGATTCAATGCAGGGCCCATTTTTCCACACCTGACATACAAGTCAAGAAGAGCATTGGGCAAAAATCCATCAAAAGCCATCCCATTTCTCAGCACATATGCATGTATCTCTTTACCACACATTAAAGCTCCTATCCTAGCACACGCAGAAAGAGAAGAGATCAAGGTAATTGAATTTGGATCCATAGTGAGCGTCATTTTCCGGAAAAAAATCAAAGCTTCAAAACTTCGATTGTTAATCCGAAGACCAAGTATGATAGATGTCCAGGATATCACATCCTTTCTAGGGATCGCATAAAAGACTTCCAAAGCCTTATCAATACAACCACATTTGGAATATAAATCAATGAGTGTGTTTGCAACTATTATATATGCTACAAATCCCATCCTTTTGGCAAGCTCATGAAGCTTAATGCCCATATCTAGAAATCCCAAAGAAGCACATGCAGATATAGCGGAAGCAATGGTTATCTCATCCGGCTTGACACCCACCATCTCCATTGTTTTATATGTTTCCACTGCCTTTTCAGGCAAATCATTATTCTGATAAGCTGAAATCATTGCAGTCCATGACACCACATCTTTGCACTCAATCCTCCAAAAAACTTTTTGCACTTCCCCCAAATTCCCAACAGCAGAGTACAACTGAATTAGCGAATTACCCAACGAAACTTCATCCCCGTATTCCATTTTAGCCACATAGCCATGTAAAGCTCTCCCTAACCTCTCATCACAAAGAACCTCGCATGCAGAGATCACACTCGTCATGGTCATTAAATTCGGATAATAATCAAACTCTCTCATCAAGAAGAACAAGCTCAAACCTTCCAAATAGTCACCATTCTCAAAATACCCAGATATCATGGCATTCCATGAGATCGTATCCCTCTTAGGCATTCCATCAAACAGCTTCCTGGCACTAACAATGTCACCGCATTTCACATACATAGTAATCATTGCATTAACAACATCAATATCACACCCAAACCCAAACCTAATTACATGAACATGAATCTCTCTACCTATTCTCCAATCAGGTATTCCGCCACAAGTCCTCAACACACAAGTGAAAGTATAAACATCAGGCCTATATCCCACCCACAACATTCGATGATACAAATCCAAAGCCTCATCAAAGTAGCCATTCTTGGCGTACCCGCCAATCAAAACATTCCAAGAGAACACATCTCTCTCCGCCATTTTCCCAAACACATACCATGCATCTCCCAAATTCCCCAACTTTACAAGCATACTCAGCAAAGAATTCCCGAGCCTCAAGCTTAACTGGGGCATCAAATTCAGCACAACAGAACATATTAAACACCCCTCTTTATACGCTCGTTTGAATTCGCAAAGCCTTATCATTTAGGAGTGCTAGATCAAGATCTAGGATACCAAGGTGAAACTAGATTTGTTCATGCCACTCAGTAAAGTCAAACTCATTAAACTTAACTATAGACGCAACCTACAAATTAATTGGAACATAACTAGAGCCTGCAATATATTCAACAATAAAAGGAAAACTTAAGTATTATTTTGCATTAATACATAAACATATAATCAGATTTAAATAATACATCATAAACAATCAAGTGCATTGAATATCTCATTTGGGTGATCCAACAACATATAACATTAAACATAACTTGATGCTCAAACATTTCTATTTTAATATAATTGGCTATTAAAAATATTACATATAAACTTGTTTGCTATCTTTGGATATGCAAAACAAATTGAATATAAATAATCAGCCACTATTATATTTATAATTATGAAAATTGAGTGACTTTTGGGCAGCTCTTAGCAAACGAGCCTACAAATGTTCAGACTTTGTTTGTTTACTAATCGAACTCTAAAATTTATTCATTTATGTTCGTTTACCTCAATAAACAAACATAAACGAATATGAACAAGATTAGTTTACTGAAAATGATATTCAATAGTACTCCTACTAGTAATTTTTTCTTTTTTTAAAGAAAAGTAGATGGTATTTTTTTTTTTTTTCATTTTACCGTTATTCAGTAAACCTCCTTGGCGCCATAAATTTTCTTTAAATTCGCCCTTTACCATTTCCCCCATTGAAGTCATCAACTAACTCATCAAGAAATCTGAGAAACGGCAAAATCCCCAATTCAGTAACCTCCACTTTCACCATGAAGAGAAAATCGCCGGAATCTCTCTCCTCCGGCGGCCGCCACCACCACCGTGGCTTCAAGATCCTCCCACTTCCCATCACCTTCCCATCGCCCTCCTCCACACTCTCTCATCCCTTCAACTCTGTTTCACGCCCTCTGTCACCGGAAACCACCAACCCTTCATCGCCGCCGTTTCACCCGTCTTTCTCCGGCCCCTCCGCAGTAGCTTTCGGGATACAACAAGACAGCCCTAGTTCCAAGGTAATTTCAAGATTCAATCTTTTATTCCTTTTCTTTTCAGATTACTTTAATCTAATTTTATTTATTTCAATTTTTCTTTTCAGAATGAAACTGAAATTAATGGCGGCGATAACGAAGAGGCAGTAAGCGTGGAGAAACGTGGGAACAGGATAGCAATTCACTTGAAATGCCCATGTGGCAAATCTCATCGGATTCTTCAAGCTGGGAACAACTTTTACTACAATTTGATTTAATTAGCTCCATCAATTCTTTTTTTCTTTCTTTCTTTACAGGTGATAATGTGATATTATATTTTCTTTTTGTTTTCTTTGTCCAGATAATAGAAGATTAATTCACATATTTTTTCAGATTTTAAGAAACAGGTTAAGCACATTAATTTTCTTGTAAACAATGGCCATCATATCCATCCTGGAGAAAATAAATTTTGAGTCTTCTTTCCTTTATACTGTTTTATTTATTATGAATTTTATGTAGTGTGTGCATATTCTTTCATGATTATTTGTAATTCGATTTATTATGCATTATACTTTGTAGTTTGATTTATTATGCATTGTATTGTATATATACCCAAATAAACCAAACATGTTAATTAATTTTCTAGGTAATTTAATTGTTATGTTTCCAGGGTAACAACAAACATGTTAATTAATTTTTCCAGTAAAGTTATTCTTATTCCTAGCAAATATATTCCTTGAAAACATTTTTTCGGAAATTTAATTGACGAGAAAGTGTCAAACACCCTCTTGGGTGATTTCATTCATTGGTAAATATATGAAGACATAGTATAGTATAAGGATGCCAATCTTAACTCGAAACTGATGAGTTTACCTGATAAGGCCGATAGTTTAAACTAACAACCAGAAATTTAGTGGGCTAGCTCGATAACTCAAACTACTTAAAAGACTATTATTTGTTTCTCAATGGAAGTGAAACAAAATATATAAAGAATTTATATGTAAGCTCATCGTTAGTAATTTTTATTAAATTTGTAAATAAATTTTAATAAATTTATTACAAAATAAAATATTTTGTATGAAAATAAATAATAATTAAAAAAAAACTTATTTTAATTATCACATTATAGTGTGCGTGTGTGTATATTAATTATTTTTTAGTTAGATTTTAGAAATATAATTCTATATTGATTGAATGATGTATAATTTTATATTTATTAGTGTAAATGTGCTAATTTATCAAAATTAAAAGTTCATAATGTTAATTTAAAATTTTTAAAAGTTTTAGTTGAACCCGATAATATTTATTACTTATTTTTAGTAATAAATATTGTTTCGTAAATCTTTTTATATTGAAAAAAATAGCCTTTTATTTTTCTGTGGTTTATTATTATACACGTTTAATTCCCACAATAATGCAAAGAACGAAGTTAGTACCTAAGGTGTGACCAAAGTGCCAATTTTCATTATTGAGGTAGGGATCCTTAATTGTAAAGGAAAATGATAGGGAATCAATTTTACAATTAATAGGTAATCAAAACTATAATAATGTTCTAAAAACCTGTCAACTAAATAATAACAATGATTTTGATATTCATTCTTAATAGCTAAATCTGTCAACCAATGTCAACCAAACGCACCCTTAGTTGAACAAAGCACAAAGAAGGCAAAAGTGCAAAACCGACAACAATTGATGAAGGGGAGTGCTTTGTTTATGATGTCATGGAACCCCCTACGAATGGTGATGAGATGATAAATCAAATGGTTCCAGAGACTTTGCCGTTTAACTCTCATCATCAAAGTGATGGGGCATATGGTGGGATATACGTATCTTCTTAGGCAGATCAAATCAATATTCTGAAAACTAAAAGCACCAATAATGGAGATAGTTGCAACTGATAACGATATATTTTTTTAGTGGTAAAAATTTGTATAAAACAATCTCACAGATCTTAATTTGTGAGATGAGTCGAATCTTTGATTAATATCATGATCGGGATGGCATCCGCAAATGTCTTACTAGCTCACCATTTATTTACCCAACCCCTATCTATTTGATCCGCAGTACCGTCTCAACCTACCATTAATGGATGACCACAATTTGGTAATTTTGGTTCGAATCGAACCGGAATTAAAAAAGTTTCAGTTTTGGTTTGATAAAATGGGGAACTCGAACTGACGGGTCCTGTTCCCAACTGAAAAATAAAAAAATACAACTCATTTTTAAATTTAAAGTTTAAGTTTAAATATTTGATATAACTATTTTAAAAATATAATTACATTTTTTTTCCTATTCTAACAGATGGATCAAATCGAAATCTTCCTAAAAAGTTTTGGTTATAATTTGCCATTTTTCATAATCGTAAACCAGCGGTTCAAATTTCAAAATCAGAACTAAATCGTAGTCATGTCTACCCCAGCTAACAGGCTACCGTGGTAAACATACTTTCCCTCAATGAAAAAATGTCTAAGATGATGGAAGGTATTGATTGAATATCTTGTGTGCGCATGAAGACTAAAGTCTGATTAGTAGACCGATTAGATGATTTGCAATTTACCTTCACAATAACTCTAAAAGCAAGAGTTTTGTTGATTTAAAATTTAATTCGAAATAACTTAAATTACCTAAATATTTTTTTTTTAAAAACATACTCGCCCTTATCATTTTATAGAGTTTATTACCAAAATGGTCCATCGACTATTAAATTACCAAATTGATCCTCAACAATTTGTTGTGCCCAATTAAGTCCATCGACTTTGAAAAATTTAACCAATTTGGTCCTTCTTTTATTTTGCCGTTAAACATCCGTTAAATCAAGACCAAATTGGTAATTTTGTTATAGTCAAGGGACCAAATTGATAATTAATTTTCACTTAAATGGTTCATTGACTATAGCAAAATTATCAATTTGGTCCCGATTTAACAGGTGTTTAACGGCAAAATAAACGGAGGATCAAATTGGTTAAATTTTTCAAAGTCGAGGTACTTAATTGGGCACGAAAAATTTGTTGAGGACAAATTGATAATTTCGCAATAGTCGAATGACCATTTTGGTAATAAACTCCATTTCATATTACGTTACGTCAGTTATAACGTAGAATCTGTATTGTCCTTTTGCAGATTATTTTCTGGGTTTCTCTTGAAATATCACTCACGCTCTGGGCGGTGCGCACTCACTCGAACAGTCACACTTTTCTTTCTCTCTTTCTCTCTACCGACTATCGGCGGCGACTGGGAGACTCAAAATCGTAGAACAATGCAGATGCAGTACAAGAATCTGGGCAGATCCGGACTGAAAGTGTCCCAGCTCTCATTCGGCGCCTGGGTCACTTTCGGCAACCAGCTCGACGTGAAGGAAGCCAAGTCCATCCTCCAGTGCTGCCGCGACCACGGCGTGAATTTCTTCGACAACGCCGAGGTGTACGCGAATGGCCGCGCGGAGGAGATCATGGGGCAGGCCATCCGGGAGCTGGGATGGAAGCGCTCCGACATCGTCATCTCCACCAAGATCTTCTGGGGCGGGCCCGGGCCCAATGACAAAGGTTTGTCCCGGAAACACATCGTGGAGGGCACCAAAGCCTCCCTCAAGAGGCTCGATATGGATTATGTGGACTTGATCTACTGTCACCGCCCCGATACCAGTACTCCGATTGAGGAGACGGTTAGGGCTATGAACTATGTGATCGATAAGGGGTGGGCGTTTTACTGGGGGACTAGCGAGTGGTCGGCGCAGCAGATCACTGAGGCGTGGAGTGTGGCTCAGCGATTGGATCTCGTTGGACCGATTGTTGAGCAGCCTGAGTATAATCTCCTCTCTCGCCACAAGGTATTATACTATTATTGTCTTTTACTTCAAATCTTGTGAAAATTGTGGTGTGCTGTTTTCTGGATTAGAAAATGTTTGTGTACGGATGGATAGATATATCATATATGGGGCCAGGGAGTACAGGAATGCTCCATTTCTATCCTTGCATATGTATATGAGCCTTTACCTGAGTTAAATTTAGGCCTTTCACCATAATTAATGCATTCAATATATTCCAAGTTGTTTTTTTTTTGCTGTATGTCTTGAAATGTGACTTTATTGTTTAATGTATGGAATCAATCTGTAGGACCATTTTATGACAGTGGCAGTGAAAATATTACATATTGGATTGGAACATGTTGTTCATGGTCATGTGCTATTTCAGTTATTTCTGATCTTGCTTGCTCATTTGGATCTGAACAATAAAGTCTGGTATACCTCCTCTAGCGACTTTTGGGCAGGGGTTCTGGGGCTTAGGATTAGTTTGGTGTATGTTGGGAAACCTAATGTATCAAAAAAAACTTATCTATCGTTAAATGAGCTTGATTGATTGATTGAATGCAATGGATGCTCCAAAGTTTTCTGTATTTTAAGATGCTATGATCTTATTAAATGAGCTTGATTGAACGCAATGGATGCAGGATGGATTGTTAATCCTAGTCTTTTTCTACTGCTTTCTCTATTTACTGCGCCAGTATTGTAATTGCTGTTGATAGATATGAATTTGCCTGACATTTACTACGTGGAGTGTATTGAGATAAAGAATGGTCTGATTCTTGCAGGTTGAGGCTGAGTACCTCCCTCTGTATAGTAACTACGGTATTGGTCTCACCACATGGAGTCCACTTGCTTCGGGAGTTCTGACTGGAAAGTATACCTCTGGAAACATTCCACCCGATAGTAGGTTTGCACTGGAAAATTACAAGGTAATTCCTCCATTTTCTTCTTGATTAAAAAAAAGGTAAGGTTTTTGTTTTACACTTTTCTAGTTGGACATGGCACTCCAATATATATTTGTAGTAAATTGATGATGGAACATATTCAAATACATTGAGGTACACTTGATCGATGAGTTAGAAAGCTTCTTTTTCCTTGTATATGCATAATATTGGGGTGAAATTATGATAAGCATGCTTATCCTATTTTGAGTTAAATGCATTTGTATTTGTACGTGTCCATATTTGTGTAATTTCATTTTATTTCTTTGTTCAATTGTCACTAATTTACCACAATTGAGCAATAATTAATTCTCCTATGATTCCTCAAGAAAAGAGTAAATCCTCTCGGAGTGTCGTCTTGCAGAATCTTGCCAATAGGTCATTGGTGGATGATGTGTTGAAGAAAGTGAATGGACTGAAACCAATTGCTGATGAGTTGGGTGTGTCTTTGGCACAACTCGCAATTGCCTGGTGTGCTACGAATCCCAATGTTTCAAGTGTTATTACTGGCGCCACCAAAGAGTCTCAGGTCTGCCCACTCTTTCCATGAGTTTGTTATTCTAAGCACTTGTGTTTGATTTCCCCTATCCCTAACTGAGTGTTGCTTTTCCTTAAAACATTTTATGTACATCTTAGTATATCTTGATAACATATGGTGAGCAAAAGAAATGCATTCAACATGTTATAATTTTTTGGGAAAGTTGCTTTTTTGGTCTATAAATTATTGACCATTAGTGAAATTGATCCCCAGATGACCAGCCAAAGAAAATGCCATTCTTTGTTGTTCTAAATTGTTGCAAATTTCATCCCTTTAGTGATGCCAAAACCAATAAAACTTGTAAAATCAAGGTTCATGGTCATCTAACTTTTAAATAAAATTGGAGAAAAATGGAAAATAGGTCACTAAACTTGTTGCGTTTGTGCAATTAAGTCATCGGACTAAAAACATTTGCAATTAGATATTGAACAAGCAAAAAAGTGCAACTTGCATCTTTTACAGTTTTCCATGTAATGATTAGTTAGTTGTTTGCCTACATGAAATATTTATTATCTTTCAGATGACATAGGAAAGAAAAAAAAATCGTTTTGGAAAAAAAAAAGAAGAGGGTAGAGGCACTTAATAATTTCACTTAAGTAGATGACTAAGCAATCATTACCTGGTAACCTGTAAGAAAAATTCAAATTGCGCATTCTTTGCTTGTTTTGATGATCTAATTGCACAAGTTTTTAGTTTAATGACTTAATTACACAAACCTAACAACTTCAATGACCTATTTGACACTTTTTCCGATAAAAGTTTACAAGACAATCTGATTTCCTGCTCCAAGTAAGATACGCACCTTACATTGTACCAATTATTGCTTTGCTGAATTGCTGGTACAGTGGTACATGGATATTCTGCTTTTAGCTTACTTGTACATGAAGTTCATGGGTTTGAGCTCTATGTTCATCTGTTTGAAGTAGCATTGCTATAATCTGATCTTTCATTGCTAATATATGCAGATTAAAGAGAACATGAAAGCTATTGAAGCCATTCCCAAGCTAGCACCTGTGATGGATAAAATTGAAGCTGTAGTTCAAACAAAACCAAAGCGCCCAGATTCTTATCGCTAGGTGCAAACCAAAGCGTCCATAATCCAGATTCATATTGTTAGGTGCGCTACATACATGAAGTCCTTTGTTCTAACTTCTAATATACATGTAGCCATTGATTTTCATTCCCTGCTTTCTTTGAACCTTTTGCTTTATTTCTGCAACAGAACTTTGTCGAGAACAGCATGCTGCTTTTGGTATTTTCATTTCAGTGGGTGCAATTGTGTTGATGCTGGACATATTTGTTGAAAACTGCATAAAGTTGGGTTGTACATTGTTGGTTTAATGGTTTCTGGTTTATATTATTCCATCTTGTTTTTAATCTAGCTTGTGTTTGTCTCCATGTACTACTGGAAAATAAACAATTTGGCAGTTGCCAGGATCTTGGAAATGGTTGCTTCCCAGAAGCTTAAAACTAGTTTCACCTGATTTTTTTTTGAAAGAGATAAATTTCATTAATTAGGATCCGAATACAAAGAAAGATAGGAGGGTCTATCAACCATTTTTTACACACTGATGTAGAACTAGACTCCCGAGTTAGCACTGTGCTAACTCTCGAGTTAACAGATGGGCAATCCTATTTGCGGTATGTTTAACAAAAGAAAGCATTCTTTGATATCTAGTAAAAGCAAATCGAAGGACAAATCTCCCCCAATTGAATTAAGACCAGAAAGCATTTCTTAGATATCTAGTAAAAGCAAATCCAAGGACAAATCTCCCCCAATTGAATTAAGGCCTTGAATGACGAGAGTTTATTTCTACATGAATATTATTCCTATTTTGAACTTTTGTTCAACATAAAGCTTCCTGAATTGTCATACCTAGTTGGAAGCTGAAAAGTTAATATATGAATCTGAAAAGTTAATATATGAATGTTGGAAGCTGAAAAGCTAATATAGAACAAAAATTGATATATATCAATAGTCAAGGGAACACTCATAGAATTAAATCTAAATTAAATTAATAAAGAAAACTGACCCTAAAAAACTAAAACTAATAAAAACTGGACTATATCACTTGGTTGATTTCCATATTTGAATTAATTAGACACCCCTAAATTTTGAAGGTGACACTTCTATAAAGAAAATAGAGTATTATGGATACAACTAAGCCAATTAAGTAACGTGACAAACTCTAAATAGACAGCCCCATGTTAAGGGTGGATTGCACTTGTGTGAAACCGTTTCATGGGTCTCAATTTGTGAGACGGTTAGGATCAACATAATTTATGCCATAATTTGGGCATGAGATGCATTGACTCATATAATAAAAAATTTTATCCATCTCATGAATTGAGAGTTGTAAGACGATGTCACACAAATTTTTGCCATTAAGGATAGATGAAGCCAATTTCTCCCATGGTGGACTACTACTTTTTAAGTCATTATAGACAATTATTAACATCATTACTAAATTCAGATCACTATACACTATGGATAAAACGAATGACAAATTAAGCAAATTAAGTGACAAACTGGTCTTTAGCAAATTCAAATTACTACTCACAGAATAGATAAAGTTAAGGACAAACTAATCCAATTAAGTAAAATGACAAACTCTAATAAACTACTCATATTAAGCTTAAAAAAAATCATTTTAGTAATTACACTATCGAAATTATAAAAATGTCACCGTATTTTATCCTTAATTTGTAGCCCTTGATCATCTTAGATAAACTATATAGGTTCCTATTTCTCTCCTAAGCTGCGATGAGTTCTTATATATATAGAATCCGGTTCATATGAGGACCACTCCTCAAGTGAGAACCCGTGGACAAATCCAAACCATTGATCTCAAAATCTGATGAATAGAAAATCAAGTAAAAGAAATCGGGTCATTTTCATAAATATTATAAACTTTTAAAATTTGTAATATTTATAAAAATGACCCAATCTTTTTTCTTTCTTTTTTTTTCCCTTTATTTTCAACTGTTAGATCTTCTAGATTCATGATTTGGATAAGTCCAAAAGTTCGCACCTAAAACATGAATCTCATGGGAGTCAAACCCTAATATATATATATATATATATATAATAGAGATCAAATGTGAATGGGGGTGTCCAGGTGAAACGTGAGGGTGGATGATAACTATAGATCTTACTAAAATCAACCGTTCATATTAAACAATGTTTTTAAAAAAAAGCGATGACATTTTGGTCATTTTAAGTATTTGTTGAAAGCTTAAGTTGCGTATTTCCAGTGATTAAGGTGTGCCATTTCAGTACTTAAGGTGCGCCATCAGTTCTACACTTGAAAACTTAATGTGTTTAATTGTAAAGCTTAAGGTGCATCAATTTAACACTTAAGGTGCGACATTATAACACTTAAGGTACACCATTTTAACACTTAATGCGCATCATTTTATCACTTAAGGTCCGCCATTTTTAAATGGTAGGAGGAGAAGGCATTCAGTTCTCAGATTTTAATTTTTTTTTTAAAATTTCATTGATTTGAGCCGTTGATCTAGATTTGATGGACTCATATCTCACCTCATCTTTGACCTGGGAGACTCTTTGCACATGAACTAATCCATATATATATATATATATATATATATATATATATATAATATTTGTTCACGTGCGATAGGCCTTCTCAGGTATAGTTGTGCAGTTAGAGGAGAACCATTGATTTTGCCTAAATCAACGTCCATGATCAGCAATGATCAAAAAAATGTAGTGGCAATTTGATCTTTTTGCATCTAGGTCAAATTTAAGGTGCGTGGTTTTTGTGCTTAAGAGTTGAGATGCATGGTTTTTGTGCTTAAGGTGCGTGGATTTGAGCTTAAAGTGCGTTAGTTGTTGAAACTTAAGTGCGTTGGTCTAAAACTATATGTGCTTGGTTTTCCTTCTTAAGGTGCATCGGCCTAAGGCTTTAAGTGCGTGATTTTCCTTATTTAGGTGTGTGATTTGTGTGTTTAAGGTGCGTCAGTTGTGAAACTTATGGGGCGTTTAGTTGTAGGGAAGGAATTAGGTGCGAAAGGAATTGCAATTCCATGTGAAAAGAATAATGTGGGAATAAAGTGATAGTTTAAATTCCAGTGTTCGATTTGTGTGTTTAAGGTGTGTATTTTGTGTACTTAATGTGCCTCATTTTAATGATTAAGATTATGTGCGTCATTTCTACACTTAAGATACATCCTTTGTGTGTTAACCGCATCCCGCACGGAAACTTGTCTTTTCACGAGCCCTTCAATATATATATATATATATATATATATATATATATATATATATATATATATATATATATATATATAAAAGTTTCAACAACTAACGCACTTTAAGCTCAAATCTACGCACCTTAAGCACAAAAACCATGCATCTCAACTCTTAAGCACACAAGATTTGACTATTTTATTTCTTATATTATTTTGATTATTTGTTACTTAGAAATTAGACTAGATACTTGAGCAAAAAATTTCACTTATAATTTTAAAATGAACCAAAAAGGGAAAGAAAATAAATACGGAGTAATTTTTTTAAGAAAAGAAAGAAAATGAATTTTACTTGCAGCCTTGCTTCACGCAACTAACACAATCGAACGGAGGGAGTTAGGCGATGCATTCGCACATTTGTTTTCTTTCACACACACGTAGCATCGTGGCCGTCCATTTCACGGTCTCTCGAAAACTACAGATTAGAGCCCATTTCATTACGTTATTTGTTGGCACGCTTTCCAATTTGGTTTGTTGGATTTCCACTTCTCACACAAAAGCGCGTGTAGGTGCGTTTTATTTATTTATTTATATTATATACTAGGTTTCTAATTTATATTAAAATAATACGTTATACTACATGCGTTCTCTATTTATACTACATGCGTTCTCTATTTAGTCTCTTATGTGACAATAAATGATTAGTTATCTTCATCCGATAAATCCCAATAAAAATATCAAATCAAAATTTTATGAGATGAAGTAAAAATTGG
>CP025656.1:16217966-16235049 GCA_003576665.1 Ipomoea trifida | reverse complement strand
ATTGCATGGACTCCACCACCCTCTAATATGTTGAAATGTAATATTGATGCAGCTATTCATGCTGAGTCAGTGGGTTTTGGAGCCATAATTAGGAGTCATGATGGGTCTTTTGTTGCTGCTCACAGTGGTCGCCTAAATTGTCCGCCCGATCCATACTCCGCTGAATCAATGGCGGCAAAGGAAGCTCTATCCTGGATCAAGACTCGGAATTTTAATAATATTATACTAGAGTCTGACTGTTTAAATTTTTGCTCAAGTTTTAATTCTGTTGGTCATGATTTTTCGTATGTTGGTATGGTAGTTAAGCAATGTCGTGAACTTGCTATTGACATCGGGAACGTTGTTGTTCGCCATGTCAGAAGGTCAGCGAATCATGTAGCTCATGTGCTTGCGCAGACGACTGGTTCTTCCTCTGTCCTTGGTTTTTGGGATGTTTTTCCTCCGGATTGTATTTCGTGTTTTTTTGACAGATTCAATATAAGGTTTGATGCTTTGTTTTTCAAAAAAAAAAAGATACTTGAGCAAAAAATGTCACTTATAATTTTAAAATGAACCAAAAAGGGAAAGAAAATAAATACGTAGTAATTTTTTTAAGAAAAAGAAAGAAAATGAATTTTACTTGCAGCCTTGCTTCACGCAACTAACACAATCGAACGGAGGGAGTTAGGCGATGCATTCGCACATTTGTTTTCTTTCACACACACGTAGCATCGTGGCCGTCCATTTCACGGTCTCTCGAAAACTACAGATTAGAGCCCATTTCATTACGTTATTTGTTGGCACGCTTTCCAATTTGGTTTGTTGGATTTCCACTTCTCACACAAAAGCGCGTGTAGGTGCGTTTTATTTATTTATTTATATTATATACTAGGTTTCTAATTTATATTAAAATAATACGTTATACTACATGCGTTCTCTATTTATACTACATGCGTTCTCTATTTAGTCTCTTATGTGACAATAAATGATTAGTTATCTTCATCCGATAAATCCCAATAAAAATATCAAATCAAAATTTTATGAGATGAAGTAAAAATTGGAAGTATGAGTAGTATTTTCTTAAAATAATTTCAAGTCTCCATAACTCCTGCTCAAGAGTCACACTCTTCTAGACCAAGGGGCAGGGGCTTGCCGGGAACAAGCAACAATCTAATCCTAGGTCATAATTGCATTTCTGATGTAATGGTTATTAAAATCAGAATGACAATTTCAAAATCTATCTCTTCTAAGAGCAACCCCAATACTTGTAGTTTTTATTTTTATTTTATTTTATTATTTATTTATTTATTTATTTTTTTTTACATATATGACTAAGAAAGATAAGATGAGAGAAAAGAAAAAATAAAAAGAAAAAAGATAAACATAAATGTTAGAATAAAAAAAAATTTCTTAAATAATGGATTTACGCGCGCCTAGAGGGTGCCTTATGTGCTCAACACGTATAGATAGAGAATTTTTTTTCATTTTTCTCTCTCCTCCTAGTCCCACAAAAAATCATATCTCCCGCAAATTAAATTTCTGTCTCTCATCTCTCCTTCAACTCATCATCTCTCACATCCAACTCATAAAAAAACTAAGAAAAAATTGTTGATGGAGATGCTCTAGGATCTCCAATGGTTGTAGCTTTTGAGAAGTTTTTGCATGTTTGACTAAGAAAGAAAATATGAGAAGAAAGATAAAAAAAAAAAAAGAAAAAAAAAAAGCAAAAACAAAATCTGATTAAGGGAAGTTTTTTTTTTTTTGAATACAACTGACCCTATTACATTGTAGTATCTGAGACTCGAACTTATGACCTCCCATATGAAGGTGGCCACTACATGCCAATTGAGCACAAGGTGCTTGACTAATTAAGGAAAGTTAAGAAAAGACAAATAATAAAATGAAAAAAGACAGTACAACATTTTTAATTTTACTTGTATGTCAACAATCAACATTAAATTTTTTTGAATTTTTGAAGGGGAATTTTTTTTTGAATTAATTTAACTTAAAGTGAGAAATCTAATGAATAATGTACTCTGTATAAAATAAGAGCATCTTTATCAGTTCTTGATTTTTTTTTTTTTTTTTCGTTTTTGAAGTGCCATTAGAAAATAGAGAGGAAGACAAGAAAAAAGAAAAAAAATGTTGACAACATATAAAAAGAATTGAAAAACATGCTAAATACGCGCCCAGTAGGGGCGTGCTATGCAAGCGCCTACTGGGCGCGATTCTTGCGCTCCGCGCGGGAATTAAATGACTTTGTTTTTCCTTTTCTCTCACTTGACGGGCCCCCACAAAAAACTAAAATTTGCAAGACAAAAAATCAACTAAAAATCACTCTCCACATTTATTAAAAGCCAACTCCTAAATTTTTTACTAATTCAAAAATCATCAAAAACTCATTGTTGGAGATGGTCTAAAACAATAGAAAGCAATAAAAAGCTGTGGAAGTGTAGAATACAAACGCTAAAGTGGAGCGTGGAGTCACAAAAGCTAAGGTGTAAAATGATATTATAGGAAATAATAAAGAAAAATAGAAAAAAAATAAAAAGAAAGAAGAAAAGATCTTGCATCTCAATCCGACTCCATGGCCCATCGACCCATCCCTTCCGGATAAACTCTCACGTGTTCTTCCATTTCGCAAATCCCAATGCTATTTATATTAAGACTCGCACACGTTTGAATTCGATTCAATCCCTTGATACACATTCGCCTACACATTTCTGTTTGAGAGAGAGAGAGAGAGAGAGAGAGAGAGAGAGAGAGAGATATGGAGAAGGCAATTGAGAGACAAAGGGTTCTGCTTCACCACCTACGACCTACTACGTCTTCCTTCGATTGCATCGAATCCTCTATTTCTGTGAGTCTATCTCGCGCAAGTGATCTTGATTTTCGTTTCCTTGTTGCTGGATTTCTTCATGTTTGATCCGGATTTATTATCTGCTTGTAGCGGGTTTATAATTTCGTCTGAATTAGCTGATTTTTTAATTATTTTTTAATTCCTTTTGAATTCGATCTTACTGTTGCTGAAATTTTCATTCCCGTTGGCTCGGTTTTCCGATATTGTTACGCTGTTTAATTGGTGTGATAGATTTGTGTTAATCACATAATAATTCTTGATTATACCCAGATTTACTCTTTTTGTGCTCAAGTATCCGTTTTAAATGAGAAAAGATGTAAACTTTGATTCAGGACTCAGGAGTAGTGTTGATGACTAAAAAAGCTGAGGAAGGTGAAAGGAGAAAGTGAGATAAAAGAGGAAAATCAATTTTTTAGACAATCAGCCTTAGTATTTCGGATATATATACTTAATTAATAACTTATAATTATATTCTATGTATTAGTGTATTAACGTGTCTGTGTGTATCTTTTATATGTCACTGCATAAGTATTTTACTACTGTGAGAAGTTTAAAAATGGTGCGCATGCCACACACATGTTCTGTCTGAGTATCTAACATGTTGTCTTCAATCTATCAACTAGGCATCTGTATGTGCTGCTGGGGATAGTGCTGCATATCAGAGGAATTCTGTTTATGGAGATGATATAGTCATTGTTGCGTAAGCGTTTGTTTCTTCAATTTGCATTTTCTTTAATTCACTCTTTAACACTTCAAAAAGTATTGAGATTCAGAGAAGTTAATTGCTGATTGACCAGTGTTTCCATATAATGATTTTGTTTTTTTTTTTGGTTTTGGTTTTTGTTTATATCAGATTGTAGTTTGTTGTTTTTATCATGTGATTTTCTAATCCTAAGTATCTGTAATTCTTGATCTATGCAGTGCATATAGGACACCTCTTTGCAAATCAAAGAGGGGTGGCTTCAAAGATACTTACCCAGATGATTTACTTGCCTCTGTGCTAAAGGTTTGTTCTTGTTGCTTTGTTCTACTGAAAGTTGTAATCTTCTAATTCTTCTGATTTCTTTTTTTCTAAAATAAATATTTTTTACAGGCATTGGTTGAGAAAACTAATTTGAACCCTAGTGAAGTTGGGGATATAGTTGTGGGTACAGTCTTGGCCCCTGGATCTATAAGAGCAAGTGAGTGCAGGATGGCTGCATTTTATGCTGGATTTCCTGGTATGTTTGTACACTCTTGGTGTGTATAAACTCTGTTCTGTTGGTAAAAAATAATTAATGTTAATATGGTTTTGGCTCTGTGCAGAAACTGTTCCAATTAGAACTGTGAACAGGCAATGCTCTTCTGGTCTCCAAGCAGTTGCAGATGTTGCTGCAGCTATCAAAGCTGGATTTTATGACATAGGTAGACTGTTGCCTTTTATAAATGTTACTTTCAGTTAAACCCACACAATGAGGACTTTAATATTTACAGATTAAATTTCATTTTCTGAATTAGGCATTGGGGCTGGCTTGGAGTCAATGACTGTAAACACCATGGCATGGGATGCCTCAGTCAATCCTAGAGTATGTTTCCTTTCGTCATGAATATTTATTCTTGGGTTTCTTTTGAAAATGAATAAATAATATCCATTGGTGAAGTATGCTGATCTAGATTCATATTGAAACAGGTTAGTACAATACAGCAAGCTCAAAATTGTCTTCTTCCCATGGGCGTTACTTCTGAAAATGTTGCGCATCGCTTTGGTGTGACACGGCAAGAACAAGATCAGGCAGCTGTAAGTTGGTATCTATTCATTTACATCTTCATCAATTAGTAATGTTATTGATTAATGTCCTTTCTTTTGTGGTATATTTATTAGGTTGAGTCACATAGGAAGGCTGCTGCTGCAACTGCTGCTGGAAAGTTCAAAGATGAAATAATACCCGTGACAACAAAGGTAATAGATTTCGCTTAAATTGTTGTTGTATATGTTTTTAACATACTAATTATTCTTCTGATTTCCTGTTATGGAACTAACCAATTATTTTGTTAATTAAGATTGTTAACCCAAAAACTGGAGATGAGACTACCGTGACAATCTCTGTTGATGATGGGATTCGTCCAAATGCCAATATTGGAGACCTGGCAAAGTTGAAACCTGTGTTCAAGAAAGATGGGACCACCACTGCTGGTAATTAGAAATTCACTTGAAATTTACTGGGATAAATTATGTAGGAATATATCATTTTGATTTTTTTTTTGTTTAATGAATTATAGGAAACTCTAGTCAAGTTACTGATGGGGCTGGTGCTGTACTGCTTATGAAGAGGAGTCTTGCAATCCAGAAAGGACTTCCAATCCTTGGTGTATTCAGGTTTTATTCTTGCCAATAGCATTGTAAAATGTATTTCCAATGAATTACGAGACTTGGCACCAAGCCTTATTCCTTACATGCTATGTTGGGTCCTCCAATTAAGTTGTCATAGTTCTCAAGTTAGTATATGGTCTGTGTTGCAGGACTTTTGCTGCTGTTGGTGTAGATCCTGCTGTAATGGGCATTGGTCCAGCCGTGGCAATTCCGGCAGCTGTTAAATCTGCTGGACTTGAACTCAATGATATTGATCTTTTTGAGATCAATGAAGTGAGTTGATTTGACTTCTCTTTTCTTTCTGTTTTATGCATCGAGTTACTTCTCAATTCCAAGTGATTGTAATATTGTTGCTCTCCTGCAGGCATTTGCATCACAGTATATATACTGCCAAAAGAAGCTGGGACTTGATCCAGAGAAGATCAATGTAAATGGAGGTGCCATGGCTATTGGCCATCCTTTGGGTGCAACAGGTACATGTTCTCAAAAAAAGTAGATAAATCTTGTTCTTACACATTTTGGTGCGGTCTGCTTTTGCTGCAATCAATAGCACACTTTACAGAATTACAGGGTGACTTAATGGTTATTCTATTAACTTACTAGTGAATGGCAATTGCTTGACGTGCTTTTATTATTCTGCAATTTGCATTTCTTAAGGAGCTCGGTGTGTTGCAACTTTGTTGCACGAGATGAAGCGCCGTGGCAAAGACTGCCGCTATGGTGTGGTTTCCATGTGCATAGGTACATTCTTTCTTCTTCCTACCCTTCCCCTTCTGTTCTTTAACCTTTAAGAGGGAAAGAAAAATCCAAAAACAAATGGGAACATCGACATTATTCGTTTTCGTTTTCAATTTTGTGAGCATTCTCGTCTTCAGATTAGTACACGAGCGTGTTTTCTCTAATTGCCTGCTAATGTTATCGAACAGGCACGGGAATGGGTGCTGCTGGTGTTTTTGAGAGAGGCGATGCTTGCGATGAGCTCACCAATGCCCGAAAAGTCGAAACTCATGGCTACTTGTCTAAGGATGCTCGGTAGACCTCTCATGGTGTATAGGTCTCTTGGTTTCATCAATAAATTATGAAGTGGGAAGCAGTGACATCAATAAGTAAAATTTTTAAAGGTAGTAGCCTAAGCCTAGGGAAGTTTTTACTATGGCACTTCAATTGTATGATTGGATTGGAAATTCCCAGACTTTAATAATATGTTGTATTATTTCATGGATCTAAACTTTCCACTAGTGAAGGAAGAAATTTGGCTGCGTTTACTTTAATTTTCTTTTTCTTTTCCTGGGAAGACCTTTTTTTTTTTTAAAAGTTACTAAACAGACAATTATTAATGGTCCCACACAGTTATATGAACTATACTATTAAATAATATACATTCAGTACACAAATAATGTATTTTTAGTATATTAAAAATGTAGATTGTATTTAGGAAAAATCCATTATTTGAGTACTGAATGTATATTATTTTGTATAACGTACGGTACACGAATAATGTAAGTGTTAAAATGTAGTTATGTAGTTTTTATTATGATCCATTGTGTGGACCATGTAATTTGTCATAAACCAAACAGATGTTTTCTCATGTGTTGGTGCAATGGTGCATGGAGACTACCCATGCCTATAAAGGTGTTTTAATTTCATTTTTTATTTTTTATAAAATAAAAACTAAGTACAATATAACATCCTTGAATGATATATATTTTTTAATCTTTAAATTTACAGAGTTTTTTTCCAGCACCCTTTTATTATGGTAACTATGATTCCAGGAAATTTGCTAGTGCTAAGCTTATATTTATGTTTTTGTTGAAAAAGAAAAATACATTAATAAATATAAAAAATGTTGCAGCATACTAATCAATGAGAACTGGTGTAATCCTGGATGTTGATTTATTTATAATTAATTTATTACAATTATATAATTTTTTTTAATGAATAATATAATACCCCGTTTCTTATTATATGATTAAATAAATAATATTTAATTTTCTCAAAGATTTATAATGTTTTAATTTTCTTTAAATTTTTAAATATTACAAAGGTAATGTTTAAACAATTATTGATATTTGATAATGACACAAAATCCAATATTATATTTTCCTTACTAAAATGTATTACAGTACTATTTATAATATGACTTTTAAGTCTATAATAAAAAGTGGTAAAATATATTTTCTTTTAGTCTATAATAAAAAGTATTACAGTACTATTTATAATATGACTTTTAAGTCTATAATAAAAAGTGGTAAAATATATTTTCTTTTAGTATGAAGTATTAATTAATAAAATGATTGTTAATTATTTTTAAAATTTAAAGTAATATTAATACTATTAATTTTAATTATCGAATACATGAATTTTACTATCAACCAATAAAAATAAATTTTAAATAATTCTATCCAATAAAAAAGTAACACAATCATTTCCATCAACTACTCAAAATGATTTTTTAAAAATGATTTTTAAACACCATCTTTTACTATAAATAAAATAGTAGAAAATTGAAACAAGGATCCTTAGAGATTCCATACATGAAAAGGGTAGCTGGGTAGGGTTAGGTTGACTCTGTACAATGCACTCTTTGTTCATAATTACTTTCTCAACCTTCTGAAATACAAAAAGTCAATATCGCCTCCATTGAGGCTCGAACCCACAACCTCTCATATGGGAGTGCAACTTGGTGCCACTAGACCACAAGGTCTTGACATAGAACTAACACTTTGTGTATACAACTAACACTTGTATACATCAATGATGATAAGCTCCTAACATGAGGTTAGGGGAGCTTTAATTAAGCTTAGTGAAAGAGCTAAATAAAAGCATAGATGAGTAGATGTAAGGCTTCACAACAAAAATGTTTAGGCCACTGACAAGAAGTTATTAGGGTTGGTTTGGGGTATAGTGCTAATACAGTTTTTTGACTTACTCACAGTTTTGGTCCCTATTTGTTGGTTCACCTAGTTCTGGAATTGAAGCAAACCATAACTCATGCATGAATAATCAAATTTAAAATCCTACTACAAATACTGGACACATATTGGCAGTCACAAAAAACATCCCAACTGCCAGTTAGTTGTAGTTCATCAAGTTCAATCAATTGTAATTAAACAGTGACAGTAAGCCTACAGTACAGACACGAAATACATCGTTGTTATATCTACCAACTTCTTAGGCTGTAGTCAAATCCAAACCTCATTCTGTGTCAGGTGAGCCTCCCGGAACAAGCTGCATTTCACAAAGAGGTGGTTTTAGAACTAACTTGTCACACACAAAAAGGCATAATGCGATACCTAAGGAATTAAAATAAAGGAGCGACGATAGCAGAAACAGCAGGCTAAATCATTATAACTAAATACTAATACTCACAATGGCAATGTTGTTTCCATTGAGCAAGATCTGATCAAGTTTTGTTATTCGCCGTCCTTCAGAGGTGATCTCACTGCAATATAAGGCTCAGTAAATATTGAACAAAGAAATCTTTGAGTGATCAATTATGTTAAAAGTATGGACAATGGAGAACTTGACATGATAAATGAAAAAGTATAATGCTCATGACTATAGCTCAATGTTCAGAAATTCACATGACAAGCATTTAATATGAAAACAATAGTAACAAATGCAGAATAAAAGAATTGTGGTTGCATCAAAATGAAAATCTCTTGAGCTCAATGGTAGATTAAAATACTAAATTGCCAAAGTTGTTTTATTCTGCAATACATAAACATTTAAGTGCTTGGTCCTGCTTCAAATGCTTTACCACATTACTTTGGCTAGTTTGCCAAATAAAATGAAAAGCGGTTATGTGTAACAGTGTAAGGGCTATACGCACACATACATATAAACAATGTGTTTGTAAACTCACTTCATCCTTTTCTTCAGGTAAAATAATGAGAGACTATATTAAGTAAAAAGCTGAGTATTCAACTAATAGAAGAGATGATAAATAATTTTCCCTTAGTAATTCCTATTTTAATTATTGGCTTCAGAGAAAATAATTGAAAATGCAATAACCCTTAAATTGAAGCAACCCTAATTTCAATAGAGGAACGTACTATTCAGTGACATCTTCGAGGACCATGTTAACATAAACATCAAATCCTCTAAGTGTTCCAACAAGCTCCTTATCCCCTTTCATTATGACCCAGATTTTGGACCCAATGCAGCGATCAATTAGCTCTGCAAATAAAAAAATTTAAAAATATCTTCAAAAATCTATATCTAGCAGAAAAATTAAGAAAAATAAAAAAGAGTACAAGGCAACATACCGGATGGAAGCAACTGAGATGGATTGTTCGAAGACATGGTGATGCGAGAAAGAGAGGGTTTTCTGCTCTCTCTGCTGGTACAATAGCTACTCTGCAGTTAGTAATTTAGGGCACTCTGAGTTTTCTTAGGCCTTTAACACAAAGGACATATTTAAAAACGTATAAATTTTAATTAAAAACCTAATTTATACAACCTACCAGATTACTTTGAAATGTACAAAAACAGTTAAAATGTCAAATTGACCACTATGATTTACACAATTTCAGAATATTTTCTATCACTTTTCTTTTTTCCAGTAATTTCTACTTGAATTTATCTGCTTGCATGAAAGCAGGCAGTGGAACGCCATAATCCACAAATTGTTGAAACTAGCTTGGCTTTTCTAGCTCAAGAATCAGCCCGCTCTTGCTAATGGCATCACACAGTTGACACAGCTGTGTACTTGATAAATAGACTGCCATCACCACTAATAAATAATAATACTCCCTTTGGGCTGCTCTATAACAAACCACCTAATTATGGTTTTGGGTGGCTTTGCTCCCATTGTTATGACCAGTTAATCACTATATAACGCTTCCCATTGTTATGGGCTTATGGCCATATAACCACTATATAACATTTTCGCTTACTACATGTGTCTTTATAGGTTATCGTACATCTTTCCACAGTTATCATTGTCCCGATCCTAGCATTGGGAAGAAATCCATTGCTCGGCATGTCCATTTTGACAAAACTAATCTTTCATTTGTGAAATTTTTGCATAATCAAGTTTCCAAGTCAAAGCAACCAGTTAATTCTCCATGGGCAGTAGGTTATTTCAGGTTGCCTGGAAACATTGATCCTAATATTGTTGTTCCCATGCAGTCTATAGAAACAATTAAACATAGGCATCATCTACGGCATAGTCACAAGCAACAGCAGTAGCTTGAAGAGCTATTCATGGCTGGGGGGGGGGGGGGGGGGGGTGCAACAGTGTAGCCAACACTACTTTCTCAATTGGTTGAGAATTATCTGTGTCACCAACACCACTTTCACAATATTCCCCAAGCCCGTTGCTAAAGAACCTGCCATACCCATGCCTCTTATGGTGGATAATTCTCTATGTTTAAAGATCTATTCAAGTCATTAGAGCTAATAATTCATAGTCCAAACTTAAAAGCTCAAAATTTAGAGACAAACCCAATAACTCATAATAAAATACAAACTTAAAGTCTGAACAATGTCTTCAAATGCAAATGCAAACTTAGACTGATAGGCATTCACAAAATAACATCCCTGGAAAAAGCCTTCCATCTTCATCAATTAGTCACTTAAACCGTCGAACGCCAGGCTACCAGTGTTATTAAGTCGTTTTCTCATATTGGGGGTGTTTGGCAAACGGCTGATAGCTGGTTGGTTTAGCTAGTAGTTGATGGTTGATTGCGTTAACTGGTTTGACCAGCTGGTTGTATTAGTTGGTTATAAAAAACTGTTTGGTAAATTAGCTGTTTATTGGTAGCTGATTGAATGTAAAATGACATCTAACGGTATTATTATTATTATTATTATTATTATTATTATTATTATTATAAAATAACAAACACACCACCCATTTATAAGTAAATTCCATTGATTTCAAAGGACAAAATAGTCAATATACTCATTAATCCCAACAAGCTAATAGAAAAAGCTACATTCATTAGCTTTTCAATTTTCAGCTTATTGGCCCAATAAGCCAAGGCCAATAAGCCATTTACCAAACACTTCAAAATAGCTTATTGGTTAGTCAAAAAGCTAAACTTTGTCAAATAAGCTAAAATTTGGCTTATAAGCCAAATTTTAGCTTATTTGACCAAGTTTCAAAATAGCTTATTCGTAGTGACATGTATTATATATATGAATTTTTGAACGTATCACGTACACATGCATTTATATAATTTTATAAATGCAGAGATTAGTAGAAGAGGAGAAACTAAACTCCTTCAATCTTCCTATTTACACACCATCTCTAAAGGAAGTAAAAATAATTGTTGAAAAGGAGGGATTATTCTCAATTAATGTTTTGGAGGGTTTCACACATGATTTTAGTGAACCTTTGAAGGATGCAAAGGCAATTACCAACACAATGAGAGCCGGGGCTGAGTCCTTGGTTGTTAGCCATTTTGGAGGAGGAATTATCGATCAAGTTTTTAATAAGTATGAAGAAATGGCTGGTGAATTCATGGCCGAATTTGAGAAGGAGGATTTCTTCATTATTGTTTCCCTCACTAAAATTTAAAAGAAATTACTAATTCAAAGTTGTGCACCCCGGCCCATTCAATTCCATATATGTACTACTACTAGTACTGAAAATAAGAACCATTGCTAAAATAATTTTTCTGTTATTACTGCGAAAAGGAAAATAAATATACACATATTTACAACTCTATTGGATTGAACTTTGTGTTCATTTTATTCTGTTGCATATTCACTACAACAAAATATTATGTTAACTCTATTGGATTGGACTTTGTGTTCATTTTATTATGTTGCATATTCACTACAACTAAATATTATGTTGATTTGCCAACTACCATGTGATGGTACACGATTACCATTTTAAATTAGTAGTGATATCATCAAGTCTTTTCAGATTCATTTTGGTTATTTGATTTGCGCTTTCTACGTGTGAGGGAGAGCTTCTAAGCTATACAATTCAAACTGCTTTCTCTTAAAAGGGTATTTTATATATATACTAGTGCAAACCCACTTTCCTTTCTAATGTAGGACAAATGTTTTCTCAAGCATTTTTTCCACCTTCATTTTCCAAACTCAAATGGGTCTACGATACTTTGAGAATATAATTAATTTCTCATTTATCCATTATTCGTTTTAAGCGTACAATATATCGATTTCTTCATTTCACTACGAAGAACCCATATCTATTTCGACCCAATCTAAATATGAAGTGGACCCACATATATTTGCACCACAAAATAACTACTTCAACTATCATTTTATGCTATTTTCCCAATATTTTTTACAACTCGGGAAGGATTAGTTAAAATCCAAGTATTATTACCAATTATTGAATCCATTTCATATTAAATTTCTTATTTCATATTAAAGTTCTTAGACTTCATAGCATCATCACAAGTCTTAGGATCCTCGTGCCAATCATATTTATAAATACAATGAAAAGGTCTCTAAAGATTCCATTGATCTCTCCCTAAAATACATTTGAAAATCAAGACAATTTTTTCCCCTTGTTTCTAGCTTGTTTGCTTCATCTAAGCTCAGACACATCAGTTAGGAGGTAAATCCTTAATTCTAGTAACCAATGGAAATATATTTTCATTAAAGATGGCATCTCTATACTCTATAACAATATTAATTGAAATATAGTCATTCAGTTATATAATTATATTACAAAGAACATGTACGGAGATTTACATTTCTGCGTGGATCTTAATAAGGGGAAGAAGAATGAATCATCACAAATGGGATGGAGGATGAAAAATAACCATATATTTCAAATTATTTATTATCATCCCCTATTGATAGCAATTGTCATTAACAAACCCTCAAAATAATTTGTCTCAACAACAAATGGAAATATTTTTTTTTTTAAAAGTCAATGACTTCATTGTTGTGGATGAAAAGTAAGTACTCCACTCTATTACTCTTATTAAATTAAATAATTTAGTGGCTATAACAAAATATAATACATATGCATTTCTTTAATTTAGAATTAGATGTCTAAATGCCTTTATTCAAAAAAAAAAATATTCATTATCAAAAAATTATTCATTAATTTTATTATCTTTATTTTCTACAATGCAAATATTCCTTACCCTGAAATTAATTAATTAATTATATTCACTACATTGTCCATCGTTTCTTTTACCGCTATCTTGTAATTAAATATCAATGTTATACAAAATATGTTTTATATATATATTTATTTACCAAATATTTTATTTAATACCATGGAAAAAATAAAAATTAGTTTGAAGTCAATCATATTCAATTTGTTGACAAAGATAGTATTTGAATAATCCAAGAAATTCAAGTAGGAAACTACCCCGTAATATCTCTAGACTACATCATAGTTGTCGATAAATCATATTTCTTTGTTAATTAAGATGGTTTAAAATGTATTAATTTTTACTACCTTATCGAATTGTAATCCTTAAATAAACTAGCAATTTCTCTCTCCACGATAACTCATTCAACAGTAATTATTGAACCAAAAAGTACCTCAAATAGAACACCTAAAGGACTGATTTTTTTTTTTTTTTTTTTTTGTTGTTGTTGTTGTTGTTGTTGTTGTTGTTGTGAGCATGAGGGACCTAACGGCCCCTAGATCAGCGGCGGCGACAAGGGCGACAAGTAGAAACACTCAAAGCATCCCGCTAAAGAAGAACATTAATCCCATATGGAGGTAGATCAAGAATAGTAGTACCCCACGCCGTATCTTACGCTAAGTTTGCTAAGAAATCGGCACACTGGTTACCTTCTTTGAGGGTGTGGACAATCGTAATAGATTGGAAGCTGCCCAAGAGGTGCTTAAAGTCCGTTAGTAAGGTATTCGCATTCCAAAATCTGGACCACCGCCTCAAAGTCCACTTCAGCAATGAGATTGACAACACCTCTATTTTTAGCAATAACAAGCCCTTCCCGAAGACCCCAAAGCTCGACGATGAAACTGTTTGTAGACCTAATGTTAACCATGAATCCTACAATCCAATGACCATGGTGATCTCTCAATAGTCCACCTACGCTGGCCAGCCCAATCCATCTTGCGCTAAAAGGGTTCGACTCAAAGTAAAATTTTATCTAAACTCAATTAAGTTTCATATTTCTTGAGCATGGATCAGAATCCGAAGCAACAGTGACCTAGTGATAAGCCATAATTTGGCTTATTTGTGCACATCATTTATCCTCATTTTGCATGGAGTTTAAGGTGATTGCTGTGAAAATCACATGCATAAACGAGCAAGGAAGGAAGCGATTTGCATGAGAAAATGAGTGAAGAAAGTTCAAAACGAAGGCACAAAAGCACGAAAGAAATCGAGGAGGAGGTCTCAATCACTGTCACAGTCATGAATGTGACCGTGAACTGCAAGCTTAGCTTGGGGATTTGTCGGAGGAATAAATACAAACTAGTGAGTAGCTAGTCAATTGTTTTCCTTCTCTAAATTGCAATATTCCATTAACTTTTCAGTTTTTTATAAATACAAAACTCTAAGGCATCTTAACACAAATACATATTAATAATTAATTATCATACAATTATATAAAATTATATTAATTAAATAAATTATTATAAAATATAAATTATACAATTGTAATACATTTGCATCTTGGCCTGACCCGACCCGACATGTCTCATGGTGAGACGGTCTCACACAAGTTTTTGCCAAAAAATAATATTTATGTTGTTGTTGTTGTTCGCAGCAAAGCAACCTGCTGCGATTGCAGTATTTTTTTTTTTTATTGTGATCGCAACCATTTTTTTCATTAAATATTTATAAAAATAATTTTTCGTAGTAAAGTATGTGAGTATTTATGAAAGGTTTGAAACGTACCGTAAAATTAATAAAAAATTTGTCTGGTTTTAATAGAAGAAAACAAATTTGGTAGAGAATATTCAAAAGTTTGGGGTTAGAGGGCTGGATTTCATCTATTTATATTAATGAAGAAAAAGTCTACAAAAATCGTATTCTGATAGAATCTATGAAAGTTAATAACTTTTTGAATAGCAGTAGACTTTTAAAAACTCTATAAAATTCTGAATCAAATACCAGTATACTTTTAAAGAGTTTTGAAAATCCTGGATCCAATACCGGTAGAGTTTTAAAGAGTTTTTAAAAGTCCAAATTTAATAGCAGTAATATCATATTATATATGTAAAGATTAGATACTGTATATTATTTTGGTAGAGATTTATTTCTTGCCTTGTTTAGGTAGATTGATTGAAAGTGTTTTAGGTAAGATTGAGATAGTAGCCTTGTATATATTTTGCTCTGCTCTGCTCTCAGTGAATAATACAAAACTTCTCTTCATTTTCTTCTTCTTCTTACTGTATTAACAAAACTAGTATTTTACCCGTGCGATGCACGGCAACAATTATGATATGATGAATTAAGGGAGAAATTTACAAAATGGAAAATCATTGTAGAATTGTATGAATGAAACTATGATGATATATTATAATAACATTTTACAAATTTTAAAAAACTTCTTTGTATACAATGTTTGTTGTGGAATTACTTTGGGTGTTCGCCTTATCACAAATTAAAATCTTCAATCCATTTGGATTGGTGACTCTTGAATCAGTAACATATAATTGTCCATGACTAAATAATGGTCTTTTCAAAAAGTGGCCTAAGTGATTGACCTTTGACTCTTGTTAATCGTCATTGCATAAGAGGTAGACGATTAGAGGGAATTGTCTTCTTTGAAATTTAAAAGGCAATCTCAAATCTGAAGGAGTTAATGACATTATTTGAATCAAGATTTTATGATATGCACTACTTCCAGATAATACATTTGCTTCTAAAACATGATTTCCAAGTTTAGTAATAACCATCCTTGTCCCATTACACAAACCAACTGAGTGGTCAATATTTTCAAAGCATAACCGGAGTACCTACTTTCAGCCTGAGTTCATGATTAGGCACACCAGAACACTTGATCCCATTTAAAAATTCAGGCCTGTGCACATAAGCTAATAGATCAACATTTAAATCTGATTTGCAAGCACTTTCAAAGCTGAAATATGTATTTCCTTCATATGTGTTTAAAGAAGTCATATATTCATTGATAGAGTCAACCACATCAAGTGTTGGAGCCAATATTGCCCTCTTTCTCAAGTATGTTGGATCATTAAAAATATTGGAGTCTGATATGGATATGTACTTTCCACAATAGTTGCAATGAGATCTCTAGAACATTTCAAAAAATTCTCTTCTGTATAGTAATGTTTTCACATCCAATTGTTTGCCCCTAAATTTCTCCATCTCATATGTTCGCAATCCATTATGAGAATTGCTTTAGCTTTTCATAATCAGTATTTGAGGATGAGCTTTGAAGTCGCATATTTTTTGTCAGACGTAACACTTTACAGTATGACCACAAGTAAGATGCATTTATTGTTGCATTAACAATATCATGTCTACTTCCTTTTGGGATAACTGGCAAAATTTGTTGAAAGTCTCCGCCAAATACAATAGTTTTCCCTCCGAAAGGCATTTCTAAACTTTTTGGATTGCAAAAACGCAATACAGCACGCATACTTCTATCAAGTGCTTCAAAGTAATGCTTATGCATCATTGGTGCTTCATCCAAATTATAAGTTTGCACTTAATAATGAGTTCTGCAAGATGACTACCTTGTTTGATATTACATGTTGTATCCTCATTTAGGTTTAGGGGAATTGCAAACCTTGAATGTGCAATCCTTCCGCCGGGTAATAATAGAGAAGCTATACCACTTGAAGCAACATTAAGAATTATTTCTCCCTTTGATCTCAACGATGCCGAAAGAGTTCTCCAAACTAATGTCTTTCCAGTTCCTCCATAATCGTAGGCAAAAAAAACTCCTCATTGATTTGATACCAACTTTTTGTGCTCTTCTTTAAGTTCTGCTTTGTCATAACACAT
>CP025656.1:16179006-16194335 GCA_003576665.1 Ipomoea trifida | reverse complement strand
AAATTCCAACAATCAAATTACTATATGATGTATATTATAGTATTAAAAAAATATTACTATATTAGGTTAATATACATAATTAAATTCCTCTCATGATAATATTCAAAAAAATTCCAACAATCAAATTACTATACGATGTATATTATAGTATTAAAAAAATATTACTATATTATGTTTAGTTCACGGAATGAATTTTAAGGGAATAAGAATAGTATTACATAGGATCTTGTGATTAAATCAGCAAAAGGTCCAGGGGAGGTGAAAAAATGTATTAATTTTTACTACCTTATCGAATTTTAATCCTTAAATAAACTAGGAATTTCTCTCTCCACGATAACTCATTCAACAGTAATTATTGAACCAAAAGTACCTCAAATAGAACACCTAAAGGACTGATATGTTTTTTTCTTTTTTTTTTTTTGTGAGCATGAGGGACCTAACGGCCCCTAGATCAGCGGCGGCGACAAGGGCGACAAGTAGAAACACTCAAAGCATCCCACTGAAGAAGAACATTAATCCCATATGGAGGTAGATCAAGAATAGTAGTACCCCACGCCGTATCTTACGCTAAGTTTGCTAAGAAATCGGCACACTAGTTACCTTCTTTGAGGGTGTGGACAATCGTAATAGATTGGAAGCTGCCCAAGAGGTGCTTACAGTCCGTTAGTAAGGTATTCGCATTCCAAAATCTGGACCACCGCCTCAAAGTCCACTTCAGCAATGAGATTGACAACACCTCTATTTTTAGCGATAACAAGCCCTTCCCGAAGACCCCAAAGCTCGACGATGAAACTGTTTGTAGACCTAATGTTAACCATGAATCCTACAATCCAATGACCATGGTGATCTCTCAATAGTCCACCTACGCTGGCCAGCCCAATCCATCTTGCGCTAAAAGGGTTCGACTCAAAGTAAAATTTTATCTTAACTCAATTAAGTTTCATATTCCTTGAGCATGGCTCAGAATCCGAAGCAACAGTGACCTAGTGATAAGCCATAATTTGGCTTATTTGTGCACATCATTTATCCTCATTTTGCATGGAGTTTAAGGTGATTGCTGTGAAAATCACATGCATAAACGAGTAAGGAAGGAAGTGATTTGCATGAGAAAATGAGTGAAGGAAGTTCAAAACGAAGGCACAAAAGCACGAAAGAAATCGAGGAGGAGGTCCCGATCACTGTCACAGTCATGAATGTGACCGTGAACTGCAAGCATAGCTTGGGGATTTGTCGGAGGAATAAATACAAACTAGTGAGTAGCGAGTCAATTAAAACAAATGAAACAAATGAGCAAAAAACAAATGAAAGAGGAAGACAAAAGAAGTTAAGGAGGATTTTCAAGGAGCAAAAAGTGGAAGATAGTGGGTGGAATATTGCATGGAGAAAAGAATGAAAACAAAAGAAGTTGAGCAAATTAAAATTTCTGAAATTTTGGCTTGCGTCATGGAGTGGTATTAGTCCATTTTCTGTTCCATTTGTTGCCTATAATTACATTCCTAAACTCTATTCTTTCGGCGGATCAAACAATAGAATACAATTTATATTCTATTCCTGACCTATTCCATTCCCTATGAAATTTGTTGGATCGTTTATGTTTTCTGATGTTTCTATTGCTTGAATTAGAGCAAATAATTGTTCAATTACCCGTGCGATGCACGTGCGGTGCACGTGCGGTGCATGAATAAATTTTTTATTATATATTTAGATAATAAAAATAATTAAAGATGACAGTATAAAAAATTCTAATATTGAACGTGTCATTGCTAATGAACGTGATCACAGGTCATTAACAGGTTTATGGACCTTTTTGCATCAAAATACAATGTTGATGGGTTTAATTGCTACTTTAAAATGTTCAGAGGCTTAATTGACTCCTTAAGTAATGTTGGAAGACTTATTTGACCCTTTTTCCAAAAAAAAATATAAGGAATCTAGGGATTTAGAATAAATAAAAATTTTAAAAAAAATCATAAATTCCATATATGTACTACTACTAGCTAGTACTGAAAATAAGGACCATTGCTAAAATAAGTTTTCTATTATTACTGCGATTTCGCAAAATAAATATACACATATTTACAACTCTATTGGATTGGACTTTAATTTGTGTTCATTTTATTCTGTTGCATATTCACTACAACAAAATATTATGTTAAATGAAAAAAAATATATGAAAAAAAATATAAATTATACAATATATGTGGGTCCACTTCATATTTGGATTGGGTCGAAATCGATACGGGTTCTTCGTAGTAAAATGAAGAAATCTATATATTGTACGCTTAAAACGAATAATGGATAAATGAGAAATTAATTATATTCTCAAAGTATCGTAGACCCATTTGAGTTTGGAAAATGAAGGTGGGAAAATGCTTGAAAAAACCTTTGTCGTACATTGGAAAGGAAAGTGGGTTTGCACTGGTATATATATAATACCCTTTTAAGAGAAAGTTTGAATTGTATAGCTTAGAAGCTCTCCCTCACGCGTAGAAAGCGCAAATCAAATAACCAAAATGAATCTGAAAAGACTTGATGATATCACTACGTACTAATTTAAAATGGTAATCGTGTACTATCACATGGTAGTTGGCAAATCAACATAATATTTAGTTATAGTGAATATGCAACATAATAAAATGAACACAAAGTCTAATCCAATAGAGTTAACATAATATTTTGTTGTAGTGAATATGCAACAGAATAAAATGAACACAAATTAAAGTCCAATCCAATAGAGTTGTAAATACGTGTATATTTATTTTCCTTTTCGCAGTAATAACAGAAAAATTATTTTAGCAATGGTCCTTATTTTTTCAGTACTAGTAGTAGTACATATATGGAATGGACCGGCGGTGCACAACTTTGAATTAGTAATTTCTTTTAAATTTTAGTGAGGGAAACAATAATGAAGAAATCCTCCTTCACAAATTCGGTCATGCATTCACCAATCATTTCTTCATACTTATTAAAAACTTGATCGATAATTCCACCTCCAAAATGGCTAACAACCAAGGACTCAGCCGCGGCTCTAATTGTGTTGGTAATTGCCTTTCCATCCTTCAAAGCTTCACTAAAATCATGTGTGAAACCCTCCAAAACATTAATTGAGAATAATCCCTCCTTTTCAACAATATTTTCACTTCCTTTAGAGATGGTGCGTATGTCGCTTCCGAGGTAGAGTTGTAGTTATTTTGCTTCTGATTTCCTGCAGCTTCGAACGCACCTTTGAATTTCAGGGTTTAGGTTGACGACATTTTGGGGATTTTGACTAAACGATACGTTGTAATGAAAGAAGAAACGAGAAATATAATGAATTTGCCATCTTAGCCTTACACTCGCCGGACGTATGCCGTCTAAGCCACCGGAGGACTAAAATGGTTAAACTTTTGATAGTCAAAGGATACTATTAGCCAAGTCAAAATCAGTAGGACCAATTTGGTGAAATCGACATAGTCGAGAAACCATTTTGGTAATTTGCTCTCACTTGAAACAACCGGTCATTAAGTTTCCGTCTATCATTTCGCGGCCGTCGAACGCCAGGCTACCAATGTTATTAAGTTGTTTTCTCCTATTGTCTTCTCCAGTGCAGAAGATGGCCATCCGGTCACCTTTCCCGCAAAGGTGACAGTACTGAATAACCGGTAACCTATTGGTTACTGATTACATGGCTTATTTAATATATTTTGACAAGTTTGAGTATTTAATTGATTTTTTTTTAAATGTTAGATGGCTTAGTTGTATTTTTAGGTAAAATTTGATGATGACTTATGTAAATGTACCATTGTTACATGATTAAATGTAATAAATATTCAAATGTTCAATTGGTACGTGTTAGGATATTGGCTTAATTATTTGTCACACCTTAGGTTAAGTTTAAATGTAGTTTTAATTTTTTTTTAGACTGCCTGGACCTAATCCTAGAGCAGCTCCAAAACCTGCTTCAGCTGGTTGTTGAATCCTTCATTCGTCCGACCGAAAAATGTGGCGTCAAATTAAGGAATGCATGGTGATGAGCTATTTGTTGAGATCTAAATGTCTAAGTTTGTTTTAGCCAACATTGGTGTGTTTATTCATATAGAAGGGAGGCATTAATTCTTCAATGATCACACACGTGTTACGAGAAAACTGGGAATGGAATCAGATTAAATCTTTAGCCTCTTTCTTGATCATATTTCAGTTTACAAAGTTCTATCTTATGTCTTACTTATTCTCTATTGAACTATGATGCTGGAGGTTGCGGAGTTATGCTCAGAAGAATTATACAGCATATGAAGACTTGGTGATCGGCTTGCACGAATTCAACCACAAGTGTAGTTTTGAAGAAATAATTTTGTACTCAACGTAGTCCATTGTTGAATGGTATGTTGGTATCTTTATTTCTTGTAACTATTTGTTTTTCTTAGTAGATTGGGTTTTCGTGAGTGGCCTTGTAGACGTAGGAATATTGCTCCAAACTGCGCTGGTTGTCGTAATTTCAGGTTTATTTATTCATTCTTTTGCTTTAAGTTTTTAATTTGATTAAAATTAAGTGGACATCTTTAAGTTTGTGAATTGAAGACTCACGATCTTTTTCAACTTAAATTATTTGACACTTTTTCCCTATAATAAATAATTTGGATAATGGTGAAATTCACATCCAACATATTTGGATATTGCAATTGGGTAGTTGAATTTCAAAATGCTTCGTTCAATCACATGAATTTGAAAAAAAAAAAAAAAATCAATTAGCCAATGTTTACCTTTTAGTTTCCGATAATTACTGACTTGAAATTTTCATTTTAATTTTTAACATATCTTGTTGATTTGGAATTTATGATTTTTTAAAATTTTTATTTATTCTAAATTCCTAGATTCCTTATATCTTTTTATCTTCTCTTCTCCAGTCTCCATCACTCATACGGGCGTAGGTGTATTTAAAAGTTTCTATTCACTTCTCCATTACTCATGCGTCTTAAGTATATTTTCAAGGTTTATGGTATTTTGGTCTTTGAAAATAGTTTGTTACATTGTTTAGAGCACCACAACATGAACTTTAATTCGCGGAGAGAAGAGGACCCATTGAAAGAAACAAATAGTTAAATTTGAACATGCCTTTTTCATGTCGAAGTGTTTCACAATTAGCATTGATACAAAATTTGAGAACATGATTGGCGTGGTGGTTCAACACCTCGTCCCTTAAGCATGAGGTTAGGACTTCGATCCTCACCAATGTGAATAGAGCAAATCATTTGGCCAGTCTTCTACCACTTAGTGTGCTGACCGTTAGGACGAAGGATTATTCTTCTGGCTATCAACCGGAGGGATACCTTTGGGAAACTTAAAAAAAAAAATCTCCCTTATGTGTAACTCAAGAAAGTAGCACAATTTTTTTAATTATGATAATTGAAAGGTATGTCAATGGTATCTCAAGTTTTGGATGCATATTGTAAAAAGATATGATTATTAACTATGATATATATTTGTAGGGAGGTGGTGGTGATTGTTAATATTTTATTTATAAATAACTAATACAAGTTAGCAATGGACAAGAGGTGAGCTTTGACTAAACACAATCTGATTTAGAGGAGTTGAAGATACTCATATGTCAAGAGGGATGAGCTCCTAAAAAAGGAAAATACTGAAGATATTTCTTATTTTACTTCTTGAATCAATTTTTTTTTTAAAAGTTTTGAACAAAAGTTACCAACCAACCAAGCTTTGATTCAATTGGGCATGCCTAAATTGAATGATTTGCACTAGATTTTGGCTTTGGTTTGTTAAAGATATTGATTTTGATTTATAATGAATGTTTTAGACTTTTAGCTTTAAATTTAACTATCATTTTGATATGTGTAATATGCATTCAGTTATTCTTGGTGAAGATGTTTTCAGAAGATGAAATGAATGGTATTAAGAACTATATTTTGTTTCTATTTCAGCTTAAGCTGGATGGGTTATTATGGCCTCATATTGTAGGGAGAAAGACAATGAAACAAAAAATAAAACAATTGACAAAAATATGACATTTTTAAAATTTAGACAAAAATGTGAAAAATTCAGTTTTCACATGCGTTCCTTGTCAGAACCGGTCAAATTAAACACAAACGCAAATGGGAGTTGCGTTTTTCGAAAAACACAACTCCCACTTGCATTAATTTTTTTTAATTTTTTTCTTTTTGTCATCAGCGACCCTATCTGGTCGCTCGCTTCTCCGCCAACGATGGTTGCTGGCTTCTCCTTCGTCGGAGACAAAAAGAAAATTAAAGAAAATTAACGCAAGTGGGACTTGCGTTTTTCGAAAAACGCAATTCCCATTTGCATTTGTGTTTGACCGGTTTTGACAAGGAACACGTGTGGGAACTGAGATTTTCACATTTTTATCCCAATTTTAAAAATGTCATATTTTTGTCAATTGTTTTATTTTTTTGTTTGATTATTGTCTTTCTCCCTATTTTCTATCTTGGCAAGCTTATATAGGTGGGGGATGTGAAAAACAGGAAGAAAGCATTGAGATTAGTTATTAGGAAGAAATATCTGTTAGTTAAATACTTAAATTCCTCAGCAACACTAACATGAAATAGTATAGATGCTCATTGAGCTTTGAAGCTAAGCCAACTCAATTTTCTTGAATAGTCTTTAACTTTTTAGGAAGGAATACACCGCTGAAAAAATAGCATAAAATGACATTTTAAGTGATTATTTTGTGGTACAAATATATATGAGGTCCATTTTAGATTTGGGTCGGGTCAAAATGGATTCAGGTTATTCGTAGTGAGACGAAAAGATTCATATATTGTACGCTCAAAATGGATAATGAGTAAATGAGAAATTGGTTCTCAAAGTAGACTCATTGGAGTTCTAAAAATGGAGGGAAAAGGCTTTAAAGTAGCTTTTGTCCCACATTGGTTTGAGAAGTGGGTTTGCACCACCGTATTTATACAAGAGTCTTTTTAAAGGTTATTAAATTGTATAGCATAGAGGCTTTATCTCGCGCGCAGGGGGTGCAAATCAAACTCGTGTTAAACCACTCGGGTGAACAGACTCTGCTTCTACTCCTTTCTAAGCCAAATGTGTTCATCCCTGATTTATGATCACTGATCAGTTTGAACCATGAAATTCTTTTCTTTTTCTCTCTTGAAACTCTGCTTCTATTCTTTTATAAGCCAACTGTGTTCATCCGATTTTCATTCCGTCATTAATTGTTTTTATCCTCGGAAGATATAGCGACGGGTCGTGACGGTAAATTTCCCGTCATTAATAGTCTTTTATGATGGTTTTTGAACTTTTAACGACGGTTTTACTTGTCACGAATGGACACTTTTCTTGTAGTGGAACTACATTAGTTTAATTTTTACAAAGAGAGAAAGAAAACACATAAAAAAAATAAAAATAAAAATCTGCACTGCCAGAAGCTTTGCGTAGTTGGTTCATCACTTAACTTAAAAGTTATGATCGGAGGAGGTCTAGATTAGATCTCTTATGCGCACATGAAGACTAGGATCTTGTGATTAAATCAGCAAAAGGTCTAGGGGGTAGGGAACTAAATACTCTTGCTAAAAAAAACCTCCATACAAACTAATTTGCTATTAACAAAATTACATTAAAAAAAAAAAAAAACCTCAAGTAATCTACTACAAACACAAACCATAAAGTAAAAACTATCATAATTCATAAACACAACACATACTTGACTATTTATATAATTAGAATTCATAGTTGTAAACCATAAAGATAAATCACAACAAAAACCTTCACAACAAGTTTAGTTCTCGGAATGAATTTTAAGGGAATAAGAATAGTATTACATACGATCTTGTGATTAAATCAGCAAAAGGTCCAGGGGAGGGGAACTAAATACTCTTGCTAAAAAAAACCTGCATGCAAAATAATTTGCTATTAACAAAATTACATAAAAAAAAAAAACTCAAGTAATCTACTACAAACACAAACCATGAAGTAAAAACTATCATAAACACAACACATACTTGACTATTTATATAATTAGAATTCATAGTTCTAAACCATAAATATAAACCACAACAAAAACCTTCACAACATGTTTGGTTCGCGGAATGAATTTTAAGAGAATATGAATAGTATTTCATAGGGAATGGAATATGCCAGGAATATAATATAAATTGTATTCTATTGATCCGCTGAAAGAATAGAGTTTAGGAATGTAATTATAGGCAACAAATGGAACAGAAAATGGACTAATACCACTCCATGACGCAAGCCAAATTTCAGAAATTTTAATTTGCTCAACTTCTTTTGTTTTCATTCTTTTCTCCATGCAATATTCCACCCACTATCTTCCACTTTTTGCTCCTTGAAAATCCTCCTTAACTTCTTTTGTCTTCCTCTTTCATTTGTTTTTTGCTCATAATCCACCTATGCCACTTTCATCATAATTAGGTACGTAATTAAAACAATAACAATAAGATTAATTAGTACTACCTAATATCCTAATTATGTTCAGTTATTTTTACTTCTTCAACTTTGATCAAATTGTAATTATTTATCTCAATGAGGAAATTATGAACATAATCTTAGGGGTGTATTTAATCAAGATTTTTAAAGACTTTCAAATACTTTTAAAGTGATTGATTTTAATTGACTTTTGTAGAGCTTTTGTAGACTTTACTAGAATCTTTTAAATTTTTATCAACTTTGTAAGAGTTTATAAATATTCATAGGACAAACATTTATAGACTTTTAAAAACATTTTCATATTAAAAAGTCTACAAAAATCATTAAAACTCTAAATTGAATACACCCGTACAAACATTCAATCTTCTATTAATACATTATTTATAATTTTCTTATAAATTTATATTTTTATAAATCATAAATAAATTAATGAATTGCAAAAAAAAATATTGATTGTCACAAGAATATAGTATATTATACCTAAAGAAAATATAATCAATTTTCACTAAATATAACCAATAAAAATAGGCAAAAACTTGTGTGAGACCGTCTCACCATGAGACTGTCGGGTCGGGTCGGGTCAAGATGCAAGCGTGACACTTATATAAACAAATGTCATACTTATATGCTCAAATGTAATACTAATCAGGAATAAAATTTTTGTTACTTATAAGGGTAAATGTAATACTTTTAAGGGAAAATATAATACTTTTACATTTCGATTTAAAAGTATTACATTTTTCCACAAAAATTTATATTTGCCCTTATAAGTAAGGAGCACTTGTCAACATTACTTATTATGAAAAATGTATTATTTTTTCTCTTATAAGTAACAAAAATTGTATTCTTGATTAGTGTTATATTCGAGCACATAAGTATGACATTTGCATGGTGTCTTGACCCGACCCGACCCTTCTCACGAATAAGGATCTGTGAGACGGGTCGGGTCGGATCAAATGCACCATGCAAATGTCATACTTATATGTGCAAATATCATACTTATATGCTCAAATATAACACTAATCAAAATACAATTTTTGCTACTTATAAGAGAAAAAGTAATACATTTTTCATAATAAGTAATGTTGACAAGTGCCTCTCACTTATAAGTGCAAATATAATACTTTTGAGGAAAAATGTAATACTTTTAAATCGAAATGTAAAAGTATTGTATTTTCCCTTAAAAGTATTACATTTATCCTAATAAGTAACAAAAAATTTATTCATGATTAGTATTACATTTGAGCATATAAGTATGACATTTGTGCATATAAGTGTTACATTTGCATCTTGGCCCGACCCGTCTCATGGTGAGACGGTCAAGTTTTTGCCAAAAAATAATATTTATGTTGTTGTTGCTGTTCGCAGCAAAGCAACCTGCTGCGATCGCAGTATTTTTTTTTTTTTTTTTGTGATCACAACAATTTTTTTCACTAAATATTTATAAAAATAATTTTTCGTAGTAAAGCATGTGAGTATTTATGAAAGGTTTGAAACGTACCGTAAAACAAATATTAGAGAGTTTAATTGTACTTTTAGATAAAATTTGATGACGACTTATTTGACATTTTTCCCTATAATAAATAATTGGGATAATGGTGAAATTCGATCACATCCTACATATATATTTGGATATTGCAATTAGGTAGTTGAATTTCAAAATGCTTCGTTCAATCACATGAATTTGAAAAAAAAAAAATCAATTAGCCAATGTTTACCTTTTAGTTTCCGATAATTACTGACTTGAAATTTTCATTTTAATTTTTAACGTATTTTGTTGATTTGGAATTTATGATTTTTTTAAAATTTTTTATTTATTCTAAATCCCTAGATTCCTTATTTTTTTTTGGAAAAAGGGTCAAATAAGCCCTCCAACATTACTTAAGGAGTCAATTAAGCCCCTAAACATTTTAAAGTAGCAATTAAACCCATCAACATTGTATTTTGATGCAAAAAGGTCCATAAACTTGTTAATGACCTGTGATCACGTTCATTAGCAATGACACGTTCAATATTAGAATTTTTTATACTGTCATATTTAATTATTTTTATTATCTAAATATATAATAAAAAATTTATTCATGCACCGCACGTGCACCGCACGGGTAATTGAACAATTATTTGCTCTAATTCAATTATTTGAACAATTATTTGCTCTAATCAGAAAACATAATCGATCCAACAAATTTTATAGGGAATGGAATAGGCTAGGAATATAATATAAATTGTATTCTATTGTTTGATCCGCTGAAAGAATAGAGTTTGGGGATTTATACTGTCACAGTCATGAATGTGACCGTGAACTGCAAGCTTAGCTTGGGGATTTGTCGGAGGAATAAATACAAACTAGTGAGTAGCGAGTCAATTGTTTTACTTCTCTAAATTGCAATATTCCATTAACTTTTCAGTTTTTTATAAATACAAAACTCTAAGGCATCTTAACACAAATACGTACATATTAATAATTAATTATCATACAATTATATAAAATTATATTAATTAAATAAATTATTATAAAATATAAATTATACAATTGTAATACACTTGCATCTTGGCCTGACCCGACCCGACATGTCTCATGGTGAGACGGTCTCACACAAGTTTTTGCCAAAAAATAATATTTATGTTGTTGTTGCTATTCGCAGCAAAGCAACCTGCTGCGATCGCAGTATTTTTTTTTTTTTGTGATCGCAACAATTTTTTTCATTAAATATTTATAAAAATAATTTTTCGTAGTAAAGTATGTGAGTATTTATGAAAGGTTTGAAACGTACCGTAAAATTAATAAAAAATTTGTCTGATATAAGGAGGAAAATTGTGAATTTTGATCAATCTTAGGACTTAAATTCATTTATTCATGCTCAAATTGGGATACTAAGTTGAAAATGATTATAATACCCTTAACAATTTTAGATTTTTGCACGTTTTAAATGGATCGGTGACCGGCGCGATGAGTTTTGACACTAAAACAATAGTCGTGGATGAAAATTGGTACTAAAACAATAGTCGTGGGACAAAAATTGGTAGAAATTAAACATGTTGACCAAAATTGTCATTTTACTAATAGTCGTGGGACCAAAATTGGTATTTGCTCAATGCTTTCTATATATTCATTTCTTTAAATTTTATTTTATTTTATTTTTTTTTCTTTTTCCCATTCCCTTCTAAAGCTTTCTATATATTCATTTCTTTAAAGTTCTTTTTTTCATTCCCTTATATAATGAGATGTGTAATTTATAATGTATTTTTTATTTGAATTATTTTATCAAATTAATTATGTTTCATATATTGTGATTAATATTTTTATAAAGTTTTAATGTGTTTTATTGTTTGTCTTTATCCAACAATATTTATGATTATATTCTTTTTTAAGTGATTCAATTTATAATGTGTTTTCTATTTGAATTATTTTATCAAATTAATTATGTTCGTTTCATATATTGTTATTAATATTTGTATAAAGTTTTATTGTGTTTCATTTTTCTTGTACATCCAACAATATTTATGACTATATTCCTTTTAAGTTATTATTTTTTAAACTATATTTTTTATGTTTCGCCCCCACTGGGAAATTTTTCTGGATCCGCCACTGACTGTCACAGTAATGAATGTGACTATGAACTGCAAGCTTAGCTTACGGATTTGTCGGAGGAATAAATACAAACTAGTAAGTAGCGAGTCAAATGTTTTCCTTCTCTAAATTGCAATATTCCATTAACTATTCAGTTTTTTATAAATACAAAACTCTAAGGCATCTTATTCTCAAAAAAAAAAAAAACAAACAAAACTTTAAGGCATCTTGGCCCGACCCACATATTTTAATTTCAACTTAATACAAATACATATTAATAATTAATTATCATACAATTATATAAAATTATATTAATTAAATAAATTATTATAAAATATAAATTGTACAATTGTAATACATTTGCATCTTGGCCTGACCCGACCCGACAAGTCTCATGGTGAGACGGTCTCACGCAAGTTTTGCCAAAAAATAATATTTATGTTGTTGTTGTTCGCAGCAAAGCAACCTGCTGCGATCGCAATATTTTTTTTATTGTGATCGCAACAATTTTTTTCATTAAATATTTATAAAAATAATTTTTCGTAGTAAAGTATGTGAGTATTTATGAAAGGTTTGAAACGTACCGTAAAATTAATAAAAAATTTGTCTGGTATAAGATGAAAAAATCGCTATTTCCGGACAACATTCGTGCCCGCGCACACGAGTTCAAGCCTTTCGAATTCATTTTGGGATTTGATTTTCACCCCCTGCGCGCGAGAAAGAGCCTCTATGCCATACAAGTAGGGGTGGAAATAGGCTAGGCCGAGCCGGGCTTTAGAAAATTAGGCCTGGGCCTGCGATGGAAATCTAAAGCCTGAGCCTGGGCCTGAGCCTGTATGTGGGCTTTTTTTTAGGCTCAAGCCTGAGCCTACAGTTGGCCTGGCCTGGCCTGAAGCCTTTTTAAAAGCCTATTTAACATATAGGCCTTTAAAAAGGCTTCAAATATAGATCCTAAATAGGCTTTGAACCTATTTAAGACCTACATTTTAAAATCTTTTAAAGTATACATGTAAAAAATTTACAAAAAAATACCTAAGTTCATATTTTATAATGAATGACAAAACTATAAGTTCATATTTCATAATACAATATCCAACACCACAAGTTTGATAAGTGAAAGTTCGTGATACAAAATTCAACAATACATTGTTTACTAATTACTAGTATTACTACAAATCTATAAATCTTGCAATCAATTACTAGTAGGCTCATATTACATTAGTATTACTACTTTACTAATTGCTAGTAAACTATAAACACTAAACAACTAGCAGAATTATTACTAGTCATTAATAACACTACTTATTAGCAATTCAACATAATAGCAATAGTAACTAGTAATATCTAACATTGTTTACTAATTAGCAAGTCGTATTTGGGATTTGGGTATTAGTAATTAGGGTTGTAGTTATGTATACAAAATATATATATATTGGGGTTAAATCATAAATATAAAAATAGATTAGATATAAAATGTAATATATAATAATTAAATATTAAATATAAATAGGCTAGGCCTGCGGGCCGGCCTTTTAAATATAGGCCTAGGCCTTTTTAACAAAATAGGCTTTTAATTAAGCCTAAGCTAAAAAGGCTAGGCCATACTAGGCCCTAAGTAGGCTAGGCCGTAGGCCCCTATGAAGGGGCCTAGCCTATTCCCACCCCTACATACAAGTCAATTAGCTTAGAAAAGCCTCTTGTATATATAGTGGGTGAAATCCTCTTCCCAAACCAATGTGGGACAAATGCTTTTCCTTAAAGCTTTTCCCGCAATTTTCCATCTCAATGGGTCTACTTTGAGAACCAATTTCTCATTTACCCATTATCCATTTTGAGCGTATAATATATCGATCTCTTCGTCTAAGAACGAAGAACCCGAATCAACTTTGACCCGACTCAAATCGGATGTGGACCCTACATATATTTATACCACAAAATGGCCACTTAAAATGCCATTTATTGCCTTTTTTCCAACATTTCATAGGGAATGGAATAGGCCAGGAATAGAATATAAATTGTATTCTATTGTTTGATCCGGTGAAAGAATAGAGTTTAGGAATGTAATTATAGGCAACAAATGGAACAGAAAATGGACTAATACCACTCCATGACGCAAGCCAAATTTCAGAAATTTTAATTTGCTCAACTTCTTTTGTTTTCATTCTTTTCTCCATGCAATATTCCACCCACTATCTTCCACTTTTTGCTTCTTGAAAATCCTCCTTAACTTCTTTTGTCTTCCTCTTTCATTTGTTTTTTGCTCATAATCCACCTATGCCACTTTCATCATAATTAGGTACGTAATTAAAACAATAACAATAAGATTAATTAGTACTACCTAATATCCTAATTATGTTCAGTTATTTTTACTTCTTCAACTTTGATCAAATTGTAATTATTTATCTCAATGAGGAAATTATGAACATAATCTTAGGGGGTGTATTTAATCAAGATTTTTAAAGACTTTCAAATACTTTTAAAGTGATTGATTTTAATTGACTTTTGTAGAGTTTTTGTAGACTTTACTAGAATCTTTTAAATTTTTATCAACTTTGTAAGAGTTTATAAATATTCATAGGACAAACATTTATAGACTTTTAAAAACTTTTTCATATTAAAAATTCTACAAAAGTCATTAAAACTCTAAATTGAATACACCCGTACAAACATTCAATCTTCTATTAATACATTATTTATAATTTTCTTATAAATTTATATTTTTATAAATCATAAATAAATTAATGAATTGCAAAAAAAAAATATTGATTGTCAAGAATATAGTATATTATACCTAAAGAAAATATAATCAATTTTCACTAAATATAACCAATAAAAATATGGGTCACACTTGTGTGAGACCGTCTCACGGATCCTTATTCGTGAGACGGGTCGGGTCGGGTCAAGACACCATGCAAATGCCATATTATGTGCTCGAATATAACACTAATCAAGAATACAATTTTTGTTACTTATAAGAGAAAAAATAATACATTTTTCATAATAAGTAATGTTGACAAGTGCTCCTTACTTATAAGGGCAAATATAATATTTTTGTGGAAAAATGTAATACTTTTAAATCGAAATGTAAAAGTATTGTATTTTCCCAAAAGTATTACATTTACCCTAATAAGTAACAAAAAATTTATTCCTGATTAGTATTACATTTGAGCATATAAGTATGACATTTGTGCATATAAGTGTTACATTTGCATCTTGTCCCGACCCGTCTCATGGTGAGACGGTCAAGTTTTTGCCAAAAAATTAATATTTATGTTGTTGTTGCTGTTCGCAGCAAAGCAACCTGCTGCGATCGCAGTATTTTTTTTTTTTTTTTTTTTTTTTTTTTTTT
>CP025656.1:16159835-16174408 GCA_003576665.1 Ipomoea trifida | reverse complement strand
TTTTTTTTTTTTTTTTTTTTTTTTTTTTTTTGGTTTTTGCAAGGCAAATTATACTATGGACCATGGTCTATCTTGCATTGTAGACCTTGATCCAAAAATAACATTAGTTGACACATTCTGTATCTGTAGTTGACAGTTTCTGTATTTGTAGCTATCATATTATGTGTCAGCAATTACTCTGTATTTGTAGTTGACACATTTTGTACCTGTAGTTAATAGTTTCTGTAACTGTAGCTATCATATTATGTATCAATACTTATTAAGTTATTTGTTTACATGTACAAAAACAGTTAACTGTAGGTACAAAATGTGTTAACTGAAGGTACAGAATTTTGTAGCAAGGTTCACAATGCAATATGAACCCTAGTCCATGGTATAACAATTGATTTGGCAAATAGCAGTTAACAGTTTGAGTTAGCGGGTTTGACTAGTTGATAACATTATTAGCCAGTCGTAGAAATATGTTTGATAGATTAACTGTTAGTTGATAGCTGTTTGGTATAATTTCTTTTCTCCTAAATAATAATTGTAATATTTTAATTGCTCGATCTGCTGCACATCACCTCTATGATCCAATTTATTTATGAAATTAAATGCTAATAATAACGTTTTTTCTTCTAAATAATAATTATAATATTTGTAAATGGTCTACTAAATATGTGTTTACATCTTAATTTTGTTAATAACATTAAATTAAATTTATAATTATAATATTTGTAAATAATATAATGTGTGTTCTTTATTGCATTTATTCTGATTTTCATACATAAGCAATAATTTTTTGGACAAGAAAAATAACTTGAAATATCTATTTTGTCTTTATTTTTAACGGTTTAAACACCTATTTAACAAAGATGGGAGAAATCACCACTCACCACTTTTGAAATAATTGAGGAGAAAAATGTAAATGCATACATAAATAATTTAAAGAAAAATAATGCTATAAGAATATGTTTTAAGGAGTAAAATGGTCATTTTTTCGTCTAGAAATTTGGTCAAATTCAAACTTGGAGGTTTCGAATCGAAGAATAATAGACATAGGAAACTACAAAGGCAAAAACTTGTGTGAGACCGTCTCACCATGAGACGGGTCGGGTCGGGTCGGGTCAAGATGCAAATGTAACACTTATATGCACAAATGTCATACTTATATGCTCAAACGTAATACTAATCAGGAATAAAATTTTTGTTACTTATAAGGGTAAATGTAATACTTTTAAGGGAAAATACAATACTTTTGCATTTCGATTTAAAAGTATTACATTTTTCCTCAAAAGTATTAAATTTGCCTTTATAAGTAAGGGGCACTTGTCAACATTACTTATTATGAAAAATGTGTTACTTTTTCTCTTATAAGTAACAAAAATTGTAATCTTGATTAGTGTTATATTTGAGCATATAAATATGACATTTGCACATATAAGTATGCCATTTGCATGGTGCTTTGACCCGACCCGGCCCGTCTCACAAATAAGGATCCGTGAGACGGTCTCACACAAGTGTGATACTTTAACTTTTTGAGCCATACGTCCTTATCAGCATCTCAATTTTCCATTCTGACGTTTTCGATGGTTTGACACTTCTTTTGTACGGATTGATTATATTGGTATGTTTTTGTCATTTGGTGGAGAAGTTTATTAATTTAACAAATTGATTACTCCGTATATTGGTATGCTTTTGTCATTTGGTGGAGAAATTTGTTAATTTAACAAATTGATTACTCCGTATATTGGTATGCTTTTGTCATTTGGTGGAGAAATTTGTTAATTTAACAAATTGATTACTCCGATATTGGTATGCCTTTGTCATTTGGTGGAGAAATTTGTTAATTTAACCAGAGTCCGTTTCATCCGTCTGGAACTGCAGTTGTGTTGAACGAATGAACGACCTCTGTTCTGCGCAAATGCCGTTCCCTTTCAACACAACTGCAGTATCAGTTCAACACAACTGCAGTATCAACCATGATCATGATCCACAATATAATTTGCAAGAAATTGGTATACGATTTGGAATTTTCCAAAGAATATGTTGGTTGCCGATATTTTATGGGTTTATGTTCTCTTTCACTTGTAATTTGTTAATTTATTTTGTTAGAAAAAAACAGGATTTTATTTCTTAAATAGAGCTATCAAAACATATTTAATACTCCGGACTAGCCTATCCCACCCCGCAAAAAAAAAAAGACGGTACGGGCTTTTTAGCCCGTCTTGCCAAATGGCTAGCTAGATAGGGCCGCCAAACCTACCTTGTGTATGTGTGTATGTGTGTGCGTGCGCGCGCGCTTATATGGAAGGGTTCAGGTGCGGTACGGTTAAAACTTTCCGTGTGGTTGTGCGGTGATCAATCTATACTATTAATAAAAACAATATCCTCAACTTTAACTTCCCGCCGAAAATACTCCTATACTATTAAGGATTGCGTAATATTGTAAAATATGGTAATACAATTCCTATTCGTAATAAATTTGTACATTTAAATATGGTAATACAATTTTAAATAAAATATATTTTTCTCTACGTTCCTATTCGTTATAGAATTCTTGATTAAAATTACTAATCGTAATAATACAGTTCATAGATATTTTTCCTTGCAATGCAATCTGTACTATTAATAAAAGGGTCACACTTGTGTGAGACCGTCTCACGGATCCTTATTCGTGAGACGGGTCGGGTCGGGTCAAAGTACCATGTAAATGTCATACTTATATGTGCAAATCTCACACTTATAGCTCAAATATAACACTAATCAAAAATATAATTTTTGTTACTTATAAGAGAAAAAGTAATACATTTTTCATAATAAGTAATGTTGACTAGTGCCTCTCACTTATAAGGGCAAATATAATACTTTTGAGAAAAATGTAATACTTTTAAATCAAAATGTAAAAGTATTGTATTTTCCCTTAAAAGTATTACATTTACCCTAATAAGTAACAAAAATTTTATTCCTGATTAGTATTATATTTGAGCATATAAGTATGACATTTGTGCACATAAGTGTTACATTTGCATCTTGACCCGACCCGACCCGACCTGTCTCATGGTGAGACGGTCTCACACAAGTTTTTGCCTGTCACACTTGTGTGAGACCGTCTCACGGATCCTTATTCGTGAGACGGGTCGGATCAAAGTACCATGTAAATGTCATACTTATATGTGCAAATCTCACACTTATATGCTCAAATATAACACTAATCAAAAATACAATTTTTACATTTTGATTTAAAGTATTACATTTACAAAAAGTATTACAAAAATTGTATTCTTGATTACTGTTATATTTGAGCATATAAGTATGATATTTGCACATATAAGTATGACATTTGCATGGTGCTTTGACCCGACTCGACCCGTCTCACGAATAAGGATCCGTGAGACGGTCTCACACAAGTGTGACCCTTGTTTTTTTTTCTTTTCTTTTAATTACATATATAGTATTACAATTGTATAATTTATATTTTATAATATATATTTAATTAATATAATTTTATATAATTGTATGATAATTAATTATTAATATGTATTTGTGTTAATTTTTATAAATATTTAGTGAAAAAAATTGTGACCGTGAACTGCAAGCTTAGCTTGGGGATTTGTGGGAGGAATAAATACAAACTAGTTAGTAAGGAGTCAATTGTTTTTCTTCTATAAATTGCAATATTCCATTAACTATTCAGTTGTTTAACTCTAAGGCATCTTATTCTCAAAAAAAAAAAACAAACAAAACTCAAGGCATCTTGGCCGACCCACATATTTTCCTTAACACATATACATATTAATAATTAATTATCATACAATTATATAAAATTATATTAATTAAATAAATATTATAAAATATAAATTATACAATTGTAATACATTTGCATCTTGGCTCGACCCAACCCGACCCGTCTCATGGTGAGACGGTCTCACACAAGTTTTTGCCAAAAAATAATATTTATGTTGTTGTTGTTGTTCGCAGCAAAGCAACCTACTGCGATCGCAGTATTTTTATTTTTATTTTTATTTATTTATTTTTTTTTGTGATCGCAACAATTTTTGTTCACTAAATATTTATAAAAATAATTTTTGGTAGTAAAGTATGTGAGTATTTATGAAAGGTTTGAAACGTACAGTAAAATTAATAAAAAATTTGTCTATCTGGTTTTAATAGGAGAAAACAAATTCTGTAGAGAATGTTCAAAAGTTTGGGGTTAGAGGGCTGGATTTCATCTATTTATATTAATGAAGAAAAAGTCTACAAAAATCGTATTCTGATAGAATCTATGAAAGTTAATAACTTTTTGAATAGCAGTAGACTTTTAAAAACTTTATAAAAGTCTGAATCGAATACCAGTATACTTTTATAAAGAGTTTTGAAAATCGTGGATCCAATAAATCTATAAAAGTCATGATTGAATACACCCCCTTTATGATTAGCGACCAATAAATAATTCATCACCAGGCCATCATCTATAAATACTAGATAGAGAAATGTAGGCACATGCACAACATACACACGAGATAGGGATATAGAGATATTGAGAGAGAGAGAGAGATGGAGGAAATTGTAGAAGTGCTTCACATGAAGGGAGGAAATGGAGACACCAGTTATGCTAACAACTCATTGTCTCAGGTGCCTGCGTTTTGCATATATTCAATTTGGTTTTATCGTTGCAATCAGTTAACTTATTATATATATATATATCCTTAATGTTAAATATGAATTTAGATTCACACTGTAATTTGGATCTTAGTCCATGATATAATTTGTGTTGCAAATAAACTTAATTCTTGCTGAGCTGAGCTGAGTGCATATATGTTTTTATGGTTTATATGAACAGAAAAGTATTATACTTTGTACAAAGCCCAGAAGAGAAGAAGCCATAACAGATGTGTATAAGAGCCTTTGCCCAGAAAGCATATCCATTGCAGACTTGGGATGTTCCTCCGGACCAAACACTTTTCTGGTAGTGTTCGACACCATCAGAGCGGTTGAAAAACTGCGGAAAATGACCGGAAACCCCTCGCCGGAATATGTCGTCCACTTCAGCGACCTTCCCAGCAACGATTTCAACTCCATTTTCCGATCACTGCCCCGATGTGTTGAGGATTTCAAGAAAGAGATGGGAGATGGGTTTGGGCATTGCTTCTTCGCGGGAGTAGGTGGTTCATTTTATGGAAGGCTTTTCCCCTCTAAGACTCTTCATTTTGTTCATTCCGCAAATAGTCTCCATTGGCTTTCTCAGGTGTGCTGTGTTTTAATTTAATTTAATTAATACACTCTTTTGCCTTCACTCCAATTCAAATTAATATATCTTAATTTAATTGAAGCTAGCTTGTCAAAAGTAAGATAAGAGAGACAGAGTTAAAGTTGTCTCATTAGCTCATCTAATTCTTCCTCTTTCTAATTCTTATCAGATACCAAAGGGATCGGAGGAGAACAAAGACAACATTTGTATCACAGCTTCAACCCCACCTAATGTGATCAAGGCATATTATGAGCAATTTGAAAGTGATTTCTCAATTTTTCTCAAATCTCGTTCAGAAGAATTGGTGACGGGTGGACGAATGGTATTATATTCTATGGGGAGAGAGAGTGAAAGCCCTAAACCCACTAATGGTGTTTTTAAATTTATGGTACTTTTAGCCAAAGTCCTCAAAGATCTAGTTACAAAGGTAATTAAATATCCATGTTTTATATTGTTATTATTATTATTATTTTAAATCTAAAAGGTTAAAAAAAATATAATTATCGTGTTAAGTAGAAAGTACGTACCTTGTTTCAATACTTTAAAAATTAGAATTTTTGAACGTATGTCAGGGTAACACATACACATGCATTTATATAATTTTATAAATGCAGGGATTAGTAGAAGAGGAGAAACTAAACTCCTTTAATTTTCCTATCTACGCACCATCTCTAAAGGAAGTGAAAATGATTGTTGAAAAGGAGGGATTATTCTCAATTAATGTTTTGGAGGGTTTCACACAAGATTATATTGAACATTTGAAGGATGCAAAGGCAATTACCAACACAATGAGAGCTGGGGCTGAGTCCTTGGTTGTTAGCCATTTTGGAGGAGGAATTATCGATCAAGTTTTTAATAAGTATGAAGAAATGGCTGGTGAATGCATGGCCGAATTTGAGAAGGAGGATTTCTTCATTATTGTTTCCCTCACTAAAATTTAAAAGAAATTACTAATTCAAAGTTGTGCACCCCGGTCCATTCAATTCCATATATGTACTACTACTAGTACGAACTGAAAATAAGGACCATTGCTATTATTATGGATTTCGCAAAATAAATATACACATATTTACTACTCTATTGGATTGGACTTTAATTTGTGTTCATTTTATTCTGTTGCATATTCACTACAACAAAATATTATGTTAACTCTATTGGATTGGACTTTGTGTTCATTTTATTATTTAAATTAGTAGTGATACCATCAAGCTAAGTCTTTTCAGATTCATTTGGTTATTTGATTTGCATGCGCCTCCTACGCGTGAGGGATGAACATCAATCGGTTAATTACGGTCAATAACCAACCGATAATCGAATAACCAATTGTTATTCTTTAATCTTCATGACCGACTGAATTGAAACAGACCGATAATGTAAATATAACCAAACGAATCTATTTTAATTTACAATATAAATATAATTGACTGAAAACTGAATTTCAATTTTTAGTTGGTTATGTCATTTACCAAAAATCAAATGTCATAATCCATTTAAAATATTTTATTGGGTTGGGCAAGGCATTGGCCTTAGTGATGGGCTAAACTGTACTCTAAATAGCCTCTATATACTAACGGTTATGCAGTGACCACAATTTTTGAACGTCTACTGAATAACTAATTTTTTTTAATAAAAAAAAAAACTAATAACTGATAAGTGATAACCAACGTACAACTGAAATTTTCCATTGATTTGGCTATCGATTATTTGTTTCTTCAATTCTTCAATTTTTCCGTAATTATGCTCGACCCAAGAGGGTGGGAAAATGCTAACCTAGAGTCAACCACAACCATACAAGAATTATTAAAATCTAAAACTAAGAATTTTTATATTTCCATACAGGCACACACATTACGTGAATGAGATAATGTCCAATGATTATTTTTAAATAAGTACTTCAAGGTATATCAATACAAGATTATATATGAGATGTTCATCTATAAATATTTGAATGCTGAATTTGTTTATTTAAATTAGTAATTCAAAGTATATAAATGCAAGATAATATATGAGAGATTGATTATAATTGTCACTAAAATAAATGTTTGCAACTTTGTAATAACGTTAATCTAAATACTTAGTCTAAAAATGGTAGTCTAAATAAATACTGCTTTTGGTTGAATTTCTTTAAGTGTCCTTAATTCTCTTTTGGGTATAATTGCCATTGTTTGCTTTGTGTTTAACTAAATACTCTTGCTATGATAATTTTGGTCATGGAGTGGTATTAGTCCATTTTCTGTTCCATCTGTTGCCTATAATTACGTTCCTAAACTCTATTCTTTCAGCGGATCGAACAATAGAATACAATTTATATTCTATTCCTGGCCTATTCCATTCCCTATGAAATACTATTCATATTCTCTTAAAATTCATTCCGCGAACCAAACATGTTGTGATTTATCTTTATGGTTTAGAACTATGAATTCTAATTATATAAATTGTCAAGTATGTGTTGTGTTTATGATAGTTTTTACTTCATGGTTTGTGTTTGTAGTAGATTACTTGAGTTTTTTTTTTAAATGTAATTTTGTTAATATCAAATTATTTTGCATGCAGGTTTGTTTAGCAAGAGTATTTAGTCCCCCTCCCCTGGACCTTTTGCTGATTTAATCACAAGATCCTATGTACTACTATTCTTATTCCCTTAAAATTCATTCCGTGAACTAAACATGTTGTGAAGGTTTTTGTTGTGATTTATCTTTATGGTTTACAACTATGAATTCTAATTATATAAATAGTCAAGTATGTGTTGTGTTTATGATAGTTTTTACTTTATGGTTTGTGTTTGTAGTAGATTACTTGAGCTCTTTTCTTTTCTTTTTTTTTTTTAATGTAATTTTGTTAATAGCAAATTAGTTTGCATGCAGGTTTTTTTAGCTAGAGTATTTAGTTCCCTACCCCCTATAGACCTTTTGCTGATTTAATCACAAGATCCTAGTCTTCATGTGTGCATAAGAGATCTAATCTAGACCTCCTCCGATCATAACTTTTAAGTCAAGTGATGAACCAACTACGCAAAGCTTCTTGCAGTGCAGATTTTTATTTTTTATGTGTTTTCTTTCTCTCTTTGTAAAAAGTAGTTAAATTAATGTAGTTCTTTTGGCAATTCATTTTTACCATATTATTATTTGCATATTATGCTTTCTATAGATACTGTAATATCATGTTGAACAGAGTAATATACCTCATCAGGTGTGAGATATATTTTTTTGTAAATAATAAGTTTTCCTAACTGCCAAAGACCTTGTGGTCTAGTGACACATGGTGTCCCGATTTACACTCCAACATGGATGGGAGTGGGTTTGAGCCACAATGGATCGGAGGCAACTGTTGACTCTTTGTGCTTCAGTAGGTTGAGAAAGTAGCTATGAATAAATACTATAATAGATACTACATTGTAACAGAGTTAGTAGTACTCAAAAAAAAAAAGTTGCGAAACACTCGTTTAACCATAGCATTCAAACTGATCATGTCATGGGGCATAACCGTTCACCCGAGTGGTTTAACACGAGTCCTGGGGCATAACTTAGTCCGGGCCAATTTGGATGAATTGTAGAATTGTATGAATGAAACTATGATGAAATATTATAATAAAATTTTACAAATTTTGGAAAACCTCTTTGTATACAATGTTTGTTGTGGAATTACTTTGGGTGTTCTCCTTATCATAAATCAAAATCTTCAATCCATTTGGGTTGGTGACTCTTGAAGCAACAACATATAATTGTCCAACAATAAATACTGGTCTTTTAAAAAAGAGGCCTACGTGAGAAAGTGATTGACATTGACTCTTGTTAATCGTCATTGCATAAGAAACGATTAGAGAATTGTCTTCTTTGAAATTTAAAAGGCAGTCTCAAATCTGAATGAGTTAATAACATTCTTGGAATCAAGATTTTATGACCTGCACTGCTTCCAGATTATACATTTGCTTTTAAAACATGATTTCCAAGTTTAGTAATAACTATCCTTGTCCCATTACAGAAACCAACTGAGTGGTCAATATTTCTCAAGAGCATAATCGGAGCACCTACTTTCAGCCTGAGTTCATGATTAGGCACACCAGAACACTTGATCACATTCAAAAATTCAGGCGTGTGCACATCAGCTAATAGATAAACACTTGAATCTGATTTGCAAGTACTGTCAAAGCTGAAATATGTATTTCATTCGTATGTGTTTAAAGAAGTCATATATTCATTGATAGAGTCAACCACATCAAGTGTTGGAGCCAATAAGGCCCTCTTTTCCAAGTATGTTGGATCATAAAAAATATTGGAGTATGATGGATATGTACTTTCCACAATAGTTGCAATGGGATCTCTAGAACATTTCAACAAATTCTCTTCTAGAATAGTAACGTCTTCACATCCAATTGTTTGCCCCCGAATTTCTCCATCTCCTATGTCCGCGATCCATTCTGAGAATTGCTTTAGCTTTTCATAATCACTATTTGAGGATGAGCTTTGAAGTCGCATACTTTTTGTCAGACGCAACACTTTACAGTACGGTCACAAGTAAGATGTATTTATTGTTGCGTTAACAATATCATGTCTACTTCCTTTTGGGATAACTGGCAAAATTTGTCAAAAGTCTTCGCCAAATACAATTTCCCTCTGAAAGACATCTCTAAACTTTTTGGATTGCAAAAACGCAATACATCACACATACTTCTATCAAGTGCTTCAAAGCAATGCTTATGCATCATTGGTGCTTCATCCCAAATTATAAGTTTGCACTTAATAATGAGTTCTGCAAGATGGCTACCTTGTTTGATATTGCATGTTGAATCCTCATTTGGGTTTAGGGGAATTGCAAACCTTGAATGCGCATTTCTTCCGCCTGATAATAATAGAGAAGCTATACCACTTGAAGCAACATTGAGAACTATTTTTTCCTTTGATCTCAATGTTGCCGAAAGAGTTCTCCAAACAAATGTGTTTCCAGTTCCTCCATAACCGTAGACAAAAAAAACTCCTCATTGATTTGAATTTACATAATTCATTATTGTGTTGTATTACACCATGTTGCTCAGATGTTAGATTTGATACCAACTTTTTGTGCTCTTCTTTAAGTTCTGTTTTGTAATATCACATCTCATCATACACCAACCTATTCATTAAACTGGCCAAACAGTCAAGATCTGGAATTGGCATTTGTTGGTAATCATGTAGGCTCTTCCCACATCTTTTCAACAATTTCTCAATCTCAACTAATGCTTGCTTTTTTATTTCATCAACATTGAGGACTAAATCTAAAAAATATTAAACAATATATGTTAGAAAAGTATCACCATATTGGAACTAATAATATTAGACATTAAATAAAATATTAAAGCAAATGGATAAATACATACCTTAGAAGTTCAATATGTTACGTTGTTTGTACAGAATATCATCGGACATATATGTCCAACATTTTTCTCAAACCACTTCCGGATGGCTTAAACAATTTGAGGATAACAATTTTGTGAATAAATTTCTTAACTCTCCTGCAATTGACCACTGACTTGCTTCAACAATTCCATCAATATATTCTTTGTCGTCTTCCAATAGCTCAAGTGCATAACATGAATCACGGTAATTGTCGTACAACACCCCATTGATTGTTCTTAAGTCTTCATAACATTTAACCCCTTGGAATACATTCAAAAGACATCTCAAATAGTACATCTCACCACTTCCAGGAGGAACATAAAAAACTCGACCAATTGAGAATTCTCGTTGTCTTGGAACAAATTCTCTTGTTGCTTGTTTCCAAACGAACTTTGTTGGCATCTCTGCGGAAGTTAGTTGCTTTGCCTCAGGATATTTTTTGTTTGCCTTAAGCCAAGCCAGAAACATGCTATGTTTTACCGTATGTCGTTCTACAATGACATCGATTGGAGCATCCTCATCAAAATAAATGCTTTGTTCATTTGGCAGATGAAAATTCAAGCGCTCTACAAGAGGATATCTGTATTGTATTTCAAAACCTAATATCTTCCAAGAAGCTTCGCAAGGCGATACGTATCTACAATCGTAATACATTTTGACCTCATCAATAGTTGTCCCAGATTGTTTATCTCTAGCACTTTGATAAAAAGAAACTGTAACTCGATCGTTGTCTTTGTTTACGTACTTGAATAGATATTTGATAGATCGAGATTGGTTACACCAGTCAACATTTATATGAGCACCATACTTAAGAAAAAGGGAAAACGGTTGTGTGGAATCACATATATGTTGTCAAATTCAACACAAGCCTTCGTGACTGTCCTACTGTTGTATTTACGCCTATATATCAGATACCCATCTTCACCAACAGATGTAACATCTACAAACTTCTTTTGAAAACTCTTAGAGCAACATCCGTTAGACATGCACGGAGAGTTAGGTCTCACAATACCACATGGTCCATGAATCATAAAGTCACATACTGCATTGTAGTATTTAGGATCTGTTTGTTGATTTGGTATTTCAGCAGAGATGATATTATTAATGTCATTGCCGACGAAATTTTTGTCTTTTGAGTCCAAAAAGAGCAAAATATGAGCATGATGCAATCCATACTTTTAGAATTCAATTGTGTATACAACTGTAAAAGTGTTGAAAAATATTAGTTAAGTAAATAATAATTATGAAATTTCGTAATATATTATACCAATTCAACAAAAAACAATGAGACGACTTCTTACTACATAACTTACTTGCTCTTACGGTCCCAAATACTTCATTACGCCTTAGATCATTAACTAATGCATCCAACTTCATTTTAAATACTCGACACACAATATCTGGACGATCTTTTGGTTTCAGATTCCTTTTCCCAACAAATCTCATAATCTTAGGCCATTTTGGATTACATGTCAATGTTATAAACAAATTAGGATAGCATGTCCATCTGCATATAGTCATTGCATCTTGATAATTTTGGATCATGTATCTAGCTCCTCCAGTGAACATTGAAGGCAATATGACACGTTTTCCTTGAGAACTCGGATTTGTTTCACCACGAACCAAAGCATCGGATAATCCTTTATACATATCACACCTTACTTGTTTTTTATTTGCCCGCGCGTATTTTAGTCTTCCAGCCTCAACCATTGTGTAAGCATCAACTATAAATTGCTGAAAATTCTCTTTGCAAATATTATAGTTGACACCTCATTGACTCGTTCATGCATCCTATATGCAAAGAATTCACGTTCACTAATTTTTTTCCTTCCGCCAGAATTAGAAGTGTTGGGGTGTGTGATGGGTATATCTTCCCTATAACCATCCTCATCATAGGGGAACAATAGAGGGTATTGCAATCCAAGATATGCAGGATGTAATTCATTTATACGTTGCAATTCACCTGATTGAGTTTCTATTATTATGTCCATATCACCCATTGATTGATCAAAACCTCCAACGATTAAAGTTGCTACTTCAGAGATAGATGACAGATTATAGGTTCTTGCATCTCTTTTACGCTTACCAATAAGTTTTAACTTGACATTTGAGCAACCTTCATCCATTATTTTCTTCCCAACTATTCTAAAAGATTGCACCAGAACATTGTTTTGATCTAGCATGTTTTGTAAATCAGCAACAATTTCAGCTTGTAGGTTATCTTTAGTTGCCGTTTGCCTACGCGAGTGAAGACATTTTAAAATTCAATAATCCAATGTTCATATTATAATATTCGACATTTACTTTTAAAAAAATACTATTTCTCACCTGATATAATGGATGCAGTTTCCAACTTCATTTTGTGTGTCATAAATGTAGAGTTGGGCAAACTTAGGTATTACACCTTGAACTGACAAAAAGCTACTTATTAGATGAAAGTTTTCACTGTGCAATTTAAATATTGACGGTGAAGTGCCTTTGTTTTGGCTATAATCAATCTTGCCACCCATCTATGTGAAAGAAAACATATTTTTGTAAGATCGAATATTGTCTAAAAACTGTTTACTTTTATCATACGATTAAAAAAAAGAGCTTGTACATATTTTCGGGAGGACATCTGTTGGGTGGCAATCTTATTTTACCCTGCATGCAACACAATGAATATTTTAGATTCTTTCTTTTGAACATTACCTCTAGGCTTTCCTCATACCAAAAATTTGCAACACAATGTTAACACGTATACTCTGGATCTCCAAAATCACAATATTCTAAGAAATCAAAATATTGAAGGTAATATGATTTAATTTTGTTAAGTATTGTAATATTATGTTGACTGATTTCAAATTTTTAAATAAATAAATTAATAAATATATAAATACATACATAACCTACAAACACGCCCGTATAATTGAATAGCATTTAAATACGTACATTAACATAATATAGTAATATTTTTTTTGGAATACTATAGTATACATCATATAGTAATTTGATTGTTGGAATTTTTTTTTGAATATTATCATGAGAGGAATTTAATTGCGTACATTAACATAATATAGTAATTTTTTTTTGGAATACCATAATATACACCATATAGTAATTTGATTATTGGAATTTTTTTTGAATATTATCATGAGAGAAATTTAATTACGTAAATTAACATAATATAGTAATATTTTTTTAATACTATAATATACATCATATAGTAATTTGATTGTTGGAATTTTTATTTTTTTAGAATATTATCATAAGAGGAATTTAATTACGTACATTAACATAATATAGTAATATTTTCTTAATTAATACTATAATACACATCATATAGTAATTTGATTGTAGGAATTTTTTTTATTTTTTTTGAATATTATCATAAGAGGAATTTAATTACGTACATTAACATAATATAGTAATATTTTTTTAATACTATAATATCAATCATATAATAGTTTGATTGTTGGAATTTTTTATTTATTTTTTAATATTATCATGAGAGGAATTTAATTATGTACATTAACATAATATAGTAATATTTTTTTTGAATATACTATAATATACATCATATAGTAATTTGATTGTTTACGAATATAAAAAAAAATACGCAAGATTAAAATATTTTTAACCAAAATTGAATTGCATGATATATTATCATGAGAGAAATTTAATTACGTACGTTAACATAATATAGTAATATTTTTTTTATACAATAATATACATCATATAGTAATTTGATTGTTGGAATTTTTTTTTTTGAATATTATCATGAGAGGAATTTAATTACGTACATTAACATAATATAGTAATATTTTTTTTGGAATACTATAATATGCATCATATAGTAATTTGATTGTTGGAATTTTTTGTTTTGAATATTAGCATGAGAAGAATTTAATTACGTACATTAACATAACATAGTAATATTCTTTTTGAATACTATAATATACATCATATAGTAATCTATATATGTATCTAAA
>CP025656.1:16105278-16159830 GCA_003576665.1 Ipomoea trifida | reverse complement strand
AGGAATCCATACAGGAATGGAATGAATAAAATATTTCATTAATTTTCGTGTATAATAAGGAATGGAATCACATTTTGAATATTTTGTCAATTTTAACCCTAAATAAGGAATGATAAGGAATGCTAGAATTTTTTATAAGGAATTATTATATAATATTATGTTGACGGATTTCAAATTTTTTGGACTAAAATGAGCGGGAGAGCTAGCACTTCTGTTTTAATATATACTAGAGCAGGCATCCAATCTTTTTTACTGTGTGAAATGTGATAAATCATATCCAGATGGAAATTTTAGATATAAACTTACCATACGCATTGTTGTTGCCACTGAGAATGCAGACTTTCTATTGTGGAAACCACATCAAGTGTTGGAGCTAATATTGCCCCATTTTTCAAGTATGTTGGATCATCAAAAATATTGGAGTATGATGGATATGTACTTTCCACAATAGTTGCAATGGGATCTCCAAAACATTTCATCAAATATTCTCTTCTGCAATAGTAATGTCTTCACATCCAATTGTTTGCCCATGAATTTCTCCATCTCCTATGTTCGCAATCCATTCTGAGAATTGCTTTAGTATTTTATAATCCCTATTTGAGGATGAGTTTTGAAGTCGCATATTTTTTGTGAGACGTAACACTTTACAGTATGGCCACAAGTAAGATGCATTTATTGTTGCATTAACAATATCCTGTCTACTTCCTTTTGGGATAACTGGTAAAATTTGTCGAAACTCTCCGTCAAATACAATAGTTTTCCCTCCGAAAGGCATCTCTAAACTTTTTGGACTGCAAAAACGCAATACATCACGCATACTTCTATCAAGTGCTTCAAAGCAATGCTTATGCATCATTGGTGCTTCATTCAAATTATAAGTTTGTACTTAATAATGAGTTCTGCAAGATTACTACCTTGTTTGATATTACATTTTTTTAATATTATCATGAGAGAAATTTAATTACGTACGTTAACATAATATTGTAATATTTTTTTTAATACTATAATATAAATCATATAGTAATTTGATTGTTGGAATTTTTTTTTTGAATATTATCATGAGAAAATTTAATTACGTACATTAACATAATATAGTAATATTTTTTTAATACTATAATATACATCATATAGTATTTGATTATTGAAATTTTACGTGCATTAACATAATATAGTAATATTTTTTTTAATACTATAATATACATCATATAGTAATTTGATTATTGGAATTTTTTTTAATATTATCATGAGAGCATTTAATTATGTACATTAACATAATATAGTAATATTTTTTAATATTGTAATATACATCATATAGTAATTTGATTGTTGGAATTTTTATTTTTTTTGAATATTATCATGAGAGAATTTAATTACGTACATTAACATAATATAGTAATATTTTGTTAATACTATAATATACATCATATAGTAATTTGATTGTTGGATTTTTTTTTGAATATTATCATAAGAGGATTTAATTACGTACATTAACATAATATAGTAAGTTTGTTTTGAATTCTATAATATACATCATATAGTAATTTGATTGTTGAAATTTTTTTTGAATATTATCATGAGAGGAATTTAATTACGTACATTAACATAATATAGTAATATTTTGTTTGAATACTATAATATACATCATATAGTAATTTCATTGCTGGAATTTTTTTTGAATATTATCACGAGAGAAATTTAATTACGTACATTAAGATAATATAGTAAGTTTTTTTTGAATACTATAATATACATCATATAGTAATTTGATTGTTAATATATGTACATAAATAAGGAATCCATACAGGAATGGAATTGAATAAAATATTTCATTAATTTTCGTGTATAATAAGGAAATGAATCATATTTTGAATATTTTTGTCAATTTCCACCATAAATAAGGAATGATAATGAATGCTATAATTTCTTATAAGGAATTATTTTTGTCAATTTAAGCTATAATATTATGTTCCCATTTCTAATTTTTTGGACTAAAATGAACCGGAAACTGCTTCTGTTTTAATATATATATATTAATTTTAATATATATATATATATATATATATATATATATATATATATATATATGGTACATGCAACAAGAGAAACAAATAGGCAAACACATACATAGAGATAGAAAGAGATGGAAATTGTTCAAGTGCTTCACATGAATGCAGGAAATGGAGAGGCCAGTTATGCCAACAATTCCCAATTCCAAGTAAGGGTGTGCACAATTCGGTGAAAGATTTGTTAACTGATTGAATTGAAAAAATTCAGATAACTGCTTTTTAATCGAAATATTTTGATTTGATTCAGTTAATGGTTATGAGCTTTTATGTTTCATATACTTTTTCACATCTCAAATTGACGAGTAGTAATTTAATTTATGGGTATATATAATTTGTTTTACTGATTTGAACATTCAGGAAAAGGCCATAGTTATGGCAAAGAAAATAACAGAAGAAGCCATAACAGATGTGTATAAGAGCCTTTGCCCTAAAACAGTATACATAGCGGACTTGGGGTGTTCCTCCGGGCCAAACACGTTGATGGAAGCCGGCGAGTTAGTGAAAGCGTTCGACAAAGCGCGTAGAAATATGGGACACCAGTCGCCGGAATATGCTGTATACTTGAATGACCTTCCCAGCAATGATTTCAACTCCATTTTCCGGTCACTGCCGGTGCACCAAGAAGATCTCAAGAAAGAAATGGGGGAAGAGTTTGGGCCGTGCTTCTTCGCCGGAGTTGCGGGTTCGTTCTACGGAAGGCTTTTTCCGGCCAACACTCTGCATTTTGTTCATTCATCAATTAGTCTTCATTGGCTGTCTCAGGTATATATGTTTTCCTTATAGCATGGTACACATCATTAATTAATTATGAAATGAAATTTTCAATTTTTTTTTAGTACTACTGAATCTGTTATAGTGGGGTGTTTCTTGAACCCATGACTGTAAGATCATAAATATAGTCTAAACATATAGAATGAACCTATGAGTAACCTAACCTCGTACTAGCGGAAGCATAAATCGTATTGATCTCTAACCATAGTTGATGTCATTTTGTGTTGCTTCTTAACTGTAAATCTGTTGGGTGTTAGTCGTTTTGCCTCACACTTAACTCAGAATCCTAGATCGTGTATTGGTATAATATGAACAGTATGAGTACCAAAACTTAAGGTGCTATATATTGTCTGCTGTCCTACATCCCATCAATGCAGGATTAACTGTGCAGAATTATTTATTTTTTGAAATTTTTGACTATATATTAGTTATTTATTAGATTAACTGATCATCGATCAGGTGCCTAAAGGATTAGAGGAGAACAAAGGCAACATTCGTGTTGTAGCTTCGAGCCCACCTAGTGTGGTAAAGGCATACCATGAGCAATTCGAGTGTGATTTTTCAAATTTCTTAAAGTGTCGTGCAAAAGAACTGGTGACCGGTGGTGGAATGGTATTATATTTTCTTGGAAGAAGGTGTGAAGACCACATTTCTAGTAACAATAATGTTTGGGAACTTTTAGTCAAGGTCCTCAATAATCTTAGTGCAGAGGTAAGCTAAGCAGTAAATTTTTGTAATTCAAAACTATGCTTGTTTTTTTTTACTACCATAGTAACTAAAACATTAACTATGTTATGATGAATGCAGGGAGTAGTAGATGAGGAAAAAGTGAATTCATTCAACTTTCCTATCTACTGGGCATCTCCGAATGAAGTGAAAATGGTGGTTGAAAAGGAAGGGTCATTCTCTATTGAATATTTGGAGAATTTCATGTATGATCTTGAAAATGAAAAACACATTGACCCTGGAAACTTCCATGTCAATAGTTTCAGAGCTGTGCTTGAGCCCATAGTTGCTAGCCACTTTGGTGAAGGAATCACTGAGGAGATTTTCAAGAGGCAAAAGACCTTGACTTTAGAGTCCATTCATGAATTAGAAAAGGTGAGATTCTTTAATGTTGTCTCCATGACTAAAAAGTAATTATATATTCCTTATTCTTACTATTTTATCCCTCTACTTACTACCCCAGCTAGCCAGTGAAAAGGGATGAATAAACAATGTCTTCTTTTTTTTTAAACCAGTTTAATGTAAACTGTGTAGTTGTTTGTTGAAATGAGTGATTCATATATTATTTTGATTCTAGTATTTTTTAACTATTTATTAACGGAATATTTCGTTAACTATTTATTATTATGAACTTATTGATTTTCATAAGGAATGTCTTAGGTTCGAGCATAATCCCAATCAAAATTGGCAATAATTGTTAAACATATACTATATCAAAATTGGCAATAATTGTTAAACATATACTATGAATATGTTATAGTGTATTAAAAAAAAATACAATATAACATCCAATGTGATTGTTCACTCACTGGCTAGAGCTTCTTGCCCGTATACTTGCCGGGAGGTGTGGGACGCAGATATCCCTCATTGTATTCGTCATTTGATTTTGCAATAATAGTTCGCTTTGATGGTTGATTTAAAAAAAAAATGCAATATAAAATTTAACATGAACTTTGGTCAGGATTTTTTAAGACGCAGATATCGATAATCATCGTTCTCAAATGGGATTCGGATGTATTCTCCGAAATGACCAAGGTATGTATTTTTATCGTAGCTAGAGGATCGCATTGGCGTGGTATTTTTCAATCCAGGGAGGCAGAAGCAGTGGCCAAAAGAGAACCTCTAAGCTGGTTCAAAGCTCATAACTTCGATAAGGTTATCGTAGAGACGGACTCGCTCCAAGTGGTGCAAGCTATCAACTCTCCTAAGGGCGACTTCTCTTTTCATCTTGTTTTAAATGATGTTAAAAACTTATTGAGTTGTTTTATATGCCACTTGGCCACAAGGTCATTGTACATAGAAATGTCATATGAGATCTATGAAAAATGATAATTTTTAAAAATCGAAAAAATTAATTGGATATATAAATTTTAATTTCATAAATAATTAAATTATATTGTAAGCAGCTAAACATCTTGTGCTCTAGTGACACCCGATTGCACCTCAAATCGAAGGGGGTGGGTTCGAGCTTCAATGGAGCCAATATTGGCTCTTTGTGCTTCATTTGATTGAGAAAGTAGTTAAGAAAAAATATTACATTATAACAGAGTCAATAGTACTAAAAAAAATGGTGGTTAATTAATCTTTTACAGAAATACACAAATTTTCTTCAAATTTATCAACTCATAATAACAACGTCAACTTAATTTTGTGTTTTATTTTAGAATTATTATTTACTATTTTTTAATTAATAAGCTCCAAACAAACACACATATATATAGGGTCAAGTTCCAGTGCCGCTAGGATTTAAGGTGCAGTCGATACGGCCTCACCATTAGGTATGCAAAAATGCACTAATAGTGTTAGGAAACGCACAACAATAAAATGCACCACACACCCAAAAAAATGCATCATACCTCACCACACTTAATTCTATGTGCGGCAACACCACTATGTATACAGATATACACCACTCAATGTTAGAAAATACACCACACAAATATGCACCGTTAGGTGCGCATCACCAAAAACACACCAAGTATGCAAATATACATCACACAGTGTTAGGAAATGCACTATTAAGGACATGGGAGTTATAGTTCATTATTTTGGGTGTGTGGTGTATTTTTTGGTGTTTTTGTGTATTTTCATTGTGGTGCATTTTCTAACATTGAATGGTGTATATTTGTATACATAGTGGTGTATTTCGCACCGGCCGCACGGTAACTCGGTAAGGCACAACCACATTTGAATAGAAAAAATTATATATATATATATATATATATATATATATATATATATATATATTCATGGCCATTTGGTAGGACGGGCCAAAAAGTGCACTAATTTGACAAGTCACAGAACTTAAACCCGTATCGTCTTTTTTGCGGGGTGGAACAGGCTAACCCGGGGTGGAATATACTAAACCTGTTTTCCCATCCCTATTTCATAAATCAAATCGTAATTTTTTCTAACAAAAAGAAATTAACAAATTCCAAGTGAAAGAGAACATAAATCCATAAATACCCGCAGCCAACGAAATTCTTTGAAAAATTCCAAATCGTTTACCAGTTTCCTTAAAATTTCGTTGGCAAAATTTTTAAGAATCGAATTTAGCATCTTATTATTAGTGTTATGGTAATCACTTAATCCTGATAATTAGTATGAAATAAGTCAAAGGTTTAAAATCTCATTAAAAACATAATGTGTAGCTTTTGGTTAAATTAACAAATTTCTCCACCAATATAGTACTTGGATGCTGAACAACCATATATAAATATCCTTGGGAAATGACTATAATCTGGTTAAATTCAAAAATTACCATGAACTTTATATATATGGGAGAAATCTTTGAAAAATGTTATAAGTTGTCGACAACACGATTGCCTTCAAATTACTCATATTATATGACAATCTGGATCCAGAGCTAAGTGTAAAAAACTCCTAGATTGATTAACATATAAAAAGAGCAATTAAGGCATATATATATATATATATATGGCTTAGCTCACTGATAAATATATTCCTTTGGTAAACCATTGAAGTGTTAATCCTGTAGGTTACAAATGGTGTTTGTATGAAAGAGAAATAAGAATGATCATGTGGTGCGATATAAAGCGAGTCTGTATCCCAGGGGTTCACGCAGAGACCCAAAATCTTATATACTCTCTCATAATGAATATTACGGAGTATTAAAAGTTCCGCTACATAATTGACAGAATAATAATAAATTTAGATATGCAGTTTATTAAAGTCATGACCTTAGAATTATAGGTCATTAGACACTAATGTTTATTTTGAAAATTTCTTGATGGATTTATAATTCTCAAAAATGAAAGAAAGTGCATATTACAACATGTTTGTTGTCAAAATTCCAAAGCTTTACTTAATTTGAAATAGTAAAGCAATTGACTGAGTAATTTCCTCCTGAAGAAGGAAAATGTAGAAATAAATATGTACCATTAGGTACTTATTAAAAGACTACTAATAGAATTATTTATTTATTGTCTTAGCCTAAGTTCGTGTTATAAACATCATAAAGAGCTTAATATTAGCTCATGCTCTAAAAACAAATTATATAAATATTCAACTCATGGAAGCTCCAGAAGAGTCATAAGATTATTGTGTAAAATGTTAACCCTAGTGGAAATCTTGAAGAGTGTACACTATCTATTTTCTACACTCTTTTGAAACAATAATATAATCTTATCATGTAGAACTTGAAAATTGTTATCTTCAGGCAGAGATAGGGAGTACAGTTGAATCAATCCTGAAGAATTGGACTTATTATGTACTCTTTTCCTCACTAGGTTTTTCCCATTGGATTTTTCTAGTGTGATTTTTAACGAGGCATGAGTATGATATAATAAACGGGGACAAAATTACAAATAAATATGTATATAGACGAACCCCGGAATCCTAAAGATTATGTATGGTTGTACTATTTTTCCCCTTAACTAAGTTTTTCCTACAAAGTTTTCTTAAGCTAAGGTTTTTAATGAGGCAACTAATACAATATATGAGTTTAATTTACAAATATCATGCACTCTTTTCTTCAACTAGGTTTTTCCCACGTGATTTTCCTATGAATTTTTTAACGAGGCATGAATGTATTTAAATATACTATCCATATACCTTGTACTATTTTCTTGTCTAGGTTTTTCATTTCCCACCGAGTTTTCCTAGCAAGTTTTTAACGAGGCAAGATGTGGTTAAATAATGTCCAAGGGGGAGTAGTGTTATAAATAATATTTTTATGTGGACATTATTATAGATTATATAACGGTTGTAACGGTTCCTATATTTATTGCTCAATTATTTCTTTTCCGTTATAGTTTGTTATTATATATATATATATATATATATATATATACATACACACTTTCTAATATGTACATTGTGATGATGAAATGAAATTCTGACTCCCTATCATTTTTTTTCATTCCACTCTATTCTATTTTGTTATTTTCCTGTTTTACGATCCACCGGTTAGAAGCTAACAAGCCAACGGACACAATTAACGATTCACAACAAAAAGAAATTACTAATTCAAAGTTGTGACCCGGCCATTCCTTATACTCCCTATGCACTAGTATTGAAATAAGGACCGGTTCTAAAATAACTTTTCACTATAATTTCTGCAAAAGGGAAAATAAAAATAAACATATTTCAACTATATTGGACTTTGAGTTCATTTTATTATGTTGCATATTCATTACAACTAAATATTATTTTGATTTTGGAGTTCGTTTATTCTCTAAAAGTTATGTTAATTAGTTCTCCATTTAATTATAAATATTCCGGGCTAATGCCTGTCAGGTCGGTCAGTGTTGTTGACTTGTAATCACAAGATTATAAGTTCAACTACCAGCGTTTTACTTCCTTGTGGTCTTTTATCGGCTAGAATTACAAGGCGAGAGATTTTCATTGCACACCCTTGGAACTTGGACAGTGGTTGCATGGTCCAAACCAGTCCTTAATTAAGATAAAACATATCATCAACATACAGGCAAATAGTAACACGTACCATTAATCGCTTGAACTTGTTTATTAATTAATTTGATGCACACACATTTATTGACAGATTTATTTTAATTCATTAGCCAGCACAACCTAATCAAATTGATAATGCAATTGTTTAGGTGCTTGCTATAAGCTATATAGAGATTTTATCAACTTGCAAACTTTATTTTCTTACCCTTTGATAATAAACCCTTTTTGGTTATTTCATATGCATCCCTTCCTTCAATCTACTATTCAGGAATGCTATTTTGACACCCCTTTGGTGAATCACAATATTTTATATTGGTGGCATAAAAAGTAACAATCTAATTGTAGCTATTGATGCATAAATATTGTCAAAGAAGTCAATGGGCTCTTATTGTCTAAAGGCTTGGACTACAAGTCTTGCTTTAAACTTATCAGCAGAGCCATCAATGTACATTTTCTTCTTGAAAAACCATTTACAACTAAAAGGTTTACAACTCGGGGATGATTCGTTAAAATCCAAGTATTATTACCAATTATTGAATCTATTTCATATTGAATTGGTTCTTTTCAAAAGGTAACATCCCGAGACTTCATAACATCATCAAAAGTCTTAGAATCCTCCTATATATTTTATAAATATAATATAATGAAAAGGTCTCCAAGGCCAAAGACTCCATTGATATATTCTTCCATAAAATACATTTCAAAATTATGACAATTTTTTTTCTTCTTTTTAGCTTGTTTGCTTCATCTAAGTTCAGGCACAGATCAACTAGGAGGCAAATCCTTAAAATTCTAGTGATGGATGAAAATCTATTTTCATAAAAAAAAATTACATCTCTCTACTCTATTATAATAGTATTAACTAAAATAAAGTCATTCAAAGAAGGGTTTCTAACATTTTCCATTCGTGTAGTTTGTATGTTTAAATCAAATGAGATCAGCCTTACCGGGCAATATAATCATTCTAAAAAGTTACTCCCCTCCTGTCCCATTTTACCTGTCTTACTTTCCTTTTTAGTTTGTCCCAAAATGTTGTCCTATTTCCAAAATTGAACATCACCATCATTCTACTTTTCCCAATTTACCCTTATGACTTTTGCTTTCTTTATTGCTTTTATTCTCAAAAGTGAAAAAGTTAGGGGTAAAATTGGAAAGCACATCACATTTACTTTAATTTCTTAAAAAACGTGCAAAAAGCAAATGAGACATCTAATTCGGGACGGAGAGAGTACTTTTTAGGGCATCACCTATCCTTCTCCCCTTTATCTCTCTAGAGAAAGCAAAATCTCCCTTTCTCCCCTCCCTCCTCCCTCCTCCCCCACCCCAACCCTTGTTTCTCCCCTCAATGTTGTGTATTGGAGATGCCCTTAGGGGATCTCCAACCATAGAGATAAAAGGGGAGAAAATTATTAGAGGGGAGCAAAGACTAATGTTCGGAGACAACTTTCTCTTGCATATTAACTGTTGTAGCACGTGATGCGTGTCACTCATACTCCACACAGGCTGTCCCCCACCATCTGTAGTATATTAAAAAAATTGTTTTGTTTAATTGAAATCAAGCCTTTCAACGGCTTGATCTTTTTTTCTTTTTTTTTTTTTAAATTTGTTATTTTATTTTGTAAATTTATAAATTAAAATTTATTTTTAAAGTTTTTAATTTTATTAAATTTTAGTATATATAGTATTTAAATTTTTTTAATAATTTTTTAATTTTATTAATAGTTCAATATATATATTTATATTTATTTAAATATAAATATAAATATAAATATTTATTTATATTAATATTTCATTATTCAACATGACAACATTCACACTTACGTTACTCGATCCATACATCCATTAATATAACATTTTGATATAGTTGTTAAAACGGGCCAATTTATTATGTTGGACCCATTTAGCCAAATTTTTAGATAGGTGGAGTTGGAAAAGTTTTCATTCCGACCCATTTAGCTTGCCAAATTACATGATTTAATAGGTGTAACTTGCGAGCCAACCTACTGAGAAGAATTGAATTCTTAACATTTCAATTAATCTAATTAATCTAACCTTAACATAATTGATCACTCAAAGGTTTGTTTGTTCAATATTTACTGAGGCAGTGTGAAGGAAGGCGAATAACAAAGCTTGATCAGATATTGCTCAATGGAAACAACATTGGCATTGTGAGTATTAGTACTTTATAATGATTTAGCCTGCTGTTTCTGCTATCGTCGCTCCTTAATTACTTTAATTGGTTAGGTATCATTATGGCTTTTGTGTGTGACAAGTTAGTTGTAAATTGTGAAATGTAGCCTGTTCAGAATGAAGGTTTGGATTTGACTACAGCCTAAGAAGTTGGTAGATATAACAACAATGTACTTCGTGTCTGTAGGCTTGTCGGTAGACCCAACTTGAATTGATGAACTACAACTAAGTGGCAGTTGGCATGTTTTTTGTGACTGCCAATATGTCCATCCAGTAGTATTTGTAGTAGGATTTTAAATTTGCTTATGCATGCATGAGTATGGTTTGCTTCCATTCCAGAACTAGGTGGACCAATTCATGGAGTTGTCAAGTCAAAAATCTGTATTCAGGACCGATTTTTTTTATTTGCGTAGCCCTATACTTGTAAATTAGTAAGACCCTATCAAAATTTTGGGACCCTGTGCTGTTGCACATAATAAAATCCGGCCATGTCTGTATTACCACCATACCCCAAGGCCCAAACCAACCATAATAACTACTTTCTTGTCAGTGGACTAAACATTCTTGTTGTGAAGCCTTACATATACTCATCATCTTTGGTTTTATTTAGATCTTTCACTAAGCTTAAAGCTTCCCTATTCATGTATGTTAGGACTTGGGAGTTAGGACTTAGGAGGTAGATCTACAAGTAATAAATTATGATAACATATTTGATATATCATCATTGATGTATAAGTGTTATGTACAAGTGTTAGTTGTATACACTAATTGTGGATCATTAAAAAAAATGGTTAATATTGGATTAAACCTAACCCTACCCGGCTACGCTTTTCATGTATGGAATCTCTAAGGATTCTTGTTTCAATTTTCTACTATTTTTCTTCCCAAAAAGGTATAATCCCCAACCCCGAGGGCCCGACAAAGCATCTAGGAGAATGTAAATTATGTTAACTCAACTGAATATATAGAGACTAGACCTTTGCTGATCTTTCTTCCCAAACTTCACCCATGTGACCAGTTGAGCTGTCCATGCGGATAATTTATTACTCATAGTAAAAGATGATGTTTAAAAATCATTCTGTGTAGTTGATAGTAATAAATGTGTTACTTTTTTATTGGATAAATTTATTTAAAAACTTATTTTTATTGGTTGATAGTAAAATTCATGAGGATTGGGAAGGAGCAAACTCGAGAAATAGTATAGATTATACCCATAAATAATTCATCTAGTAATAGGATAGATTATGCCAATAAATAATTCATCACCATCATCTATAAATACTAGAGAAATGTAGGCAACACATGCAAAACATACACACGAGATAGGGATAGAGATATTCAGAGAAAGAGAGAGAGATGGAAATTGTAGAAGTGTTTCACATGAACAAAGGAAATGGAGACACCAGTTATGCTAACAACTCATTTGTTCAGGTATTCAAATTAGTTTTATCGTTGCAATTGCTATGGCATGTACCAGAATCCAACTTGCATTATATTATGGATCTAATCCAAAACGACATTCAAATTATGTATTTTCAATTAACTTATTATATATCCTTAAATGTTAAATTAAATATGAATGTTATTTTGTACAAAGATCCACAAATCTTAGTCCGGCCATGATATAATTTTCGTAACAAATAAAGTTAATTCTTGCTAAGTGCATTTTTTATGGTTAATTAAATGAACAGAAAAATATTATACTTTGTACAAAGCCCACAAGAGAAGAAGCCATAACAGATGTCTATAAGAGCCTTTGCCCAGAAACCATATCCATTGCAGACTTGGGATGTTCCTCCGGACCAAACACTTTTCTGGTAGTGTTCGACACCATCAGAGCGGTTGAAAAACTGCGAAAAATGACCGGAAGCCCCTCGCCGGAATATGTCGTCCACTTGAGCGACCTTCCCGGCAACGATTTCAACTCCCTTTTCCAGTCACTGCCCCGATGTGTAGAGAATTTCAAGAAAGAGATGAAAGATGGATTTGGGGATTGCTTCTTTGCAGGAGTAGGTGGTTCATTTTATGGAAGGCTTTTCCCCTCTAACAGTCTTCATTTTGTTCATTCCTCAAATAGTCTCCATTGGCTTTCTCAGGTGTGCTTTAATTTAATTTATACACCCTTTTGCCTTCACTTTATTAGGACTCTCCAATTCAAATTAATATATTGGTTCATGTGCTTAATTTAATTGAAGCTTGTCAAAGCGAGCGAGATAAGAGTGACGCTATTTTGTAAAGTTTATTTTAGAGCTTATATTTTATTTTAATCTACAAATAAGTTATAAATTCTGTTTAAAATTTTAGTTTATTTTGAAACGTTATCTTAAAGAGTGTTTATACATAAGCGAACTACTAACTTTTAAATTTTCAATTTTAAACTAACTTATATAAGCTAGTTTACACCAAACTAAGCCAAGGAATGAGTGGATAACACATATCTATAACTCTATAAGGACTAAAATAAAGTGGTTGATATAATGTTTGGAGGAGGCGGCGACAAAATTCGTTGCCTTCTCGGCTTCAGTCGCCGAAGAAGGCAACCAAACACCAAATGGGTCACCTTCTCTAGCGAAGGCGATCAACTTCTCAGGCTATTTTAGTGATTGGTTAATTTTGTTGTTTTTATTCGGAATATTCCCTCCATTTGACTTTAAAAAAAAAGTATATGAATTAACAGATATTATATTGTAATAGAGTCAATAATATTAAAAAAAAAAGTATATGAATTAATGCATTAAATAATTATTCTTAAAAATAAAATTACTAAATTATATATAGATAATACTCCGTTGTATATAACTAGTTAAAGTTGTCTCATTAGCTCATCTAATTCTTCCTCTTTCTAATTCTTATCAGATACCAAAGGGATCGGAGGAGAACAAAGACAACATTTGTATCACAGCTTCAACTCCACCTAATGTGATCAAGGCATATTATGAGCAATTTGAAAGTGATTTCTCAATTTTTCTCAAATCTCGCTCTGAAGAATTGGTAATGGGTGGACGAATGGTATTATATTTTTTAGGGAGAAAGAGTGAAAACCCTAATCCCAGTCATGGCGTCCTTAACTTTTGGGTAGTTTTAGCCGAAGTCCTCAAAGATCTAGTTACAAAGGTAATTAAATATCCATGTTTCATATTGTTATTATTATTAGTTTAAATCTAAAAGGTTAAAAAATATAATTATCATGTTATGTAGAAGTACCTTGTTTCAATACTTTAAAAATTAGAGTTTTTGAACGTATGTCAGAGTAACACACATTTATATAATTTTATAAATGCAGAGATTAGTGGAAGAGGAGAAACTAAACTCCTTCAATCTTCCCATCTACGCACCATCTCTAAAAGAAGTGAAAATGGTTGTTGAAAAGGAGGGATTATTCTCAATTAATATTTTGGAGGGTTTCACACATAATTTTAGTGAACCTATCAAGGATGAAAAGGCAATTACCAACACAATGAGAGCCATAGTTGAGTCCTTGGTTGTTAGCCATTTTGGACGAAGAATTATCGATCAAGTTTTTAATAAGTATGAAGAAATGATTGGTGAATGCATGACCAAATTTGTGAAGGAGGATTTCTTCATTATTGTTTCCCTCACTAAAATTTAAAAGTGTTATAAATAATATAATATTTTATGTGGACAGATTATATAATGGTTGTAATGGTTCCTTCCTGTATTTATTACTCCATGTGATGATGAAATGAAATTCTTTCCTTTTTATTTTACTTTTAGATGAACTCTTCTCTTTTCTCTCCTCAAATATGGCCAAGCTCTCTTTTTTAGTCAGCCAAAATCACCAAAAGATCTCCGTGGGAGATGCTCTAAAAGAAATAAAAAGTAAATTTAAAAAATTAATAAGAGATAATGGTGTTTGAATTAAATTAGGAGGAGAATGAACATTATCTAAAGACGAATTAAAAGAAATTTTAAAAATATGACTAATGAAATAGAATGGATATAATAATTAACTAACAATATAATTTTTGACTCAAGAATTTTCTCCAAAGAAATATGAAATCCTTATTTAAATTTAAAGTCGTCTTAATGTCAAATAACTTGGCCGCCACTGCCTCAAACTTAAGTACTTCGAGTTCAATAAGTCGAAAACATCTCCTTAACAAACTGTTCTTTTGTTTGACTGCGAATTTGAAATGTCACATATGTATCTCATATCTCATACTTAGCTTTAATCACTGTATATATGCTACCTTTTTTCTTTCCATAAATGCAGCAAATTTCAACATGACGACGTTCAGTTCCATTAATATACTTGACATTCACATTATAGTTGTCAAAACGGGCAACTTATCAGGTTGGACCCGTTCAGTCCGATTTTAAGATTAGATAAGTTGAGTTGAAAACCCGACCCGTTTAGCTTGCGAGATTACATGTGTTAACCCGTGTAACTCATCGTGAGCCAACCTATTGAGAATAATTGAATTCTTAATCTTTCAATTAATCTAATCTTAATGAGATCAATTATGCTGAGGACACTGGTGTTGAACATTTTTTTTAATACAATTATATATATATATATATTGTTCCTTGATAATTTTCCTAGTATTACATGTTGTGGTTCAAGTTGTACTTAACTTGTTGAGGAGTTTATACCAAATTTAATACATGTTTTGTAACTAAATTGTTATTCTTTATGAAATATAATTTGGTCCATGTCGATCTTTCAACGTGAACAAATTGATTCTTCAATTGTTCAGTATTATTAATTTAATCTGTCATAGTGTGTAATATTTTCAAAATTTATTGGTACGTGAGTGTCCACATTTGGTCTTAATTATACACCTGACTACTATTAATTTAATCTGTCCTGCAGCTTTCTCGTAGAAGTTTGTTTGAAGGGATTTGTACAAGGTAGAAAAAAAAAAATTAAATAAATAAAAAAATAATGGCGTTGTACAGATTGCGGGCTTGACTGCTTCAAACTTGGAAAGAGAAAAGAATCATAAGACGGTGGTTGATGGTGCTTGAAGTTGGCTGCTAAACAACAATGGGACTCTAACCAACATGGTTGGCGTGGTGGTTCAGCACCTTGTCCCTTAAGCATGAGGTTGGGGTTTAATCCTCACCCATGTGAATGGAGCAAACCATTTGGCCAGTCCCCTACCACTTAGTGTACCTTGGACAAAAACCCAAAAAAAACAATGGGACTCTCACTTCCTTCATATTGTTTAGAGCGAGGGAGTGAAGCGTTCAAGATTTTGTTGCCTTCCCCGTCGTCACTGCTCGGTGGCTTGAAAACGGAGGAAAAAGTGACTCCGGCGGCAGGGTCGTTCCAATAAAATTTGGGGTGTGCAATATTTTAATTTGGGTCCCTATGCATAAATAAGAGTTGTTTAAAAAGTTATGTCAAAAATTCAAAATATAAATATTGTATAAAAAATATATTCAAAAATTTTTCTTGGCATCATCTTTTTGCTCATCTATTTGATTTTTTTTTTTAATGAATTTTTCAAGAGGTTCCCTTTTGAGATTTAGTTAGTTGCTCAATTCTTATTTTCTTTTTACGCTTCTCAAATCAGATTACTATTTTCTAAAAAACATAATTATAAAATCCTAAGAAAAAAAATAAAAATTTATAGAAACTCTATGAATAAATAATTAATCAAGAAACGAATTCTTGAATATATTATTCTGAAATTAAAATTATTAAGTCATGTAAATAAAACAATAAACAAGAATTGTGAAATAATACGTAATTTTAATTACCTGTCAAGAGAATTGAAGAACTTCAAATTAGATAGAGATGAAAAAATTGGAACAGTTCATTTTTTGAATTTCATTTCTTTGGACTCCACAAGAATTTGTTCATATTCCCAATGAAATGTTACCAGATTTTCTATATTACTAGATTTTCTATAAGAGAAAATTAGAGGAAAATTTGTGATTTCCTTCCTCCACATAAAAACGTTTCTTCCAAGTCACACCAAAAGAGCCATTTCCTATCTTTCTTTGATTATTAGGGATCAAGATGAATTTCTATGTAAATAGATTTCGATGTATATCTATCAGATGTGGCTTCATGTACCAAACATTTCTATATCGCTGCATGCGATAATTTTGTTCCGACAACGTGACGGAGAATCGATGCGAGAATGTGACTTTCGTTTCTCGTCTCCTATTTTGATTTTTTTGAATATTTGTTGAATAAAAGGAAAAAAGGGGGATTCCCTCTTTTTCTAACAAAAAAAAAAAAAGATTTGATTGAAGCAACTTTTGCTTCCATCCGCAGAAGGATAGACTCTGGTGGACTTTTAGATTCATATGAAGGATAGGGGATATAATAAAGAAGACACTAAAAGAAAATGAAAAAAAAAAATAAAAAATTAGACTTTGTATGATAAAAAAAGAATTGAAGAATCTGCTACAAGTTGAATCTATCATCTTTGCATCAATTCACTAAATTGCGTGGTGCCTGCTGAATTGCAATTAAATTACTCTCCGCAAATTAATTGTTGTTGTCTTTGCAAAGAATACAATTAAGATTTCTTCATGTAATTCGATTTACCTAATCTCAATTCTCACAAACAACAGTATGCAGTATGCACTACAATCTACAATAGAAGACATCAAAGTAAATATTTAAATTAATTCAATTACCTAGAAAATTTGTTGAATTGTTGTCGTTTTTCATCTGCCACCATGCCAGATTGCCAGTATGCCGCAAGGTTAATAGGGACTTAGGGTAATAGGGTTTATTGTTTTTTTTTTTTGTTTTTTTTTTTTTTGAAACCAAGGTAATAGGGTTTGTTGTTGTTGCTGTGCAATTATGAATTACATAAGAATTGTTCTCCTCGTCTCTGGATATATATATATATAATTTTTTGGGCCCCTGTGCAAAGGCCCTGACCGCCGGCGGCATGCCCCCGGACCTCGCGACGGTGTCCCAAGAAAATGATAGCTGATGTTACCCAGTTGATTAAACCGGGTTTGGGTTGGGTTAATTCGGACACAATGGAAAAGACTATTTTGCTCCTCAGATTAAGCATTAATTGAGTAAGTACACTAAAAATGAACTTGCAATAGATGTATTAAAAATGACCATGTAGATCAGCGATAAGCCTTACAGTGTGAATCATGGTTAACGATATAACAATGGATTGAATACTCTATATTAAATAAGTCTGATAAAATAAAACAAATGGAACAATATAATATGTATTAACGAGTCGAATGATGATTATAATTTTATATCATATTATACCAATAAATAATTCATCGCCAATCATCTATAAATACCAGAGAAATGCATGCAACTAGATATACACACATACAAAATATACACACGAGATAGAGATATAGAGAGAGAGAAAGAGAGAGATGGAAGTTGTAGAAGTGGGGTTGTTGACTTTTTTGGGTAGTTTCACATGAACGAAGGAAATGGAGACACCAGTTATGCTAATAACTCCTTGAGTCAGGTGCCTGCGTTTTGCATTCAAAATTCAGTTAGTTTTTATTGTTAATTTTTGGAAAAAAAATAAGGTTAATTCTTGCTAAGTGCATATATGTTTTTATGGTTTATATGAACAGAAAAATATTATACTTTGTACAAAGCCCACAACAGAAGAAGCCATAACAGATCTGTATAAGAGCCTTTGCCCAGAAACCATATCCATTGCAGACTTGGGATGTTCCTCTGGACCAAACACTTTTATGGTAGTGTTCGACATCATCAGAGCGGTTGAAAAACTGAGGAAAATGACCGGAACTCACTCGCCGGCGGAATATGTCGTCCACTTGAGCGACCTTCCCGGCAATGATTTCAACTACATTTTCCGGTCACTGCCCCGATGTGTAGAGGATTTCAAGAAAGAGATGGGAGATGGGTTTGGGCATTGCTTCTTCGCAGGAGTGGGTGGTTCATTTTATGGACGGCTTTTCCCCTCTAAGACTCTCCATTTTGTTCATTCCTCAAACAGTCTCCATTGGCTTTCTCAGGTGTGCTTTATTTGCCTTCACTTTATTAGGATTCTCCAAAAGTTTTTTTTTTTTTTTTCTTTTCTTTTTTCCACAAACCCATATTTAAAACTAAATAATAAATACACAAACCCATTAAAGGGACAAAAGAACGGTCCCGGCAAATGGTATGGACCGCTCTACCTTACAAGGGACTCAGATCCATATTCACAATTTTAGAATTTTATATTCACAATTTCGTTATATAAATTCAAAAATTGTTATACTATTGAATATAGAGTTATGAAATTGTAAATATAGAATTATTTAATTGTAAATATAGAGTACGTTCTGTAATTGTGAATATAGACCTGGACCGTTCACCTTGCAAGATGGACTCGTGTCCATAACGTAACAACCGTCTTGTCCTTCTTTTAAGGAGTGATACAAATGTAACTCTGTTCAGTTTTTTTAATTGATCTATAAGAAAATAGCATATGAAAAACGTAACTGATTCTTTTAAAGACAAAGGCATTATTTATTAATATAGTTAAAGTTAATTTTGACTTGTTTGGCCATTATTAACTGTTTGATTTAATTAAATAGCTAATATGAGAAAATAAATTATATCTTTAAAAATCATTTTGCATGTTATCAACTAACAACTAATTTATTAAACATATTTCTACGATTGGCTAATAATGTTATCAGCTAGTCAAACCCGCTAACTCAAACTGTTAACTGCTATTTGCCAAATCAATTGTTATACCATGGACTAGGGTTCATATTGCATTGTGAACCTTGCTACAAAATTCTGTACCTTCAGTTAACACATTTTGTACCTACAGTTAACTGTTTTTGTACATGTAAACAAATAACTTAATAATTATTGATACATAATATGATAGTTACAGTTACAGAGAAACTATTAACTACAGGTACAAAATGTGTCAACTACAAATACAGAGTAATTGCTGACACATAATATGATAGCTACAAATACAGAAACTGTCAACTACAGGTACAGAATGTGTCAACTAATGTTATTTTTAGATCAAAGTCTACAATGCAAGATAGACCATGGTCCATAGTATAATTTTCCTTGCAAAAACCAAAAATTAAATAATAAAAAAAAAAAAAGGGCTTACACCCTCTCAAAATCTCTCCAAGCAGTCAAAACTTATTGCAAGAGATTGTTGAAAAAAAAAAAGTTAAAATAAGTGGTGGTTTCGAGATATAATTTTAGGTGGGGTTATGTTTTAATTTGAATCGGATCAAAAAGTATTGAGGTTCTCATAAGTGAGAGACTTAATTTGATATACTTTATACTCAAAATGAATAATTAGTAAATAAGAAATTCAATTTCAAAGTGTACCAATTGAGTTGAGAATAATAGATCAGAGTTTGCATAGATATACGTTTGCATAGTTTAAATGTAATTCAACTTTTTAAAGAGTTTAAATTATGTAACGTTAAGTCTTTTTTTTGCATACAACCTTGTTTAGTGTAAAATATTTTAGACGTTTTAAGGAAGCACACATCTTGAATTTGAGCAACTCAAAAATTGTGGTCTCTAGAGGAGGGAGGGACCTCTCATCTTTGTTAGTTTCTAATTCTTATCAGATACCGAAGGGATCAGAGGAGAACAAAGGCAACATTCGTATCGCAGCTTCAAGCCCACCCAATGTGATAAAGGCATATTATGAGCAATTTGAAAGAGACTTTTCAACTTTTCTCAAGTATCGCTCAGAAGAATTAGTGACGGGTGGACGAATGGTATTATACTTTTTGGGAAGAAAGAGTGATAGCCATAATTCCAGTCATGATGTTGTTAATATTTGGGTACTTTTAGCCAAAGTCCTCAAAGATCTAGTTACAAAGGTACTTAAATATCCATGTTCGTATTGTTATTATTATTTTAAATGTAAAACGTTAAAAAATTATCATCATGTTAAGTAGCAAGAACTTCATTTCAATACCTTAAAAATTAGAGTGTTTGAACGTATAGTATGCCAGAGTAACACACATTTATATTATATGATTTTATAAATGCAGGGATTAGTAGAAGAGGAAAAACTAAACTCCTTCAATCTTCCCATCTACGCACCATCTCTGAAAGAAGTGAAAATGGTTGTTGAAAAGGAGGGCTCATTCTCAATTCATGTTTTGGATGGTTTCACACATGATTTTAGTGAATCTGTGAAGGATGGAAAGATAATTACCAATGCAATGAGAGCCGTGGTTGAGTCGTTGATTGTTAGCCATTTTGGAGGAGGAATTATTGACCAAGTTTTTAATAAGTACGAAGAAATGATTGGCGAATGCAGGAACGAATTGGTTAAGGAGGAATTCATCAATATTGTCTCCCTCACTAAAATTTAAAAGGAATTTCTAATTCAAAGTTGTGCACCCGGTCCATTCTATTTCTATATATGTACTTCTAGTACTGAAAATAAGGACCGGTGCTAAAATAATTTTTCTATTATTACTGCGAAAAGGAAAATAAAAATACACATATTTACAACTCTATTGGATTGGACTTTGTGTTCATTTTATTCTGTTGTATATTCACTACAAGTAAATATTATGTTGATTTGCCAACTACCATGTGATGGTATCACGAATCACGATTACCATTTTATATTGATAGTGATACCATCAAGTCTTTTCAGATTTATTTTGGTATTTGATTTGCGCTTCCTACGCTTGAGGGAGAGCTTTTAAGCTATACAATTCAAATTCACTCGTACTAGTGTAAACTCACTTTCCTTTCTAATGTAGGACAAAGGTTTTTTCAAGCATTTTTCCACCTTTATTTTCCAACTCAAATTGGTCTACTTTGAGAATATAATTAATTTCTCATTTACCCGTTATTCGTTTTGAGCGTACAATATATCGATTTCTTCGTTTCACTACGAAGAACCCGTATCCATTTCGACCCAATCCAAATCTGAAATGGACCTACATATATTTGCATCACAAAATAACTACTTAAAATATCATTTTATGCTATTTTCTATACATTTACAACTCGATTAGTTAAAATCCAAGTATTATTACCAATTATTGATTCCATTTCGATCATATTAAATTTCTTATTTTCAAAAAAGTAACATCCTTAATTCTAGTGATCAATGGAAATATATTTTCATTAAAGATGGCATCTCTATACTCTATAACAATATTAATTGAAATATAGTCATTCAGTTATATTACAAAGAACATGTAGGCCTTCACAATATAAAAATGCAATTAAATCCTCCTTCACCCAAAGTTCTTTCTTGACATCCAGCAATCGTACTATTGCCTGACAACCCCAAGCCTTGAAATAATTAAGTTTTGTTTTCTTTAATGTTAGAGCTCATAAGTGTAGCCTTATTTCTTTTATTTGGGATATTGTTTGGAATATTACAAGCTCTTAGGCCTTCCCCAATGATTAATTTTAGAGAGATTTTAAAACAATAAAATCCAATGAGCGAGTTTTTATCAAATGGGAAGGAGATTTTTTTTTTCGGTTCTTTCTCCTGCAAATGGGAGATTTTGGCAGGTTGGGGTGGGCCCACTGGGAAATGGTACTGCCCCTCACGCCTAGTTTTCGCGCCCGCCTGGGCACGTAATTTTTAAAAACAAATTTATTTTTTTTTCAGTTTTGTTGTTTTGTTTTGGTTTTTCCTTTTATTTTTTTTTTCCTCCACCCCCATTTTCTCTTTTCTAATCACACTTACAAAAGTTTCTCAAAAACTACACAAAAGTTTAACTATTGAGGAAGGCCTTAGTGTTACTTCACCCCAAAAACCTTTACTTAAACCAGAGTTATAAAGCATGCAATTAACCATTTTATTCTGTACTCTATTTTTCTACCCGCTACACCATTTTGTTGTGATGTGTAGGGTGTTGAGGTTTAATACAAAATACCAATGGATTCAAAATCATAATATTCACAAGCTTTATCAATTCTAAAACTTTTGATTGAATGACTAGTTTGCAATTTAACCTCCAACTTAAGTATTTTAAAAATGTTCGTGACTTCATCCTTAAAATGCACGTATAAGATATACATAGCAATGTCTTGAAATATCAACAATAAATGTGATGATATAGTTTTTTTTCCTCCCCTCCCAAAGGATGAAGTATAGTTTTTTTTTTAGAGAAAATTGTAATTTATGTCCCTCCATAATTAATGTAAGCATATATGTAAAGCAAAATCAATCAATGTAATTGGAATCAGTAGTTCTATGAGTACAGTTTGAAACACAAAGAGTCAATACCGTCTCCACTGAGGTTCGATCTCATGACATCCAATATGGGAGAGTCACTACACGACATTCTTAATGTTCTTTATTTTTACAACATACTTTTGTTTTATTATTATTATCATCATCATCATCATCTGCCCGCCAATACCAACGGACTGAGAGAGAAGATCGCAAGTTTTTCTTCGGGCATGGCAGTTAGATGCAAAGCTTGGATCGGTTACGGAGGAGCTATTTATGTGCTGGAGATGAGCAAAATTGTTGAAACTGGGTGCTATAAATAGAGGGCGGTTCTGAAAACAGAAGGCATCAACCTCTTCGTCGAAAGCTTTACTCGGCAAATTAGTCCTTGGTTATATATATATATATATATATATATATATATATATATATATATATATATATATATATATATATATAATTTCATTTCGTGCTTTTGGGTGTCTCCCATGCGGTTGTGCAATTAAATTTGAGCCATTGATCTTGCTTAGATCAATGTTCAAGATTACCAAAGTTAAAAGAAAAATGTGGTGGCAATTTGGTAATTTTTGCATCTAGATCAAATTTAAGGTGCGTGATTTTCCTTCTTATGATGCGTGATTTTTGTGCTTAATGTGCATGATGTTTGTACTTAAGGTACATGGGTTTTGTGCTTACGGTGCGTGGGTTGTGTGCTTAAAGTGAGTAGTTCTTGAAACTTAAGGTGCATGACTTTTGTACTTAAGGTGCGTGGTTGTTTTGCTTAAGGTGCGTGGTTTTTTGCTTAAGGTGAGTAGTTGTTGAAACTTAAGGTGCGTTAGCCTAAAGCCTAAGGTGCGTGTTTTTTCTTCTTAAGGTGTGTACGTGGTTTTCCTTCTTAAGAAGCGTGGTTTGTGTGCTTAAGATGCGTCAGTTGTTGAAACTTAAGGTGCGTCGGCCTAAGGCTTTAGGTGCGTGATTTTCCTTCTTAAAATTTGTTGTTTTCCTTCTTAAGGTGCGTCAATCTAAAGCTTTAGGATACTTTTTTTTTTTCCAGTTTCAAAACACAATCAATATTTTTTATAAGATTTTTTCTACAAAGTCATATTTATGTCAATCCAACTTAAGGTGCATAAATTAGAAGCTTAAAGCATCAGTTTAGAATTTTTTTTAAAGAGTATTGGTCACCGCACAACCGCACAGGAAGTTTTAACCGCATCTGAACCCTTCCATATAAGCGTGCGCACACACATACACACACAAGGTAGGTTTGGCAGCCCTATCTAGCTAGCCATTTGGCAAGACGGGCTAAAAAGCCCGTACCGTCTTTTTTTTTTTTTTTTTGCGGGTAGGATAGGCTAGTCCGGAGTACTAAATATGTTTTGATAGCTCTATTTAAGAAATAAAATCCTGTTTTCTTCTAACAAAATAAATTAACAAATTACAAGTGAAAGAGAACATAAACCCATAAAATACCGGCAACCAACATATTCTTTGGAAAATTCCAAATCGTATACCAATTTCCTGCAAATTATATTGTGGACCATGGTCATGGTTGATACTACAGTTGTGTTGAACTGATACTGCAGTTGTGTTGAAAGGGAACGACAGTTGCGCAGAACAGAGGTCGTTCATCCGTTCAACACAACTGCAGTTCCAGACGGATGAAACGGACTCTGTTCCGCGCAACTGCAGTTTTCTTTCAACACAATTGCAGTATCAGGCATCACCCGTGGTCCACGGTATAACGACTGCCAATTTCCTTAAAATTTCTATGGCAAAGATTGTAAGGATAGAGTTTAGCATTTTATCATTAGTATTATGGTAATTACTTAATCCTGATAATTAGTATCAAATAAGCGATTGGTTTAAATCTCATCATTTAAAACAAAATGCGTAATTGTGAGTTCGGTAGCTTTTGGTTAAATTAACAAATTTCTCCACCAAATGACAAAAACATACCAATATACGGAGTAATCAATTGGTTAAATTAACAAATTTCTCCACCAAATGACAAAAGCATACCAATATACGGAGTAATCAATTTGTTAAATTAACAAACTTCTCCACCAAATATGACAAAAACATACCAATATAATCAATTCGTACAAAAGAAGTGTCAAACCATCCAAAACGTCAGAATGGAAAATTGAGATGCTGATAAGGACGTATGGCTCAAAAAGTTAAGGTATTTGTAGTTTCCTATGTCTATTATTCTTCGATTCGAAACCTCCAAGTTTGAATTTGACCAAATTTCTAGACGAAAAAATGACCATTTTACTCTTAAAACATATTCTTATAGCATTATTTTTCTTTAAATTATTTATGTATGCATTTACATTTTTCTCCTCAATTATTTCAAAAGTGGTGAGTGGTGATTTCCCCATCTTTGTTAAATAGGTGTTTAAACCGTTAAAAATAAAGACAAAATAGATATTTCAAGTTATTTTTCTTGTCCAAAAAATTATTGCTTATTTATGAAAATCAGAATAAATGCAATAAAGAACACACATTATATTATTTACAAATATTATAATTATAAATTTAATTTAATGTTATTAACAAAATTAAGATGTAAACACATATTTAGTAGACCATTTACAAATATTATAATTATTATTTAGGAGAAAAAACGTTATTATTAGCATTTAATTTCATAAATAAATTGGATCATAGAGGTGACGTGCAGCAGATCGAGCAATTAAAATATTACAATTATTATTTAGGAGAAAAGAAATTATACTAAACAGCTATCAACTAACAGCTAATCTATCAAACAACTTTCTAAGGGTTACACACCTCATCTCGATAGAATGGTCAGTGTATAAATTCCAATAACTCAATAATTCATTAAGTGAAATAATCTATACGTGTTCGATGCTCACAAAAAGTGCATGATAATGTTTGATATTCACCATATTTGATGTAACTCATACATTGCGACTGTCAAGATTTGATAAACATCAATTAATTATATTGTAAACCAGGAAATGTCATATGAGATGCACGAAAATGATAATTTTAAAAATAGAACAAATTAATTGGATAAATAATTAAATTATATTGTAAGCGGTGACGTGCAGCTGATCGACCAATGGTTGCTGTGAGCTGGAAATGGTGCTTAACTAATCTTTTACAAAAATACACAAATTTTTCGGGAAGAGGTTCGGATGAAAAGAAGATTGCAGGGCCAGTTCGGGCGACCGCCTAGGACCCATGTAGAAGGGGTTCATACATCCATGTACATATACATATATATTATAGTGTTATAATTATATTAGAAAACAAAAAATTAAGAATAGATGGACTCATGGAAGCCTAATCGATGTGGGACTGCTCTGTTACACTGTTCTCAACCTACTGAAACACAAAGAGTCAACAGTTGCTTCCACTGAGGCTCGAACCCACTCCCATCATCCATGTGGGAGTGTAAATCAGGACACCGGATGTCACTTGACCACAAGGTCTTTGGCTTAGTTTTTCATATAGGAGCCCATTTTTTAAATTTCGCTCAGGGCCTCTAAAATGTTTAGACCGGCCCTGGATAGTCTCAGGTGAGAAATGAGAATGAATCACAATCCTGGATAAAAAAAATTCACTACCAACGAACTTCGTTCAATAATATTAATGTGCTCTGGAAGGCATAACAATGTGCTTTGGAAAAAGGGACAATGTGCACGGGAAGACAAAAAATGCGCACGGAAGGCACAAGTATTTGAAACAATTATTGAAAAATTTAATTTAATATAAGATTTTCAACACAAATCATAAACGACTATAAATAATAAACAAGCAAACAATATTCAACTCAAATTAGTAATTAGTGATCAAGATTAATTGATCTTTTAAAAAAAAAAGTTTGACATCTATGATTTAAAAAAAATGATTTGGAATGTACAATAATGTGCATTGTAAGGAGCAACAATGTGCTCTGGAAGAAGAGACAATGTGTACTGGAACTCTAGAAAGTAAAAAATGTGCACTGTAAGTAGAAAAATATAGAACAACTATTGAAATGGCTAAATTTAATGCATGATCTTCAACACGTACAAATTATAAAAGATCACAATATTCAATTAAAATTAGTAATTAGTGATTCATTTATGATCAAATGATGTTTATATATATATATTACACCTATGATCTAAAAACTGGAAGGCACAACAATGTGCACTACAAGGCACAACACTGTGCACTACAAGTCACAACAATGTGCACTACAAGTCACAACAATATAATATGCTCTGTATGCTAAACAATGTGCTCAGGAAGGCTCAACAATATGCACTCTAACGCAAACAATATTTACTACGAAGGCACAACATTGTGCTCTGAAAGACATAACAATGTGCTCTGTATGGTATAACAATGTGCTCTAGAAGAAGAGACAATGTGCCATGGAAGGCAAAAAAAAAAAAAAATTAACTTACACAAAATTACAATAATCTCACCGCATTTAAAAAAAAAAATCTCAATTTGAACATAGATCTGGACTCAATCTACGGATATAATTAATCATATTTCTCACCTAAGGCAATTGTTTTATATATATATATGTATGTATATATATATGTATGTATGTATATATATATGTATGTATATACATACATATATATATACATACATACATATATATATATATATATATATATATATATATATATATATATATATATATATATATATATATATATATATAGGGTCACACTTGTGTGAGACCGTCTCATAGATCTTTATTCGTGAGACAGGTCGAGTCGGATCAAATAAATATGTAAATATCATATTTATATGCGCAAATGTCATACTTATATGCTCAAATGTAATACTAATCAAAAATACAATTTTGTTACTTATAAGGTAAAATGTAATACTTTTGCATTTTGATGCAAAAGTATTATATTTTTCATCAAAAGTATTACATTTTCAATAATAAGTAATGTTAGCAAGTGCCCCTTACTTATAAGGGCAAATATAATATTTTTGAGAAAAAATATAATACTTTTAAATTAAAATGTAAAAGTATTACATTTTCTCTTAAAAGTATTACATTTACCTTTATAAGTAACAAAATTTTATTGCTGATTAGTATTACATTTGAGCATATAAGTATGACATTTGTGCGTATAAGTATTACATTTTCATATTGTCATGATCTGATCTGACCCGTGACGATCTCAAACAAATTTTTTCCATATATATATATATATATATATATATGTATGTATATATATATATATATATATATATATATGTATATATATATATATATGTATGTATATATATATATGGGGGGTTCCTATGGTGAGATTGTGAGATCAAATCTTGTGCACATCAATCTAATAAATTTTAATGGTCTAGATTGATTGATTGATTCACACACTCCGTTCACACATATTCGCACACACTTCAACTTGAAATCTTACTCAATCTAGACCATTAAAATATTGTGAGATCAAATCTTGTACATCAATCTAATAAATTTTAATATAATGGTCTAAATTGATTGACACACCCACCCTGTTCACACATATTTAATCAACGTTCGCACACACTAACTTGAAATCTTAATCAATCTAGATCATTAAAATTATTACATTGATGCACAAGATTTGATCTCACAATTTCACCTAAACAGGTGATCTCATATGATCCTAAATCTGTGTGTGTGTGTGTGTGTGTTAAAGATATTTAAGTATATTGTGCATTTAAAGGGTACTTGTGTGAGACCATCTCACATATCCTTATTCGTGGGGGCAGGTCAGGTCGGGTCAAGACAATTTCAATATTTATACTGAAAAATATATACTCCTATAATACTAACTCGGAACAAAGTGTTTGTTACTTATAAAGAAAAATGTAATATTTTTAATACTTTTAGATTTTGATGTAAAAGTATTTCATCTTTTATCAAAATTATTATATTTTACCTTATAAGTAATGTTGGCAAATGTTTGTTACTTAAAAGAGAATATGTAATACTTTTAAATTAAAATGTAAAAGTATTAAATTTTTTCTTGAAAAGTATTACATTTTTCAATCCTTGAGACCGTCTCACACAATTTTTTTTTTTATGTAATTTAAATATAATCAGCTAAAGACGTTAATATCGCATTCTATAATAACATTAAATAAACACGAGATATTCTTGTAAACCTATTACTTTTTTAAAAAATAATATTTTTTTTGTCTTTTTTGAAAGATTTTAAAAAAATAATTTTATTATTTAAAATAATATTATATTCTAACTTGAAAACAACACTGAATATTTTTCTAAATATAAATGCCTGAAGACCAAGAAAAAATCTAGAAAGTCTACCGTCTACGTATACATTGAACCAGATATATGACAAAAACTGGCTTGTAGTCTAGTGGGAAGTAAAATATAAATAAACAAGTAAAGAAAGTTGGCTGGCGTGAGTTGCCCCCTTTGACCGCAGTCATTTTTTATTATTAATTATTACAACTTTTTATTATTATTATTATTATTTTTTACTTCAAAATCAATGATATTTTTATACGGATTATCTAAATTACACAAAGTTATGTTTCATAATTAACGTAACTACTCCGTAGAAACTAGAAAGCAAGCATATAGAATATACTCTGAGAGAGGAGAAATCAAATTCAAATAAAAAATTCTTATTACAGCAGTTCACACACTACTATAAATGGTACCTGTAACAAGAGAAACAAATAGGCAAACACACAACACATACACATAGAGATAGAAAGAGAGAGATATATATAGAGAGAGAGATGGAAGTTGTTCAAGTGCTTCACATGAATGCAGGAAATGGAGACGTCAGTTATGCCAACAATTCCCAGTTCCAGGTAGGGGTGTGCATAATTCGGTGAAAGATTGGTTAACTTACAGACTAAATCGAAAAAATTCTGTTAACTGTTTTTTAACCGAAATATTTTGATCATACAGGAAAAGGCCATAGTTATGGCAAAGAAAATAACAGAAGAAGCCATAACAGATGTGTATAAGAGCCTTTGCCCTAAAACAGTATACATCGCGGACTTGGGGTGTTCCTCCGGGCCAAACACGTTGATGGAAGCCGGCGAGTTAGTGAAAGCGTTCGACAAAGCGCGTAGAAAGATGGGACACCAGTCGCCGGAATATGCTGTATACTTGAATGATCTTCCCGGCAATGATTTCAACTCCACTTTCCGGTCACTGCCGCAGCACCAAGAAGATTTCAAGAAAGAAATGGGGGAAGAGTTTGGGCCGTGCTTCTTCGCCGGAGTTGCGGGTTCGTTCTACGGCAGACTTTTTCCGGCCAACTCTCTGCATTTTGTTCATTCATCTATTAGTCTTCATTGGTTGTCTCAGGTATATACGTTTTCCTTTTAGCATGGTGCACATCATTAATTAATTTTTTTTTAATCTTGGACTATATATTATATTGCATTAGTTATTTATTAGATTAATTGATCATCGATCAGGTACCTAAAGGATTAGAGGAGAACAAAGGCAATATTCGTGTTGCAGCTTCGAGCCCACCTAGTGTGGTAAATGCCTACCATGAGCAATTCGAGTGTGATTTTTCAACTTTCTTACAATGCCGTGCCAAAGAATTGGTGACCAGTGGTCGAATGGTATTATATTTTCTTGGAAGAAGGTGTGAAGACCACATTTCTAGTTACAATAATGTTCTCAACACTTGGGAATTTTTAGCCAAGGTCCTCAATGATCTTAGTGCAGAGGTAAGCAGTAAATTTTTCTAAGCATATAATATATAAACATAAATGCACAATCCAACTATTTGTTTAGACTTTTAGTAATTACTGAAACATTAACTATGATGAATGCAGGGAGTACTAGAAGAGGAAAAAGTGAATTCATTCAACCTTCCTATGTACAGAGCATCTCCGAATGAAGTGAAAATGGTGGTTGAAAAGGAAGGGTCATTCGCTATTGAATATTTGGACAATTTCATGTATGATCTTGAAAATGAAAAACACGTTAAGGATCCTGGAAACTTCGTTGTCAATAGTTTCAGAGCTGTGTTTGAGCCCATAGTTGCTGGCCACTTTGGTGAAGGAATCACTGAGGAGATTTTCAAGAGGCAAAAGACCTTGGTTTTAGAATCCATTCATGAATTAGACAAGGTGGAATTCTTTAATGTTGTCTCCATGACTAAAAAGTAATTATATATTCATTTATTCTTACTATTTTTTCCCTGTACTTACTACCCCACCTGGCCCTAGAGTAATGAAATTAAAAGGGGATGAATAAACAATGTATTTCTTTCTTCTTTTTTTTTTTTTAATCTATTTTAACGAGTTTAATGTAATACAATGATGCTCTAATATTATGATAATATAAAAGTAAAAGTGTTTGTTTCTTCTCATGTTGATTTTTATGAGTGATTTTGCCAAGCCAGGCTTATGGTTGTTAATTTTTATGATTACGGTGATATTGTTATTAAGTTTGTGTTTAGCATATCATCTCAACTAATTCTCTCGAGTTATTATTTACCACACAACAATCCCCTGCAATATACCAACAAACCACCATATATCCAACTAACTATTATTGTAAACCATATAATCACTCCATTTGAGCTAATCCAAGCTTCTTCCTAATGTGTGCACTTCAAGAATCGGTCATCTTTAGAATTAACCCAACCCGGTCTGCTCCAACCAAGTCCGCAATGTTAGGAATTATGTTTTAGACAGATTTTAATGATGTTAATTAAGTGATGCAAAAGTTAAACATTTTTTTTGAGTACTACGTTGATTCTGTTACCCATGACCTCTCATTTTGAAGAGGCATTTCATGCCACTAGACCACAAGATCATTGACACTCTTAGGTCCTGTTTGGTAAATAATTTGTTTATCGGCCAATTTTGGCCTATTTGACTATTATTAGTTGTTTGATTTGGTTAAAAAATCAATATAAGTGTTTGGTTAATAAGCTTTTTGTAACTCCAAAATATTAAATTTCAAAACCTACTCAAAGCAACATTTTCAATTGGCCTTTTAAGAAAAAGAAATTATACTAAAAATTATCAGCTAACAGCTAATTTACCAAACACTTTTTTACAATCAGCTAATATTATTAATTAATTATACCTTCTAACCCAATCAGCTAACAGTCATTTACCAAATAGGGTCTTTAATAACTTGCAAGCTTCTTTTTTTTTTTTCTTTTCTTTTACCAATCATAGTGTTTCATAGATGTCATTAGATTTATCATATTTAAACAAAAAAAAATATATAAATAGTTTTTAAAACATTGAAGTAAATATATTATATATTAACATCTATATATCTCCGCTGCGATGTTTGCATGGGCACTGCGCTTTCAAATATGAACCAGCATTATATTTCCGATCCATTTGCCAACGAAACATTCTACGCATAAACTCGATCCCCTCGTTTCCCTCTCTCTGTTCTGATCTCCTCTCGTTTTGGGTAAGGTTGTCGTTTGGTCGATCTCGCAAAACAAACGTACCATCGAATAGGAAATAGAAATTATGGGACAGCAGACGTTGATCTACAGCTTCGTGGCGCGCGGGACGGTGATCCTAGCGGAGCACACGGAGTTCACCGGAAACTTCACCGGCGTCGCCGCCCAATGCCTCGAGAAACTCCCGGAGTCAAGCAACAGGTTCAGCTACAATTGCGATGGCCACACCTTCAACTACCTCGTCGATAACGGTTTCAGTATGTCTCATCTTCCTTAATTTGCATTTTCCTCTGTGTTTTTTTTTTTTTTTAATGTGAAATGCGAAAGAATTGAAGCGTATTAATTGGGTTTCGATCAATTGAAGGATGGATCTGTGTTTGAATAATAATGTAATTGTAACCTAGCTTTTATATACAAACTTGTAACCACAAGGTCACGAGTTCGAATCTCAACTTTCTTGGTTTGAACCAGTCAGCTAAAAGTAACGTAGGCTGGTTTATCTCTTTGTGATTCTTTGTTAGCTAAGATTACAAGGCAGAATTTACCCAATGTACACCATCCGGAAACCTAATAGATCGCTTTCACATTACCAAGCCAACAGTCTGACCACTAAGCTTTGATGTTTTTGAATTGATCCGATGTGCAGCCTACTGTATTGTTGCTGCTGAATCTGCTGGAAGGAACCTCCCTATTGGGTTCTTAGAGCGTGTAAAGGATGATTTTTACAAGAAATATGGTAAAGGGAAAGGCGCTACTGCAGCTGCCAATAGCCTCAAAAAGGAATATGGGTTTGTAGCTTTCATCCCTTTCTCTTCATTTTACTTGCTTTTCTCACCTCACCATTAAACCTTTACTTTAATTTAATTTTCCACTCTCTATGACAGACCCAAACTGAAAGAACACATGAGGTATTGCGCTGAACATCCAGACGAAATTGACAAGCTTGCTAAGGTCAAGGCTCAGGTTAATGAAGTCAAGGGAGTGATGATGGAAAATATTGAAAAGGTAATTTCATTTAAGGAAACTTTTTACTAATTACATATAATTAAGGTTCTTTGGAAGATTATGCATATATAGATATGCTGCTCATACATTTTTATCTGGTGCTCATCAGGTTCTTGACCGTGGTGAGAAGATTGAGCTTTTAGTAGACAAAACAGATGACCTTCGGTCACAGGTTAGTTTATGCAGCCTGCACATGCGTTGTACCACTAAATTACTAAAACCAACCCATCAAACTAACTCAGTTTATTTGACTGATCACCTTAAAGTCTTACTCTAGCGGTAATGTGAGGTGTTCAATTCGAATCCCACTGAAAACCTGGGGGTCATTGAGAGACCTAGCTAGAACTCTTGCTCCAGTTGCAGTATGGGGGTCTGAATCCCACTGAAAACCTGGAGAGTCATTGAAAGACCTAGACCCGAACTGCAGTGTAGGAGGTTCGAATTCCACCGGAAACCTAGGGGTTATTGGGAGACCTAAAACCCAACTAGGGATAGTGTGGAGGATTCAAATAGCATTGGAAACTAGGGTTATTGTGCGCATAGTGTACCGATTAGTCTAGCGTAAGTTGGGAAACCTGATGTATGAATACGCACTATGAATGTTAGTTTGTGTACACTTTGATGTGTGCATGCAGGCACAGGATTTCCGGAAGCAAGGGACAAAGATTAAGAAGAAGATGTGGTTCGAAAATATGAAGATAAAATTGATTGTGGGGTGTATCATTGCAATCTTGATTCTTGTGATCATTCTGGCTATCTGTCCTCATTTCAAGTGCTGATGCATGGCATCCATTGCTGCAGTTCAATTCCCTCGTGGTTGAAGCAGCTGGATGGACAGTTTTATTATTCTAGTGTTTTTTTTGCACACGGATCAGATATGGTGCTATTCTTTAGCACAGAAGAGGTAGTAGGCATATATCATCATAAATAATTCTTCTTTAGGAGGAGTTGGCGTTATATACGTTTTAAGGATATATAGCAATTAAGTTGTTTCAATTCCTTGAATATAATGATGTTTTGTTGTATTCTTGACGACATTATAAGAAGCCTTATGAAATGTATACAGTGTGTATCTTGTTAAATGATATGATGGTGATCCATTTTCCATTACTCGTTCCAGATTTGCATTATTAACCCCTCAGATTTAATCCCATTTCACTTTATTATGTAATTTATTTCCAATCGAATTTATTATATGATCCAAATGCCATTTCACTAGTACAAAACATGTCATTTGCGCCGCGGTTATAAGAAGCAATAAGGGTCTGTTGTACAACAAAAGCCTATGAACCAGAAACTAATAGTCATGACTTTAGGCGTCATATTTCAAAATTTGCAATCTCTCAAAAATTAAAAATCTCTCAATATATATCACATATTTGGTCCAGAAGATTTAATGTTAGGACACTTCAAAAAAAAAAAAAATTAATAATAATTTGTTCAATTGGTAGTCCATATTATCAGCAGTAATAAGCCTTTTTCCTCTCGTATAGGCAAAACTGTAACCTTGAGACTTAATCACACTTTAAAATTATGTAATTTGATTAAAATTTTCTGTGATCCAATTGCCAACAATAATGAGCTAAAATCACTATAGCAGACAGTCTATAGTAGAGTCTCATGGTCTAAATTAATTTTTAAAATTAAGCTAAGAGTAATATTATACATATTTCAAGAGTAATAATTTCACCCAATATAATGTATTATAACTACTAACTAATTGTTTAACCAAAGGACTTGTGACTTAACAATCAGTTGATCACAACACATAATATAATATTGAGGGGGAATAAATTAAACTCCAACTAATAAATAACTATGAAACTTTGTAGCACCCATCATAAGCTAGTAACAATATTGTTTTATAACAATTTTTTGTATAAACAGTTACTCACAAAAGCTAACAAACAAACATCTGGAACCTCGTAATAGGTGGTCCAGTGGTAGAGCATGATATTCATAGAAAAAAGTTACGATACCTTTCGGTTAAACTCGTCGCACAATATATATCTCTTAATGCAATTTATCTTTTCTACATAGTTTGCGAGTTATTACATGAGAGCGAGTTTTATTCAATACACACTATAATTATGGCTAATTTCCTTTTTCACCCAACAAACAAAGATTGAATCATAGGATCCACCATAATTTAAGGAGAAATGTTCAAAAAAATTAGTTAGAAAAACTCCCTTCTCCACAAAATGCACTCTCTAGTCTCAACCCATTAAATTTGCCATGCAAGTATGCATACCTGTCTTTAATCCCATGCTTTTAGGCCTCTCCCACTGCCCTATAAATATTCAACCAACTCCCTTCTCCTTATAATTACACAGAAAACAAAAAAAGTTTCAATTTGAAAAGCATGGCTTTTGCCGCTATGGTTAGTTTAACTCAAATGCATTTATTTTAGATGAAGAAAAATTGTTTGATTCGATGTTTTTGTAAGGAAATTCAATTGTAAATATGAATATGATGAATTGAGAGAGATGCGTTTCTGAATTGTGATTGCAGAAGCAGTGGAGATCTTTAGATGAAGAAAAATTGTTTGATTTGATGTTTTTGTAAAGACATTCAATTGTAAATATGAATATGATGAAATTGAGATAGATGCGTTTTTGAATTGTGATTGCAGAAGCAGTGGAGATCTTTGATGAATGCCGGCGCCACCGCCGCCGCCGCCGCCGGCGGCAAGCGACAGTTTGCGTCTTCCGCCGCCTCCCAACATAACAAGCCGAAATCATGGTATCTCTTTCGCGATTTAGTAACGTTCTCATAAACCTAACTTTAGCGATTTGAAAATTTTGTTTTCGATTTATTGAGGTACTCGTCGGGAGATGCGATACCGATTTGGCTGCTGGCCGGATTCACGACGGCAGCGTTAGGTATGGCCGTTCACACGGCGAAAAATCAGCTGATTCACGCGCCGTCGGTGTCGGTGAAGAAGTCTACGAGAGAGAATCTGATCGAAGTGGATGATCCCCAAACGGCGGTGAATGGCGCTGACAAATTCGTGAGCAAATCTTTCCTGAGAAAGGTTAGCCGGATCCAGGACCCGGAAACCCGAGTTCTGCAGGACCCTACCCGCCCCGATCCTTTCACCATTCCACGCAAGTACGAGTCTCTAGAATCTGCTGGGGTTCGCAAGTGAGCTGATGATGATGAAGATGAAGATCAGAGGTCCATCGTATCAAACAAGCTTCGCAAATTTTGCAATTAATTAATGGGGAAAGCGTTGTATATTTATCGACCTTTAATGCTTTTATTTATTTATTATTTATTGTATATAGAAAAATAGAAAATAAGCTACAATTGTAGTAGAATATATTATTATTATTTTTTTCATTCTTTGATTGAGCTAGTTTAGGAAGTGTTGCGCATTGTTATTTGTTAGTGATTGAATAATTTATAAATAAAATTTTCTTTAGTATTATTTAAAAAAATTATGCAACTACTTTACATAGTTACATATATACCATATTTTTGCTACTGAAGAAATTAAATTTTAATATTTTATTACGATCAAATGTCTTGTGGTCGGAAGCATGGTTGAAAAAATTGCTAGGCGCTCAGGGAGCGCCTAGGACGCCTAGCCGGGGAATTAATCGGCTAGGACGCCTAGCCGAGGATTAATCGGCGGCTAGGCGTTTGTGTATTTTTTTATTTTATTTTTTATTTTTTAAAGATTTATTTAAGTATTTTTAATTTTTTAAAGACTAATAATTATAAATTATATAATACTTTAATAGTTAATACTAAAATATTAAATATTAACATAAAAAATATCTAAAGTTTGTACAATTTAGGATTATTTTGCTCAAAACGATGTTGTTTTGACTGAAATAGCCCATTAAAAAAAAGAACAATAGTTAATCGACTGACTAAAGGCCTAGTCGGTCTAGTCGACGCCTAGGCGATCAGTGCCTAAGCGGCCTAGGCGGTGCTTAGGCGGCCTAGGCGGTCGACTAGTCGGTCAGCCGCCTAGGGCCCTAGACCACCATTTAATGTGATACGCTAGACGGTCGACCAGCGCCTAGCGCCTCGGAGGGAATTAATCAGCGCTTAGGCGGGATTTTTGCAACAGTGGTCGGAAGACATCACTATTATCATTTCAAACACAAATTTAAAATAAAAAAATATTTTATTACTATTATCATTTAAACTTGTTTATTGATTTTTCATACAAAACTTGTAATCTCATCTTTAGTATTTTTTATTAAATTTTTAAATAAATTATTAATAAATTTGTAAATATTTTTAGTTAAAATTTAAAAATAGAGGTTTAGATTAATTGAATGGTGTATAAGTTTATATTTATTAATGTAAGTGCAATAGTTTATTATAATTGAAAGTTTAGGATGGTAATTTAGAAATGTCAACAACTTAGTTGAACACCAGATAAGTCTGACAATCCTCGATTTTAAGATTAGGATCAAGGCCCAATAAAAAAAAAAAATCAATAAGTCCGATAACCCACGATAGAATTAATACAAAACTGAACCAACTGACCTTATTGACATTCCTAATGCCCTCCCAACTTGAGAAGGTACACACTACACTTCATGCTCAAATAATTTATCTTGCATTTTATCCAAATGGTATTATATATACATAATAGTATTGCATTTTATCCAATTCAAATGGTATTATATATACATAACAGAATTTGCCAACAAACCATTAGGAGTATAACGGCACAGAACTGCATTTTTTTCTGTTTGGCTCATCCTAAAAGTCTTAGAAAAGGATCCTGCAGAATTCCATTTACAAATTCCCAGGAAGGAATTGCCACTCCTTAGCTTGACCATAAAGATTTGATCAAATAAATTCTCAGGAGCAAGTTTCAGATTCCAGCAACTCCAGCATTCTCTTGCAAGCCAATCTCTTGGCAGTCTTTTGATTGCGAGCAGAGGACGAGCAACTGTGAACCCCGCCATTTGCCACGACCTCAATCGTCGTACACGCCTCGCCATCTTTGCGAATCACAACAGGCTCCTTCATCCTGTACTTCCTCTTTTGGCATAGCTCGGTCAGCTCTTTTACAGGGTTAGGTCTCAGGGACTCTGGTGTAACCATGGGCTCCAAAAGCGGTCTTATTTTCTCGAAAACTATGTCTGTTTTGAAACCCGAATCGAGATATATCGCCCCCGCTATAGACTCTATAATATCAGCAACAACCTGTGTTATTCCCAGAAAAAAAGAACAATCTTTTTAATGAACATCTAAACATCTCACTAAGGAGTTTTTTAAGTCAGAAAGCAGAAGATATGAACAACTTACGTCTGGGAAACTTGTCTTGAGCACCCATCCGAATGTTGACGAGGCTGATGACTGCTCGATATTCTTAACAAAATCGGCTATATTGTTCTGAAGAGGGGTGGAAGACTGAATAATATAGTTATGCAACCCAGCCTTAACCGAGGATAGAGCATAGCAGTTGTTGTTCACCGATTCACACCTCAGCTCGGTTAAGCATTCGGGAGATAGTCCGGGATACTGATCATAGAAATGCCTGGTGACAGCATAATCGAGCACAGCGTCCCCAAGAAACTCCAAACGCTGCACAACGAGCCAATGAATCGAACAAATGCAATTAATGAATGGTACCAAAAGTACATGTCAGCTAGCTACTCGTGTTGGGTATATAACATATAAACATAAATGTGCAATCCAACTATCAGCTTAGACTTTTAGTTCAGGTGAACAGATGACAATAGACATTACCTGGTAAGATTGAGGTCGATGTGGAATGTAAGAACCATGAGTCAATGCTTCAACAAGCAGAGAAGGGTCGCGAAATGTATAATTCAACAACGAATCAGACTCCAAGCGTCTTATGTTAACCATCTGCTCTGCATTCACGGGAAGGTTCCCAACGATGGGCACATTGATAAAATCAATATCTAGACCGAGCCACTTGAGAAACGATAGAGCTGCTATTTCCCCAGCCGTACTAAGAAACGCACCAATTAGTGCTTCAGTTACATCAGCAATTGTTTCATTATCCATCTTTCTTCTTCCCCTACTGTACAGTTTTCCTGAAGTTAATACGCACTCCTCATCCAGTTTGCTGTCTAAGGAACAATCACCCGGGCCGACCCATGTTTTAGGATCGAATTGTTCATCACGAATAAACCCCTGCAATTCGAAGGCAATGGCAATGGAAATTGTCAAAGAATGCCTTTTGACCCAACCGAAATATTTGATAAGTATATCTAGTGAATAATGATGACATAAAATAAAGTTGTAATTCTTACCGGAATCTTTCGGTTATATGCAAGCCTGTATAACTGAGAATTGGAAATCATTCTCTCTCTTTTAGCAGTAAGCAGCCCCTCCTGATCATTTGGAAAGGTTTTGAATAGATGTTGACTGGTAGCATATTTGAGAAAAGAATCCCCTAAAGTCTCTAAAGACTCCATACAATCCTTTTCTTGGCACAGATTTGTTGTGATTGCTTCCAAAATCTAACAGTAAAAAGAAATAGAGTCATATTAAATGCTCGGAATTTTCATTTCATTATTATTGTTGGGCGGAGGCCTGAAGGGACAAGACCAGTACCCCTCTCGATAATGTGGCGATATAAGGAAATAAAGTTGCGCCTTCACTACCCGCTAACTAATATTTACACCCGCCCTTTCAATCTCCATAGAAGCACAGCACGTACCGTGGAGGTTGGAACGACAACATTTTGAGTGCACTGATCCATGTACATTCTTTTCAAGCAGGAAGCAACGAGCAAGGACTCGAATCGATGCATGATCGAGGGAACACATGAGAAAGAATAGAACGTAGCTATTGGCACGGGCGACATGATAACCTCGCAAAGTTCGGGAGGCAATTCTACTGATGCATCTACAAACAAACAACAACAGAACAGGATCTGTTAATTAGAATTGTTTAAACAAACTGTAAAAAAAAATTCAGGATTGTTCGATACCTTTGGCTTTCCTAGCTTCACCTCTACTAAGATAATTTTGCACTTTAGGAATGTGTTTACCATATAGAAGAGGTTCTGTTTCGAAGCATAACTCAACATTCCTGCAATCAGCAGTGTTTTCGGGATTTAAGAATTTTGCAGTACAGATAATCAAAATTTACTGAACAACATTTACAAACTACTTACTTTTTCTTATAATACTCTTTGTATGTACTCGATTCTCTCCCTCCCATCTTCATAATTGAGGTACCATCCAACTTATCCGAAATGCCCGTAATGCAATAGAGTATACCGGTATGAGGTGTGCATACCAAAGAATTTTCGAGCAGGCAACTGAAAAGCAAACCGTTCTTTGTGTGCATCGGTCTGCAACCATGCCTAGAACAAGAATATAAATGCCTATGTTCCGGTTTTTCGTATGAAAATAACACAGAGGAAATAATGTTCCAATCGATCTTTGGAACATCACTTGGGTCGATCGATGGGAGAAGGAGATAATCAATAACCGGAGAGCCATCAACCAGATCTAATCTGCTCAATGCTTCATCTAGTGTATTCAGATTATGCTCGAATAAAACTCTAAGAAGAGTTACTTGAAACCTCTGACACCTAAGTATCTGCAAAAAATGTCTGATGATCAGAGAATTCTAACTTAGAAGTATCATTTTCAACTACGAAACGAAATATTATTACTCACTTGTTCGTTAGATAGTCCAACGTCCCCGATGTACACTGTCTCACCTACCCAGCTGCCTCCCTCAACATTCAACTCAAAAGACAATTTCTCGTCATCAGATTCGAGCCTTGTCCTCAAAGCAAGGATGATGTTTTGAAGCTGAGTTCTCTTATAATAGAACCGGTTAAGCTCAATGAGGTAGCAAGAGTATAATGTTTGAGGAGCATTGTCTCTAGTACCAACAAGTTCAGGTGGGAAGTACCTTGGTTGACATCCTATAGATGAAAAGTTAACAAATAAACATTTTGTTCAAAAAAGTAGGCGACAAACGTTGAAAACACTTAACACAACTGTTAGGACTAAACGCTTAACACTGTGCCAAGAGCCATAGCTAGTAACGAAAGGCGCAACTTTATTTACTTATACGGCCACATTTTCAAGAGGAGGATGCTGGACTTGGCCCCTTCAGACTTCTGCCCAACAATACACCTAGTCACCCGGTGCTGAACTTAGCCCTTCACTGGCCTCCGCCCAACAACAACTACAAATAGACTGCCAAAGAAAAACACTAAATTGCTAATAATTTTTCTTTACTTCAATTATTATAATATAATGTCCATTGCATTAATAAAACCCAGTTCTTAGAAATCCCAATTCTATTTCAAAACCTTTTCATTCTTTACTTCAAACAATAGTTATCTACATGAGAAAAATAACATTCCTTCCTTGCAAAGTTGGTTTCATCATTCTCTTGTTCACAACTCAAACCTACCAAGAGAACCCAAAACTCCAAAAAAAAATTTTTTAAAAATTTACCTAATTCTTGATATGGAGGAGGATCAGATTGGAGCCCTGTGGATCCAGTGGTGGCCATATCAAATCTCTGCATCCAGACATCCTGTAGTATATCTTTCATTCTTTGGTGAATAGATATGCACATAGAAGTTATAGATCCACACAAATCCATAAATAAATAAACAATAAACAGAAAACAGACAGAAATTTTCCAAATGGCCAATTCTGGGCAGAAATCCCAACTAGAGGAAGGAAAAAATTAGATGAAAAGAAATAGGCAACAATGGATACATACCAAAGTTGGATTCTTGTTTCTTGATCAGTTATATGCTTTTGTAGAGGTTTAAGGTTTTCATTGTAAAGCTTACAGACTAAGGAAAATCCTGATTCCAATATTCCCAGCTTTTCTTGTACACTTAATAAGCTACTCTATTGTTAGTCAGCTGTACAAATTCTGTTCAGTAAAGAGATAAAGTGTTTTATAGCACTTCAGAATGGAATTGGAAACTTCATATCAGCAATAGTACATTCACATACATGTCGTACAATGATTGGTTTTATTTATTTATTTATTTTTTTAAAAGAACCACGTACTATTTCTATTCACTCAGTTTTCTATATTCAATGAAAATATACTTTCTCTATTCCATTTTATGTGTTTACTCCTCTTGAAGAAGCTTGACTACTGAAATAATTTTTAATTTAATTTTTTATAATATTAAGTTTAATCTTAGTATACAAAATTTATATATTTAAAAACTACACTAAAAGTACAATTAAACACAAAAGTCAAATTTAATTGCTTATGTGCAAATTTGAAGCTAAATATATGTTTATTAGATTCATTTGTATCATTTAGGCGATTTGGAGACATTGATTGAAAAAATATATAAATTAGAGCTCAATTAGAAGTGTTTTGAAAGTCATATATATTAGTACAAAAGTGTGTTTTAGGAGCTGTGGAAAGTGTTTTTTGTAATTTGACTTCCAATTTCCAACTATTTTTGGCCCCCCAATAATAACATTAGAATTAGGCTTTATGGTTTTTATAATTCTTTGAGTTATAATTACAATACCAGTGAAATCACTTCAATAGATCTTCCTACATCAATTTATTATCAAAGTATTGAGTAAAGGTATGTTTGAGGAGCAAATTTTGTAAATTATCCACCTTTCTTGATATAGTGGATAAGTGGTCCCATGCAACCAAAAGATTATTGGATTATAATATTAAAAACAAATGGAGATTCTTAAGGCGTTGAATTTACCGAGAATAATTTTATGATTAATAAAATCAAGCACTAGCTAATAAAAATTTTCTAAATCTAAACTCTTTAATTTTAAGAAGGATGCGAATAATAAAATCAACTAGAAAGAAAGACAAATAAATGACAAGAAACAATATTGGAAAACATGCATTGGATAAAGGTTTATTCAGTGACTAAATTAAATATAAAAATTTCTAATATCCAAAATCCTAATTTTGGGGAGAATTGCTTATGATGTAAATGCCACTTTCATGTACAAATATGTGATTAAACAATACAAATTATATTCTCATAACAACCCACAAAATTCAACTAATTAAGCACAAGCTATTTAAAATCCCCTAAAAATCACTACATGCTCTCATGCAGTGTCTTTTTATATGTTTGCAATGCCTAAGTTAAAGCCACTCATTTGCAATTAACAAACAAGAATTACATACAACTTTATCAAGATCCTATGCAATTAATATTTAACGTGAAAGGACATAATATATTAACTTAAAATTATGTTGGACCAAATTCACAATGCAATGTAAACTTTTAGTCCATCTTTAACAATTAAACTCAATCCTAAGTTGGCCAGTTTATCCTCATAACTAAAGGAAATAAAATGATGTACCCATCTGAAATTTTCTATTCAAATGGCATATCTATAGATAATAGAATTTGCCAACAAATCATTATGAATGGCACAAATTTTTATTTTTATTTTTATTTTTTTTTTTCTGTTTGGCTCATCCTAAAAGCCTTAGCAAAGGATTCTGCAGAATTCCATTTACAAAAGATAAAACAATTCCCATCCCAGGAATAGCCACTCCTTGATCATAAAACTTTTGACCAAATTCTCAGGTTTCAGGTTCCAGCAACTTCAGTACACTCTTGCAAGCCAATCTAATGGCTGTCTTCTTGCTCCGAGCCGAGGACGAGCCCCTGTGAACGGCGCCATTCGCCACGACCTCAAGCGTGATATACGCCTCGCCATTTTTGTAAGTCTCGACGGGTGCTTCCATCCTGTACTTTCTCTTTTGGCAAAGCTCAGTCAGCTCTTTTACAGGATTAAGTCTCAAGGACTCTGGTGTAACCATGGGCTCCAAAAGCAGTCTTATTTTCTGAAAAACTATGTCTGCTTTGAGACCAGAATCGAGATATATCGCTCCCGCTATCGACTCTATAATATCACCAAGAACCTGTGCTTTTCCCAGAAAAGAAGCTTATAATTAACATCTAAACATCTCACTAAGGAATTATCTTAGAATTGATGGCAAATTGGCAATTGGCAAGCAGAAGATATGAAGAACTTATTACCTTTGGGAAACTTGCCTCGAGCTCCCATCCGAACGTTGAAGAGGCGGAGGACTGATTGATATCCTGAACAGCGTCGTTTATAAGGCTCTGAAGAGCAGTGCAGGAGTGAAGAATATGGTTATGCAGCCCGGCCTTAACCGAGGATAGAGCATAGCAGGTGTTGTTCACTGATGCAGACCTCAGCTCGGTTAAGCATCCCGGGGATAGTCCGGGATACTTGTCATAGAGATGCGCGGTGATGGCATAATCTAGCACAGCGTCCCCAAGAAATTCCAAACGCTGCACAATTAGCCAATGTTAACCCTCCATGCTTTCCAATCTTAGATTATCCTTACCAACATGGTATCAGAGCCACACTGACAATAGATATTACCTGGTACGATTGAGTTCCGTGTAGAACGTAAGAACCATGAGTCAGTGCTTCAACAAGCAGAGAAGGATCGCGAAATGTATAATTCAACAACGAATCAGACTCCAAATGTTTTATGTCAACCAGCTTCTCTGCATTCACGGGGATGTTCCTAACGATGGGCACATTGATCAGATCAATATCTAGACCGAGCCACTTCATAAACGATAGAGCTGCTATTTCTCCAGCCGTATTAAGAAATGCACCTATTAGTGCCTCAGTTACATCAGCAATCATTTTATTCTTCATGTTTCGTCTTCCCCAACTGTAGACTTTTCCCGAAGATAATACACACTCCTCATCCAGTTTGTTGTCTATGGAACAATCACCCGGGACAACCCATGTTTTAGGATCAAATTGTTCATTACGAATAAACCCCTTCAATTCGAAGCAAATGACAATGAAATTTGTTAAAGAATGCTCAATAACAACAATTTCGATAACTATCAAGTGAATAATGATGATGTACTACGTGACAGTTAAAGATGCAAAAAAAAACAACAAAGTAATTGAATAATGCAAGAATCGAATTTAGTGCTCAATCGAGTAGTGACCAAGAAGACAGAATGTGGGTCAGAAAATTCTTACCGGGATATTACAGTTACATCCAAGCTTGTATAACAGAGAATTGGAAATCATTCTCTCTCTTTTAGCGGTAAGAACACCCTCGGGATCATTTGGATAGGTTTTGAATACATGTCGAGTGCTAGCATATTTGAGAAAAGAGTCTCCTAAAGTCTCTAGAGACTCTAAATGAAAATTTTCTTGGCACAGATTCGTTGTAATTGCTTCCAAAATCTATCAGTAAAGTAAAGAGTTGTTTTAAATGCTTTGAATTTTCATATAGAAATTCCTTACCAGATAAATATACATACACATAGGTATATACAAAATGAGGATTATATTCATCAAACATAGCAGTAGACATTTGGGGAAATGACTAAAACTATCAGACATAATTAGCATTTGCCAAAGATTAATAAAAGTGCATACCTTAGAGGTTGGAATAACAGCACTTTTAGCACAGTGGTCCGTGCACATTTTTTTCAAGCGGGAAGCGATGAGCAAGGACTCGAACCGATGCATGATTGAGGGAACACACGAGAAAGAATAGAGGGTAGCAATCGGCACGGGTGACATGATAACATCACAGAGTTCCGGAGGCAATTCTACTGACGAAGTACTTGATTCTGCAAATAAGAATACAACAAGTACGAACAAATTAAAGCACAGAACTGAGTTTGTTTGTTGGAATGCGATTTATATTTACAAAGGAAAAAACGGGGTTTTTGTCTTCTAATATATAAACATAATTGTACAGTCCAACTATCAGCTTAGGCTTTTAGTTCAGATAGAACATATGCTTCAATTTGGTATCAGCGGTACTGGAAAACCAAAAAAGTAAATAAATTATTAGGATAGGTACCTCTGATCTTCCGAGCTTCACCTCTATGAAGATAATTTTGCACCATAGGAATGTGTTTACCATTTAGAAACGGTTCTGTTTCGAAGCATAACTCAACGCCATGCCTGCAATCACCAGTGTTTTCGGGATGTAAGATCTCGTTTCTGTACATATATTCAAAATTTACTTAAACAACATTTACAAACTACATACTTTTTCTTATAGTACTCTTTGTATGTAATGGATTCTTTCCCTCCAATCTTAAAACTCGAGCTACCATCCAAATTATCCAAAATGCCCACAACGCAATAGAGATTGCCATTATGAGGCGTCCATACCAAAGAGTTTTCCAACAGGCAACTGAAAAGCAAACCATTCTTCGTGTGCATTGGTCTGCAACCATGTCTAGAGCAAAAATGTGAATGTCTATGTTCGGGTTTTACATATGAAAATAGCGCGGAGGAAATAATTTTCCAATCAATAAACGGGTTATCAACTGGACCGATAGACGGAAGAAGGAGATAATCAATAACAGCAGAACCATCAACACGATTGAACCTGCCCAATGCTTTATCTAGTTTGTTCAGATTACGGTCGAGTAGAACTCTAAAAACAATTACTTGAAACCTCTGACACCTATGTATCTGCAAAACAAGAATGTTGATTTAAGAACATCATTTTCAACTACTAAACAATATATTATTAGTTATTACTCACCTCTTCATTAGATAGTCCAACATCCCCAATGTACACTATCTGACCTACCCAGCTGCCTCCATCAACTCTCAACTCAAAAGACAATTTCTCGTCATCAGATTCGAGCCTTGTCCTCAAAGCAAGGATGACGTTTTGAAGTTGAGTCTTCTTATAACAGTACTTATTAAGCTCGATGAGGTAGCAAGAGTACGATGTTTGAGGAACATTGTCTCTGCTACCAACAAATTCAGGTGGGAGGTACTTCGGTTGACATCCTATATGCAGCGAATTAGATGAAAAGTTAACAAAAATAAACATTTTGTTCAAACTAGTAGGCAAAAAACTGTTGAAAACACTCAACATAACCACACAGATTGGCTAAGAAAAAGACAAAATTGCTAATGCACTGGCTCATAGTCAAAACTTCATGAGAATTTTTCTTCATTTCAATTATTATATGTCCTTTGCATTTAAAAATTTCAGAGTTCTTATACAAAGCTTCATTTGACTTTGTTCTGATACCACTGGTTAGGATCAATACCGCTTTGCCAAAAACTACAAGTTAGTAGCGAAATGACAACTTTATTTTCTTATATACAGCCATACTTTCGAGAGGAGGGTGCTTGACTTTGCCCACCGCACAACAAATCCCCTATACCTCGTGGTGTTAGACTTGACCCTTCACCGGCCTCAGCCCAACAAAAATCAAACCAACTCTTCATTCAATATATGAAAACAACAAAACATAACAAAACAAAAAGGTACTTTCATAGCATCAAACTGAATTTGATTTGAAAAATAGGAAACATTTCTTCCTTTCAAAGGTTGATAATCATCAGCCTCTTTGACCTACCAAGAGAACCCCAAACAGCAATAATGGGAGACAAAGACTTAAGATTACCTGATTCTTGAAATGCCGGAGGATCTGATTGGAGCCCTGTGGGTTCAGTGGTGGCCATTTCAACTCTCTGCAATCTGCGGGCATCCAGTACAATATATAGCTTTCATTCTTTGTTGCCTTACAAACAAAAACGAATAATTATGCAGATAGAAGTTAATGAACTATAACCGTCACTTTTAATTAACAATCCCCCCACTATAAATGCATAGATTATGTACATAGTCAACTAACGCACGCAGTTCCAAGGATGATATCCAAACAAAATCATCAAAAAAATTAAATAAAAATAAAAACGAAAACAGACAGAAATTCCCAAATGCCAATTCTTAGCAGAGATTTCAACTAGGAATTATAAAAAAAAAAAAAAAAAAGTAGATACCCAAACTGGATTCTTGTTTCTTGAGCAGATGGAATCCTTGGAGGGGTGTGTTCTGTTTTTAAGGTTTTGGTTTCAAAGCTTCCAGAGTAAGGAAAATCATGGTTCCAAGAAAGGGATGATTCTAAACTTTTCTAGTACAGTACAGCTATGAATCTACTGTACTAATCTGCTGTATCTGCCGTCATGGCAAAAAGAAAAAGTGTTTTGGCGCGTGACAAATGGAATTGGAAACTTCAAACAAGATTATGCTTTTATTGTGTGTTTCCAATTTTGCATGGGGGAGATGGAGTATAGCTGTGAATGGTATTTTAAAGGCCGTTTGGTTGGATGTAGTTCAGACTTAAAACATAATTTCTTGGCATTTAATATTATAGTGTTTGGTTAAAGATAATTACAATTTCACCTATATACTCTCTATAAGGATTCTAATTCGGTGTCATATTAGAAATGAAAAAAATAAGAAAATGACTAAATTACCCCTAATTATTATTATTACACAGTTACACGGGACATTTTAATATTTATATCACTCCTCCCATTATCATTTCAAATAATTTTATTCATCCATACTTAATAATGTTATCCAAATTCTTATTCTATTCCATTTTTTTTTACCGAATTACAATTCATTTATTCTCTAAGTTTTCCCCCAACCAAACAGCCTGTCATTGCTAAAAATAAAGAGACCTCAAATTGACTTGCTCCATGTGTTTTTTAGTCTCTTAAAGGTTTTTATTTGTTTGGAGCTAGTTTCGCGTTTTATCCTTGTTAATCACTTAATTGTTTTGCTTATATATATTGTTCATCTATTGTATTAAAAAGGTTACTTTTTCTTTTTTCTTTTTGAATACTATTAAAAAGGTTACTAACTAATTAATTATATTACTCCAATCCATTTGTCAACTGTATGCGTTTGGTTCGGTTCGAATAAAGAGACTTTGACTTAAATTATTTACAATTTAAATTTTATTAATAATATTAAATTTAGCATTAGTATATATAAAATTTATATATTTAAAAATTAAATTAATTCTAAATATATTATTAAACAAAAAAAAACAAAATTTGTTTAATTTGACAACAAACAAATCAAATTTAAAACTAGAAGAATATATATATTTTTGAGTACTACTGACTTAGTATCTGTTCATAACTACCTCCACTGAGACTCAAACCCCCACCCCCTTCTACATGGGGTGCAACCGGGTGCCACTAAACCATAAGGTCATTGGTAAATAAAGTATATAATACAGTATATTTATTATTTCAAGTGGAAAAAGTTACAAAAGCATTTTTCAATTCTCAGTTTTAAAAGGTTTTTGACTTTTATGTTTTATTTGAATCCAAAAAGAAAAATTACATTTTCATACTTTCTTCATTCTTTCAAAATGTTGAATCTCCAACCTCGGCCCAACAAAGCATCTGAAATGATGTAAACAACGATAACTCATAGCTATGCATGGTACATTTTCATAAATAAGGCTATTTTATTTATGTTATATTCTCTCACTTTTAAAAATATATCATATTTCCACATCATCAAACTTAAAATTTCATTACTATTTTTACTATATCCCAGCAAGTCCAACCCACTTTCAAAAGTTGATACCAATTTCACATCACAATAAAAAGTTGATATCTTTTTTCAATAAATATTATTTTTCTCTTCATAATATATATATATTACTTAATAAAAGAAAAAAAATTAATTTAAAAAAATAGAAAACGATTCCTGCTTGCATGGAATTTCTTCTAACTCCACTTTGACTCAGGATGCATTTCAAAGTTTGCAATGGTTAGCAAAATGTTGCCGTTTTTTTAGACCTAGCAATTATGGAAATGACCCGTTAACACGACACGAAACCGGACACAAAAATAACGGGTTAGTGTTTAGCGTTAACGTGTCGACCCGTTAAGAACCCGTTATGTTTCGTGTCTTAACGGGTCAACCCGTTAAACCTATTAAGAACCCGTTTAACCCGTTAACATTATCATGTTAACCCGTTTACACGAACCAGTTTACACAAACCCGTTTACAACACGCTAAGAACTAAGGATGAATTTACTAAATTAGCCCAAGATCATACACAAATTATTGATGTTCAACAATCTGAAATTTGAATTTTTATTATTTTCAATTTTATTCTAAAAAAACTAATATGAACTTCTTTAATTATGAGTTTTAGATGTTATTTTATCATTGTATGAATGTTATAAATTGAATTTTTTTTTAGTTTGTTTGATGAATTTAATTGTAGGTTTTATTTCTTTTTTAAATAAATTAACTTTAAATTTTAGTTTTTTAAATATATTAATAGGCTTAGCGGGTTTAAACGGGTTTCGTGTCATATCGTGTCGACACGAACTGAAACATGTTAACAAAACATGTCTATTGTGTCAACCCGCTTAACCCATTAACAAATCGTGTTCGTGTTAAAAATTTGAACCTGTTAACCTTAACGTGTCGTGTCTGTGTTTAGCCTTATCGTGTTCGTGTCGTTATCGTGTCGACCCGTTAACGAACCCGTATACACGAATTGCCAGGTCTAGTTTTTTTCCCCTCAAATTTTCATGTTTTAGTGTTGTTGATCTTCTCAAATTAGGCCCATAAATCTCAATGGCCCAAGTTAATTATTACGGCCAATTATACCATGGATCAGTGTCCACTGCCTACCTTGCATTGTAGTCCTTGATCTAAAAATAATCTTTAGATTCTGAATTTGTAGTTAACACATTCTGTACATACTGTTGACAATTTCTACACCCATATCTATAATATTATGTGTCAGCAATTATCAAGTTATTTGTTTACATGTACAGAAACTATACTTTATTGACTGTAAGTACAGAATGTGTTAATTGAAGGTACATAAGTTTTGTATCAGAGGTTACAATGCAATTTGAACCCTGATCTATGGTATAACAATATTGAATTATAACATGGATGGAAAATGGTCTAATACTGAAATAGATCCAAACTTAACATTATTAACAACAATAATGAATACCATTAAAAAAATGTGATAGTCAGTAATAATTAAGACTTAATGAACATGTTATGCATAATAATTAATATTATCATTACCATAATAAACATGTTATAAGTCAAATAAAAGAGCTATAATTATCATTAAAATATTACAAAATAATGGCAAGAGCCTACTTTAATGACTCAAGATAGGTCCCAAAAAGGAATAATCTTTAATAGCTTTTTTTTTTTTTGAAGGTAAACGTAGATATTCCATTAATTCATAACATAAAACGTTTACATCAACGATCAATGAAATGGTAAACCATTCATTACAGTCAGACATAGAAACAACTTTTCTAACTATGCTATAGAAAACTTGAATCGCAGACTGTTTCATAACTAGGAAGCTATGTTCCTTCACGGAGCTTAAAGCTTCATCAAAGATCTGGGTCTTCGTCATCATTCTTTTTTGTTCGCTCAGGATAAGATCAACACTTGCCGAACCCAAACTAAACGATTTATGCTAATGAAAATGAAAAGCTCGTGAAAGTAACGAGAGGAAAAATGCTCGTGAAAGTAACGAGAGGAAAACACAATAATAAAGAAAATAAAAAGTGGGTAAAGTCAAAGTAGGGTTGGGACTTGGGAGTTCAAAAACTACCAACACAAACCCCAATACCTACCTACTATTATTTTATTCAAAGGAAAAGAAAACGGAAGAAGAAGATCTGTGGCGGTGGTCGGAGGCGGACGGAGCTGCGACGGTGGTAGGGGTGGAAGAAGAGCGAGAGCAAACGTAGAAGGTGACCAAAACCGCCGGCTCAAAGCTCCATTAGAGCTCCGGTCGGAGGCCGGCGATGGAAGCCGAAGTTGAGCAGCAGAGAAAGGCGTTTGGTTTTAGAGAGAAAAGGGAGGCATCATTAGGGTTTAGTCTCTTTAATAGCTTGTTCATAATAGGTTTTAAAACCACAAGTAAAACATAGGACTAAAATATGCTCAAAATTAAGGAAAAATCAAAACAAGCTATCTTAATAGGCCATAATTCCCCAAATTGACCTAAGGATACAAAGTTGAATGATATATTTAATATATAAACTATGAGTTAATAATATGCTAAATCTACCTTAATCCATGCTTTTATGAGTGTATAATTATAATAATAAAATAATTATTTGATAAATATACACATCATGCTTGGATTATATATATATATATATATATATATATATATATATATATATATATATATATATATATATATATATATATTAATATATTATTAACCCGTATATATACCATAAATAAATTACAATACTTCAACAATTTAATATGCATCTCAATATTAAATTAAAATTCGAATAGCAAATTCAATATTTAATATTTGCTCATTATTGAATAATAATTTAATAACGAATTTAATGTCAAAATTAAGAGGAAACTAAATGACATTAATATTCTAAAACAAGCACGCATTTACCATTTGTCAAAAATAATATCTATATTTTTTTGAATACAACTGACCCTAGTATCTGGCACAAAGAGTCAATTTCGAGATCTCCTCCACTGAGACTCGAACTCATGACCTCCCATCTGAGAGTGGCCACTACATGCCAATTGAGCACAAGGTGCTTGGCATACAATTATATTCATATTCATACTATAATTATACATTAAAATATGTTAATACAGTTATATTTCTATTCGTACTACAGTTATACATTAAAATATGTTAATACAATTCCTAATACAATATATTATTTTCTACTTTCCTATTCCTAATACAACTTTAAATTAAAATTACTAATCCTAATAATACAGAACATATACTTCCTGCAATGTAAAATATGGTACACATACAGGTTAATATGTGCACGACACATACTAAACAATAATGCTTAAGTATATTGAGAGACCGTCCATTGCAAATACTATTGATTCTACCTCTTAAATGATCTGGATTCCTTCAAATATTGAAAAATGATCCGATTTCAACCTCCAACCATCTGTCATGTCTATGCCTAGGAACATTTCCTAGGAGAAAAGGACCATTTCCTCGTGCATCAAGAATAACCAGGGAAACTCTTTCTTCAGTTTCTCCTCTGCTTTCATTCTCAACAAATCTACAAACCCCTTTTACTGGAGAGATAAAATAATCGAACGTTACTGTTCTGTACACCAACGCGTACTATGTTTCCTCGGACAACATTCGACAACCTGATTATTCTTCATATGTCATACAGATTTTCTGACAAGTGTAGAAATGCAAAATATTAAAGGTTTTATCAACAATAATATAAGAATAATCAATCAACAAACATGTTTAAAACCTGGAGACTTCCTCAGGAACGCTTATAAAGTGAATTGGATCATTTAGGCCGGCGAACATGAGATCCCTCGGAGCAATTGTAAAATATTTCTTTCTAGTTTTCTTGTGAAGTGAAAAATTCTGTCAAAACAGATATAACGAAGGTCAAATAAAAATGCAACTAATTAAAACAGTAACTATTAACGAAAATGGTGTAATGTAGCGTTTAATTAATTACATACCATCCTTCTACTGTCAAGGAGAATCGGAAAATTATAGAGGAAAAGAAAAATGCTCTTCTTTGTGGGAAATATGGGGATATAGGATGATGATCTTGAGATGTAATCTTGAATATCAGACGGCAAACAACATCGAATTCTGACGATGCCTTGAAGTATTTGGAGACGATGGAAAATACAGCGGCATCCACGGGGAAGCGAAGGAAACAATTTCAGAGATGCAATCGTCTAGCAACTGCTCCATTTTCCTTCAACTGCTATCACCAACAATCCTATTTAAATTGTGAAAAAAGTGAGATTGTATAAAAGATCACTTGTACCATGTTTCTTTGCCACTTCAGCTCTTGCTCTAATACTGTGCGACTATCGTGCATACAAATAATTTTTTTTTTTTGTTTTTTTTTTGAAAGTAGTTTTCATAAAAAACCATCATATTTTTTTTTAACATAGTAAAATTAATCTCCGTCTAATAACAAAATTTAAAAATAAAATAAAGAAAATTTGGGTTAGAAGGTGTTTTATTCTTTGTTGGAGCCCTGTGGGTTCAGTAGTATATATAGCGCAGCTTTCAATTCATTCTTTGTTGCTTAAACCGTCACTTTTTAATAACAATCCCCCCACTATAAATGCATATATAGATTATGAACATAGTCAACATACAAACGCAGTAACACACGCAGTTCCAAGGATTACAGATATCAAAACAAAATCATTACAAAAAATTAAATAAAAATGAAAATTTTAGAATAGACAACTTTTTTAACGCGTATTCTTAAAAATAAATAAATAATTACAAAATAGTACAACGTCGATTTTTTGAAAAAATTAAAATTATATGTTTTGATAGAGTGATCATATGAGTCTACCTGTTCAAAATTGAAAGTCCGGAATGAAGTGCCTAGGTAAAGCATCTATTTCAATCAACCAAGGGCGCTAACGCGAATGCCAATCTAATTGTATGCACTCTCTCTAGTCTCTACAACAAAGGGACAAACGGTACGTGCAAGAAGATGGGCTGCTAAGCATAGAGCA
>CP025656.1:16071199-16098624 GCA_003576665.1 Ipomoea trifida | reverse complement strand
AAGATATCATAAGTTTTACTTTATTTCATAAAAAAAAAAAAAAAAAGAAGGTGAAAAATAAAGTAAACAGGTAACACCAATATCAATATGTCATGTCAACAATATTAAAAATAGAATAAAAATTATCCTCGCATTAAATATATTTCTTCAATAAAAATAATCATCCATCACATCATACAATAGTCTAGGTTGAAATTCAATACCTTGAACAATAATGGTTAAGTATCTTAAAAGATCGTCCATTGCAAATACTATTGATTCTACCTCACCTAAATTATGTGGATTCCTTCCAACATTGAAAAATGACTCGATTTCAACCTCCAACCAACGGTCATGTCTATCCCTAGGGACATTATTTCCTAGGAGAAAATGAACATTTCTTTGTGCGGCATCAAGACTAGCCAGGGAAGCTCTTTATTGGGCTTCTTCTCTACTTTCATACTCAACAAATCTACAAACCCCTTTTACTAGAGGAACAAAATAACCGTTATATATCGGTAACGGCACTGTTCTGTACAGCAGATAAGACGCATAGTGTGTTTCCTCGGACAATAATCGACTACTGATTCTTCCGCAAATGTCACGCAGATTTTCTGACAGGTGTAGAACAGCTATCTCAGCAAACCTGTCAAAAAATTAAATGTTTTATCAACAAAAACAACAATAATAATAATCAATCAACAAACATATATGTTAAAAACCTGGAGACTTCCTTAGCAATGCTTATAAAGCAAATTAGATCATTTAGACCGGCGAACGTGTGAGATCCCTCGGAACAACCGTAAAACATTTCTTTCCAGTTTTCTTGTCAAGTGAAAAACTCTGTCAAAACAGATAGAATAAAGCTCAAATGAAAATGCAACTAATTAAAACAGTAATGAAAAATGGTGTAACGTAACCCTTAATTAATTACCATCCTTTTGCGGTCAAGGAGAATCGGAGACTTAGAGAGTAAAAGAAAAATGCCCTTCTTTGTGGGAAACATGGGGATATAGATGATGATATTGAGATGTAATCTTGAATATCAGACGGCAAACAATATCGGATTCTGACGACCACTTGAAGCGTTTGGAGATGGCGGAAAATACAGCGACATCCACGGAGAAAGTGAAGGAAACAATTTCAGAGATGCAATCGTCTGGCAACTGCTCCATTTTCTTTCAATTGCTATCACCAACAATCCTATTTAAATTGTGAAAAAAATGAGATTGTATAAAAGATCACTTGTACCATGTTTCTTTGCCACTTCAGCTCTTGCTCTAATACTGTGCGACTATCGTGCATACAAATAGTCTTCTTTTTTTTTTTTTTTTTTTTTGTGTGTTTTGTTGTATATTCTACAATAGTAATCTGCATCCAGTAGTATATATAGCGCAGCTTTCATTCTTTGTTGCTTTAACCGCCACTTTTTAATAACATTCCCCCCCACTATAAATGCATATATATATAGATTATGAACATACTCAACGTACAAACGCAGTATAAAGCACATATAAAGCAATATAAGCAGTATTCAAAAAAAAAAAAAGCAATATAAGCAAAGGTTAACTTTATTAATTTCCTTCCTTTCTTTACTTTACTTTTTCAAGTGTCCAACACTTCTTTCAGCATAGACAGCTTAACTAGACATTCCCCACGGCCCAACAATTCCCCTATACTTCGTGGGTTGGATGACCCTTCACCGTTGGCCTTAGCCACCAAAAACCAACTCTTCATTCAATATATGAAAAAAAAAAAAAAACAAACAAACAAACAAAAAGATACTTTCATAGCATCAAACTGATTTTGATTTGAAAATTAGAAAATATTTCTTCCTTTCAAAGGTTGATATCATCAGTCTCTTTGTACTACAAATAGAACCCCAAACAGCAATAGTGGGAGACGAAGACTTAAGATTACCTGATTGTTGAAATGTCGGAGGGTCTGATTGGAGCCCTGTGGGTACGTTCAGTAGTATATATAGCGCAGTTCCGGGATTCAGTTGCTTTAACCGTCACTATAAATGCATATATATATATATATATATATATATATATATATATATATATAGATTATGATCCAGTAGTCAACAAAAAACGCACGCAGTTCCGGGATTACAGATATCCAACACAAAATCATTAAAAAAAAAAAAAGAGCAACAAAAGGTAGAAATATTTGTAAGTTATATCCAACTGCAGTGTTTGATTGGTGGAAATTTTATCGAATTACAATTCCCTTCATTTGAAGAATTAGTGAGAATTTTATAGAATTACAATTCCCTTCTTTTGAAGAATTGCAAGTTATATATTCTCCATCTTTTAGTGAAAAGTGGTGTAAACAACTTTGAAATTGTAAAAAAAAAAAATGAATTTTTTTAATAATTTTCATTTTTTACGCGGTACGTGTTAAGGACAGCTATCCAACATCCTAGGAAACGGAAGTTTTGAAAAGCAGGACGAAGTAGGGAAAAACTACCTTGAGGAGTGCATGTTATCTTTAGTCAACACGCACTTCTTGGGAGAGTTTTTAATTTTTTTAAAAGGTAAAAATTAGCTCCTAGGTTCATAGCAACATTCTCCGGCGAGTTAATGTTTCGCTCTTTATTAAGCATAAAGCAATATGAGTCAAGATTAACTTTATTAATTTTTTCCGTTTCTCTACTTTACTACTCCAAGTGTCCAACACTTCTATACTCTTTGAAATTAACAACCGTGTATTGTGTTTGAATTAAAAAGTAATATTTTCTTCACAGTTCACATTTAGAGATTATATATATCCCATCACTCCCCATTTTGAGATTGTGCACATCTTTCTTTAAGAGTCAACTATTACATTAAACACCGTAATTAAACTAGTTTTATGTCAACTATAGCATTAAACTCGTAAAGGAAGAAAAAACCCAAAAATTCCTAACTATACAAAATACATGATCAATGCATAAGAGTCATAAGATTTGTCCTCACCGACTCATTCGAACAAGTGGCCTGGACTCCCCGTGTGTGTGTCCGCTAACAATATCAAAGGAGAGAAATAAGAACAATTTACATTCGTAAAAATTCAATTGATCAAATAGTTTTTTTAGTTTTTTTTTTTTTTGCTCTAATACTGTGCGACTATCGTGCATACAAATAGATTTTTTTTTTTGTATGTTTTACAATAGTAATATAAAATTGAAATTATTTCAATTTTTTAAAACCGATGTACAAAGTCAATTTAATAAATGTTCAATTATACATATATATTACGGCAATTTTCGTAACTGTAAATAGGTTTTTTTTTTTTTTTTTTTTTTTTTTTTTTTTTTTTTTTTTTTTTAAATTTGAAAGTAGTTTTCATAAAAAACCATCATTTTTTTAACATAGTAAAATTAATCTCCGTCTAATAACAAAATTTAAAAATAAAATAAAGAAAATTTGGGTTAGAAGGTGTTTTATTCTTTGTTGGAGCCCTGTGGGTTCAGTAGTATATATAACGCAGCTTTCAATTCATTCTTTGTTGCTTTAACCGTCACTTTTTAATAACAATCCCCCCACTATAAATGCATATATAGATTATGAACATAGTCAACATACAAACGCAGTAGCAAACGCAGTTCCAAGGATTATAGATATCCAAACAAAATCATTACAAAAAATTAAATAAAAATGAAAATTTTAGAATAGACAATTTTTTTAACGCTTATTCTTAAAAATAAATAAATAATTACAAAACAGTACAACGTTGATTTTTTGAAAAAATTAAAATTATATGTTTAGATAGAGTGATCATATGAGTCTACCTGTTCAAAATTGAAAGTCCGGAATGAAGTGCCTAGGTAATGCATCTGTTTCAATCAACCAAGGGCGCTAACGCGTATGCCAATCCAATTGTATGCACTCTTTCTAGTCTCTACAACAAAGGGACAAACTGTACGTGCAAGAAGATGGGCTGCTAAGCATAGAGCAATATAAGCCAAGATTAACTTTGTTAATTTCTCTAATTTACTACTCTAAGTGCCAAACACTTCTACCTTCTTTGAAATTAACAACGGTTTATTGTGTTTCAGCTAAAAAGTAATATTTACTTTAACCTCATCCGAAATATAATAAAATCAAAGTAATATTTCATATTAAAAAATGAAATTGGATTTTAAAAATAAAAATCAAAATCTGATTGGGTTGGCCCTCCGAGCATCCGAACCAAATCGACAGATGCTCAGGCCTATTGATTTCATTCTCAACAAATTTACGACTAATTAAGCAAAATGTACAAATATATAAAACTGACATCGAAGGTCAAAATATGCAAGTAATTAGCATTCTCGGGCTAGTGTCGTTTACTCATTTCTCTTTTTTTTTTTTTTTTTCACCGGTTCTTAAGAAAAGTGGAGAATGGAGATAAAATAGGAATTTGGACGAATAAATTTAGTAAACAAGTCTTCGATTTTTTACTTTTTTTTTTACCTCTCTAATTTTCTGTTCTTCAAGAAAAATCTCCATTTCTCCACTTTGGTAAACAATCCTATGTTTCGCTCTTTTTGGGTACAGAAATTAGCTTTTTTTCCCCTCATCAGTGCAATCCCATTTTAGTCCACACCAAAACATCCATTTCTCCATCTCTTCTTGCCAATTTGTATTTTTTGTACCAAGTGAAAAAATAAGTAGAGTTGTTATGAAGATCCAGGTATATATGTTCTCGGCAAACTCCTTTTGTTGTTACGTTGTTCATCATGAAATTCATTTTCGGCATATCTTTCAATCAACCAAGGGCGCTAATGCAAATGCCAATCCAATTGTGTGCATCCTATTTAGTCTCTAAAACAAAGGGAGAAATTGTGCAAGAAGATGGGCTGCTAAGCATGCATAAAGCACTATAAAGCCAAGATTAACTTTTTATTAGTTTCCTTTGTTTCTTTAATTTACTATTCCAAGCATCAAACACTTTTACCCGTTTTGGAATATAATTAACATCCGTTTATTCCATTTTAATAAAAAATATAATATTTGCTTCATACATAGAGATGATCTATATTTCATTGCTCCCCACTTTGAGATTAACAACATCTTTCCTCTCGCGTCAACTATAATATTAAACTCGTAATTAAACTAGTTTTGTGTCAACTATAGCATTGAACTCGTAATTACGCTACACATTCTTTTATGCATGACGTGTTGAGGACAGCTTACATGCAGCATCCTAAGTACACAATATAGAATAAAATTTTATTTTAAAATATTATTTTAGTAAATTTACCCCTCAAATCGTGCATAATATCCTAAACTAAAGTTTAATTACCGTGTCACCTTTTAAAAAGTAAATGAATGCACACCCTAGTATCTATTGAAAAAAAATATATAAATTTTTTTTATAATAAATGAATGCACACCCTAGTATCTATAGACGTTTTTTAAAACGTAAAAAATTATATATAAAGGTACAAAAAATTGATGTCGGTTTTCAAAAGATCAATGTTGTAATATCTGACCTTATAACATTTACTTTAAAAAATATTACAAAAAAAGTTTTTTTCAATGACGATTTTTTTTAATAACCGACGTAATATCATTGATGTGAAATCTCATTTTTATAATAGTTACGGTGATATGGACAAATAAATGCCTATGGGGTAAGTAGGGTCAAAGCATAAAACAATCAAAATCTGGGTAATTTCATTTTGCTTTGATTTGCGAGGTAAAGTTGTTATTTTTTTTTTCATGCTCAACTGCTCATGAAGACATCATCGTATTAGTTTTATGTTATAACGTAATAAATAGAAAAAAAAATACAAATATGTGCGAAGACATTAACTATATATAGTTGCCTTTTCGATCTCTTATTGCCTGATGTTTAGTATTAAATGTGTGTTTCAAATTGAACTAATCTTCATTTATTATTATATTAATATTTTATGTACAAACCTATTACTATAATCTATTATAATATTCACTTGTCCAAAGTTTCATTAATGACATTTGCTTAGGTTGGACATTATTATTCACAAAACCTGTACGCAAAGACTAGTATGCGAAAATTCCGTTTCAAAAGTGATCCAAATCAGGTTAAGAAATATACATGTTGCCCCAAAATGTAAAATATAAGTAGATCTGTAGGGGTCTTTCTATTGTATCAAAATGAAAATTATATATATACTCCATATAAGATATCAAAAGTTTTACTTTATTTCATTAAAAAAAGGTGAAAAAACAAAGTAAATGCATAACACTAATATCAATATATTATGTCAACAATATTATAAAGAGAATAAAAATGGTCCTCGCATTAAATAGGTTTCTTCAATAAAAATCATCATCGATCACATCATACAATAGGTTTAGGTCGAAATTCAATGCCTTGAACAATAATGTTTAAGTACATTGAAAAATCACCCATTGCAAATACTATTGATTCTACCTCACCTAAATTATCTGGATTCCTTCCAACATTGAAAAATGACCCGATTTCAACCTCCAACCATCCGTCAGGTCTATTCCTAGGAACATTAGTTCCTAGGAGAAAATGACTATCTCCCCGTTCATCAAGACTAACAAGGGAAGCTCTTTCTTCGGCTTCTTCTCTACTTTCATTCTCAACAAATCTACAAACCCCTTTTACTGGAGGGGTAAAATAACCGAACAGTACTGTTGTATACACCAGATAAGACGTGTATTGGATTTCCTCGGACAACATTCGACAACTGATTCTTCCGCAAATGTCACGTAGATTTTCTGACAAGTGTAGAACACCTATCTCAGCAAACCTGTCAAATGCAAAAAATTAAAGGTTTTGTCAACAACAACAACAATAATAATAATAATCAATCAACAAACATATATGTTAAAAACCTGGAGAGTTCCTCATGAACGGTTATAAAGTGAATTGGATCATTTACGCCAGTGAACGTGAGAACCCTAGGAGAAATCGTAAAACATTTCTTCCCAGTTTTCTTGTCAAGTGAAAAACTCTGTCAAAATAGATAGAAGCTAGGTCAAATGAAAATGCAACTAATTAAAACAATGACGGAAATAGTATAACATAACATTTAATTAATTACCATCCTTCTGCCATCAAGGAGAATCGGAGAATTAGAGAGGAAAAGAAAAAGATCCTTCTTTGTGGGAAACACGGGGATATAGGATGATGATCTTGAGATGTAATCTTCAATATCATACGGCAGGAATTTGATCCAAACAACATCCGATTCTGAGGACGCCTTGAAGCGTTTGGAGATGACCGAAAATACAGCGGCATCCACCGGGGAAGTGAAGGAAACAATTTCAGAGATACAATCCTCTGGCAACTGCTCCATTTTCCTTCAATTCACACCCAAACCTATTCAATGAATGTCAATCCAATTGTATGCACTCTCTCTAGTCTCTACAACAAAGGGAGAAACTGTGTATGAAGATAAGTTGCTAAGCACATATAAAGCAATATATATAAGCAAAGGTTAACTTTATTAATTTCCTTCCTTTTCTACTTTACTTTTTCAAGTGTCCAACACTTCTACCTTCACCATGGGCAACTTAACTAGACTTTCTCCACCGCCCAACAAACAAAAAACAAACAAAACAAACAAACAAAAAGACACTTTCATAGCATCAAACTGATTTTGATTTGAAAATTAGAAAACATTTCTTCCTTTCAAAGGTTGATATCATCAGTCTCTTTGACCTACCAAGAGAACCCGAAACAGCAATAATGGGAGAGAGAGACTTAAGATTACCTGAGTCTTGAAATGTCGGAGGATCTGATTGGAGCCCTGTGGGTACGTTCAGTAGTATATAACTATATATAGCGCAGTTCCAGGATTTAGTTGCTTTAACCGTCACCATAAATGCATATATATATATATATAGATTATGATCCAGTAGTCAACAAAAAACGCACGCAGTTTCGGGATTACAGATATCCAACACAAAATCATTAAAAAAATTAACTAAAAATAAAAACGAAAACAGAGAAATATCCAAATGCCAATTCTTAGCAGAGACCTCAACTAGGAAACAAAAAAAAAAAAGAGCAACAAAAGGTAGAAATATTTGTAAGTTATATCCGACTGCAGTGTTTGATTGGTGAGAATTTTATCGAATTATACAATTCCCTTCATTTGAAGAATTGGTGGGAATTTTATCGAATTACAGTTCCCTTAATTTGAAGAATTGCAAGTTATATATTCTCCATCTTTTAGTGAAAAGTGGTGTAAACAACTTTGAAATTGTAAAAAAAAATGAAAAATTTTAATAATTTTATAGATAGTGTAAATATAGCTATTTACACCATCCTGGTCAAATGTAATTTAGGAGATTCTATTAATATTTTTTAATTAAAAATTTAAAAATTAAAACATTAAAAAAAAAAACCGTCCCCTTCTCCTATGGTGTAAATATAGCTATTTACACCATCCTGGTCAAATGTAATTTAGGAGATTCTATTAATATTTTTTAATTAAAAATTTAAAAATTAAAACATTAAAAAAAAAAAATAACCCGTCGCCTTCTCCTATGGTGTAAATATAGCTATTTACACCATCCTGGTCAAATGTAATTTAGGAGATTCTATTAATATTTTTTAATTAAAAATTTAAAAATTAAAACATTAAAAAAAAAAATAACCCGTCGCCTTCTCCTATGGTGTAAATATAGCTATTTACACCATCCTGGTCAAATGTAATTTAGGAGATTCTATTAATATTTTTCTAATTAAAAATCTAAAAATTAAAGAATTGGCATCTTTGATAAATGATGTCCAATTCGGGTTTGTTAGGCGATCTGCGAACTGTGCAGCCCATGCTCTTGCGCGGGAAGCCATTTCGGTGTCAGGTTGTGGGGAGTGGTTTGATACTCCCCCTCAGTTCCTTGGGGACATTCTTGCTCGAGATTTAATGAATTAATTTCTTCCTTTCAAAAAAAAAAAAAAAACATTAAAGAAAAAATAACCCCTCGGCCTTCTCCGGTGAGAAAGAGAGTGGTTTTTTTTTTCTTCTTTTTTCTTTTATTTTAATGTTTTGATTTTTAATAATAAATAATAAATATTTTTTTTAAAAAATAATGTTTCACTAACTTTAGTGAAGGTGGTGCAAATAGTAAATTATTCTATTCACACCTTATAAAGCTAGCAAAACCTATCAAAGGTAGAAGAAAAATCATTTTTTCTAATTTTATTTAATTGATTGCTATTTAGTATTAAATGTGTGTTTCAAATTGAACTAATCTTCATTTATTATTAGTATAATTATTATATTAATATTTTATGTATAAACCTATTACTATAATCTATTATAATATTCACTTGTCCAAAGTTTCACTAATGGCATCTGCTCAAGTTGGACATTATTATTATTCACAAACCGCGTGCACCTAGTGTGCGGAGATCCGGTTTAAAAAGTGATCCAAATGAGGTTAAGAAATATACATGTTTCCCCCAAATGAAAAGTAATATAGGTAAATCTGTTGGGTCATTGTATTGGATCAAAATGAAAATTATATATATAATCTATATAAGATGTCATAAGTTTTACTTTATTTCATAAAAAAAAAAAAAAAAGGTGAAAAATAAAGTAAACAGGTAACGACACCAATATCAATATGTCATGTCAACAATATTAAAAATAGAATAAAAATGATCCTCGCATTAAATATATTTCTTCAATAAAAATAATCATCCATCACATCATACAATAGTTTAGGTTGAAATTCAATACCTTGAACAATAATGGTTAAGTATCTTAAAAGATCGTCCATTGCAAATACTATTGATTCTACCTCACCTAAATTATGTGGATTCCTTCCAACATTGAAAAATGACTCGATTTCAACCTCCAACCAACGGTCATGTCTATCCCTAGGGACATTATTTCCTAGGAGAAAATGAACATTTCTTTGTGCGGCATCAAAAATAACCAGGGAAGCTCTTTATTCGGCTTCTTCTCTACTTTCATACTCAACAAATCTACAAACCCCTTTTACTAGAGGAACAAAATAACCGTTATATATCGGTAACGGCACTGTTCTGTACACCAGATAAGACGCATAGTGTGTTTCCTCGGACAATAATTGACTACTGATTCTTCCGCAAATGTCACGCATATTTTCTGACAGGTGTAGAACAGCTATCTCAGCAAACCTGACAAATGCAAAAAATTAAATGTTTTATCAACAAAAACAACAATAATAATAATCAATCAACAAACATATATGTTAAAAACCTGGCGACTTCCTTAGCAATGCTTATAAAGCAAATTAGATCATTTAGACGGGCGAACGTGTGAGATCCCTTGGAGCAACCGTAAAACATTTCTTTCCAGTTTTCTTGTCAAGTGAAAAACTCTGTCAAAACAGATAGAATAAAGCTCAAATGAAAATGCAACTAATTAAAACAGTAATGAAAATGGTGTAACGTAACCCTTAATTAATTACCATCTTTTGCGGTCAAGGAGAATCGGAGACTTAGAGAGAAAGAAAAATACCCTTCTTTGTGGGAAACATGGGGATATAGATGATGATATTGAGATGTAATCTTGAATATCAGACGGCAAACAACATCGGATTCTGACGACGCCTTGAAGTGTTTGGAGATGGCGGAAAATACAGCGACATCCACGGAGAAAGTGAAGGAAACAATTTCAGAGATGCAATCGTCTGGCAACTGCTCCATTTTCTTTGAATTGCTATCAGCTATCACCAACAATCCTATTTAAATTGTGAAAAAAGTGAGATTGTATAAAAGATCACTTGTACCATGTTTCTTTGCCACTTCAGCTCTTGCTCTAATACTGTGCGACTGTCGTGCACACAAATAGTCTTTTTTTTTTTTTTTTTTTTTTTTTTTTGTATATTCTACAATAGTAATCTGCATCCAGTAGTATATATAACGCAGCTTTCATTCTTTGTTGCTTTAACCGCCACTTTTTAATAACATTACCCCCCACTATAAATGCATATATAGATTATGAATATACTCAACATACAAACGCAGTAGCGCAGGCAGTTCCAAGAATTACAGATATCCAAACAAAATCATTACAAAAAATTAAATAAAAATGAAAATTTTAGACTAGGCAATTATTTTAACGCGTATTCTTAAAAATAAATAAATAATTACAAAATAGTACAACGTGGATTTTTTGAAAAAATTAAAATTATATGTTTAGATAGAGTGATCATATGAGTCTACATGTTCAAAATTAAAAGTCCGGAATGAAGTGCCTAGGTAAAGCATCTGTTTCAATCAACCAAGGGCGCTAACGCGAATGCCAATCCAATTGTATGCACTCTCTCTAGTCTCTACAACAAAGGGACAAATTGTACGTGCAAAAAGATGGGCTGCTAAGCATAAAGCAATATAAGCCAGATTAACTTTATTAATTTCTCTAATTTACTATTCCAAGTATCCAACACTTCTACCTTCCTTGAAATTAACAGGGGTTTATTGTGTTTCATCTAAAAAGTACTCTTTAATATTTACTTTAACCTCATCCGAAATATAATAAAATCGAAGTAATATTTCATATTATAAAATGAAATTGCATTTTAAAAATAAAAATTGAAATCTGATTGGGTTACAGGGTTAGCCCTCCGAGCATCCGAACCAAATCAACAGATGCTCAGGCCTACTGATTTCATTCTCAACAAATTTATGACTAATTAAGCAAAACGTACGGATATATAAAACTGACATCGAAGGTCAAAATATGCAAGTAATTAAGAAAAACGGTAACGGAAACGGTGTAATGTTTAATTACTATCCTTTCGCCGTCAATGAGAACCGGAGAATTCTCTGGCAAGGATTGGTGAGATTGTGGGATCTAGCCATCTAGGAAAGGAAAGTTTTGAAAAGCTGGACAGAGTAGGAAAAAACTACCTTGAGGAGTGCATGTTATCTTTAGTCAACACTCAACAGGCACTTCTTGGGGGAGTTTTTATTTTTTATTTTTTTATTTTTTTTGTATGGTAGAAATTAGCTCCTAAGGTAATAGCAACATTCTCCGGCTAGTGTTGTTTACTCATTTCTCTCTTTTTTTTTCACCGGTGTTTAAGAAAAGTGGAGAATGGAGATAAAAGAAGAATTTGGAGGAGTAAATTTAGTAAATAAGTTTTCTATTCTTCTCTTTTTTATCTCTCTAATTTTCTGTTTTTAAAGAAAATTCTCCATTTCTCCACTTTGGTAAACAATCCTATGTTTGGCTCTTTTTGGGTACAGAAATTAGCTTTTTAATTTTCCCCTCATCAGTGCAATCCCATTTTAGTCCACACCAAAACATCCATTTCTCCATCTCTTCTTGCCAATTTGTATTTTTTGTACCAAGTGAAAAAATAAGTAGAGTTGTTATGAAGATCGAGGTATATATGTTCTGGGCAAACTCCTTGTGTTGTTACGTTGTTCATCATAAAATTCATTTTCGGCATATCTTTCAATCAACCAAGGGCGCTAATGCAAATGCCGATCCAATTGTGTGCATCCTATTTAGTCTCTAAAACAAAGGGAGAAATTGTGCAAGAAGATGGGCTGCTAAGCATGCATACATAAAGCAATATAAAGCCAAACACTGTATGTAGCAATCATACCGAAATAATATGGACGGTTCTGGTTACGATTTAGAACCGAAAAAAATAAAATTAAATAATTGTTGAACCATGAACCGGAACTGAACCACAATCATATATAGTGAAAATGATCAAACACTTATTTTGATAAATCGGTACGGTTCGATTCCAATTTCGATTTTGAACCGCCAATCAAAACTTATTTATTTATTTTTAATTTTATTTCTTATTTAAAAATAGTCTAAATTCAACAATTATTTTATTTTATTTTTTTCGGTTCTGAATCGTAACCATAACTACCGTCCATACTATTTAAGTTCAATTGCTACAGTGTTCGATTAGGTTCGTATCGAACTGTGATCTTCCATACATATTAGTAATAATTGGTTGAAGAACAAAAATAAATGAAATAATTATTTTTAAGGACAAAAATGTCAATTTAACATTACAGGGGAAAAACTACCACTTTTACAATAACTGGGGGGAGAAAATAGCCACTTTAATAACACAAGGGGAAAAAGTGCTATAGGCACATAAAGTGTCATTTTCCCTTCCATTAATGACATATTCTTAGGTTGGACATTAATGACAATAATCTATTATAATATTATTACACACTTTCCCTTTCATTAATGACATATTCTTAGGTTGGACATTAATGACAATAATCTATTATAATATTATTACATTTACTTGTCCAACGTTTTAAACTACTTTCTCAACCTACTAAAGAACAAAGAGACAGCAACGCCTTCACTTTCCCTTTCATTAATGACATATTCTTAGGTTGGACATTAATGACAATAATCTATTATAATATTATTACATCAGCAACGCCTTGACTGAGGCTCGAATCCACCACCTCCCGTATACAGGGAAGGGTTTGATGCCACTGGACCACAAGGCCCTTGGCAACTACCATCTATTCTTAAAATTAAAAATTTTAAAATGAAAAGTTTAGAATCAACAGCATTTTTTTTATTTAATACAATTGCCGCGTATTCTTTAAAATAAATAAATAATTACATATTGGTAGAACATAGATTTTTTGTTTTAAAACAAATGTTGTATATCCTTAAAAAATGACATTATTGTATCTTTGAATATAAAAAATAAAATATATATAATGATATGATTTATGTATTTTTACAAAAACTAATGTTGTATCTATAGACATTTTTTTAAATGTCAAAATTATATATATATATATATATATATATATATATATATATATATATATATATATATATATATATATATATATAATGGTACGACATTGAGTTTTCTAAATTGCCACGTATTCTAAAAATTAAATAAATGATTATAAAAAGGTACAACTTTGGTTTTTTTTTTTCTTTTAGAAACCAATGTTGTATCTCTAGATTGAAAAAATATATAAAAATATATAAATTTTTTTTATTAAATGAATGCACACCCTAGTATCTATAGACGTTTTTTAAAAAGTAAAAATATATATATAAAGGAAAAAAAATTGATGTCAGGTTTTCAAAAGATCAATGTCGTATTTCTTCATGTAAAAATTAAAATATTTTTAAAAATTATGACTTCATTTTTTGTTGTTGTAATATCTGACCTTATAACATTTACTTTAAACAAATATTACAAAAAAAGTGTTTTTCAAGTTTTTTTTTTTAATAACCGACGTAATATTGTTGATATGAAATCTCATTTCTATAATAGTTACGATGATATGGACAAATAAATGCCTAAGTAGGGTCAAAGCATAAAACAAGCAAAATCTGAGTAATTTCATTTTGCTTTGATTTGCGAGGTAAAGTTATCATTTTTTTCATGCTCAACTGCTCATGAAGACATCATCGTATTAGTTTTATGTGATAACGTAATTAGAAAAAAGAATACAAATTTGTGCGAAGACATTAACTACAGCTGCCTTTTCGATCTTTTATTGCATGATGTTTAGTATTAAATGTGTGTTTCAAATTGAACTAATCTTCATTTATTATTATATTAATATTTTATGTACAAACCTATTACTATAATCTATTATAATATTCACTTGTCCAAAGTTTCATTAATGACATTTGCTTAGGTTGGACATTATTATTCAGAAACCGTGTACGCAATGACTAGTATGCGAAAATTCCATTTCAAAAGTGATCCAAATCAGGTTAAGAAATATACATGTTCCCCAAAATGTAAAATATAAGTAGATCTGTAGGGGTCTTTCTATTGTATCAAAATGAAAATTATATATATACTCCATATAAGATATCAAAAGTTTTACTTTATTTCATTAAAGAAAGGTGAAAAAACAAAGTAAATGCATAACACCAATATCAATAAATTATGTCAACAATATTATAAATGGAATAAAAATGATCCTCGCATTAAATAGGTTTCTTCAATAAAAATCATCATCGATCACATCATACAATAGGTTTAGGTCGAAATTCAATGCCTTGAACAATAATGTTTAAGTACATTGAAAAATCACCCATTGCAAATACTATTGATTCTACCTCACCTAAATTATCTGGATTCCTTCCAACATTGAAAAATGACCCGATTTCAACCTCAAACCACCCGTCTGGTCTATTCCTAGGAACATTAGTTCCTAGGAGAAAATGACTATCTCCTCGTGCATCAAGACTAATCAGGGAAGCTCTTTCTTCGGCTTCTTCTCTACTTTCATTCTCAACAAATCTACAAACCCCTTTTACTGGAGGGGTAAAATAACCGAACAGTACTGTTCTATACACCAGATAAGACGCGTATTGGATTTCCTCGGACAACATTCGACAATTGATCCTTCCGCAAATCTCACGCAGATTTTCTGACAAGTGTAGAACACCTATCTCAGCAAACCTGTCAAATGCAAACAATTAAATTAAAGGTTTTGTCAACAACAACAATAATAATAATAATCAATCAACAAACATATATGTTAAAAACCTGGAGATTCCCTCATGAACGGTTATAAAGTGAATTGGATCATTTACGCCAGTGAATGTGAGAACCCTAGGAGCAATCGTAAAACATTTCTTCCCAGTTTTCTTGTCAAGTGAAAAACTCTGTCAAAATAGATAGAAGCTAGGTCAAATGAAAATGCAACTAATTAAAACAATGACGGAAATAGTATAACGTAACATTTAATTAATTACCATCCTTCTGCCATCAAGGAGAATCGGAGAATTAGAGAGGAAAAGAAAAAGATCCTTCTTTGTGGGAAACACGGGGATATAGGATGATGATCTTGAGATGTAATCTTCAATATCATACGGCAGGAATTTGATCCAAACAACATCGGATTCTGAGGACGCCTTGAAGCGTTTGGAGATGACGGAAAATACAGCGGCATCCACTGGGGAAGTGAGGGAAACAATTTCAGAGATACAATCCTCTGGCAACTGCTCCATTTTCCTTCAATTCGCACCCAAACCTATTTAATGAATGCCAATCCAATTGTATGCACTCTCTCTAGTCTCTACAGCAAAGGGAGAAATTGTGTATGAAGATGAGCTGCTAAGCACATATAAAGCAATATAAGCAAATGTTAACTTTATTAATTTCCCTCCGTTTCTCTACTTTACTTTTTCAAGTGTCCAACACTTCTTTCAGCATGGACAACTTAACTAGACATTCCCCACCGCCCAACAATTCCCCTATACTTCGTGGGTTGGATGACCCTTCACCGCCGGCCTTAGCCACCAAAAACCAACTCTTCATTCAATATTTGAAAAAAAAAACAAAAAACAAAAAACAAACAAAACAAACAAACAAAAAGACACTTTCATAGCATCAAACTGATTTTGATTTGAAAATTAGAAAACATTTCTTCCTTTCAAAGGTTGTTATCATCAGTCTCTTTGACCTACCAAGAGAACCCAAAACAGCAATAATGGGAGACAGAGACTTAAGATTACCTGAGTCTTGAAATGTTGGAGGATCTGATTGGAGCCCTGTGGGTACGTTCAGTAGTATATATAGCGCAGTTCCGGGATTCAGTTGCTTTAACCGTCACTATAAATGCATATATATATATATATAGATTATGATCCAGTAGTCAACAAAAAACGCACGCAGTTCCGGGATTACAGATATCCAACACAAAATCATTAAAAAAATTAACTAAAAATAAAAACGAAAACAGACAGAAATATCCAAATGCCAATTCTTAGCAGAGACCTCAACTAGGGAAAAAAAAAAAAGAGCAACAAAAGGTAGAAATATTTGTAAGTTATATCCGACTGCAGTGTTTGATTGGTGGGAATTTTATCGAATTACAATTCCCTTCATTTGAAGAATTGCAAGTTATATATTCTCCATCTTTTAGTGAAAAGTGGTGTAAACAACTTTGAAATTGTAAAAAAAAATGAAAAATTTTAATAATTTTATAGATGGTGTAAATATAGCATTTACACCATCCTGGTCAAATGTAATTTAGGAGATTCTATTAATAATTTTTAATTAAAAATTTAAAAATTAAAACATTAAAAAAAAAAACCGTCGCCTTCGTGTAAATATAGGTATTTACACCATCCTGGTCAAATGTAATTTAGGAGATTCGTTCTATTAATATTTTTCTAATTAAAAATTTAAAAATTAAAACATTAAAGAAAAAATAACCCCTCGCCTTCTCCGGTGAGAAAGAGAGTGGTTTTTTTTTTTCTTCTTTTTTCTTTTATTTTAATGTTTTGATTTTTAATAATAAATAATAAATATTTTTTTTAAAAAATAATGTTTCACTAACTTTAATGAAGGTGGTGCAAATAGTAAATTATTCTATTCACACCTTATAAAGCTAGAAAAACCTATCAAAGGTAGAAGAAATTAGCTTTTTTCCCCTCATTAGTTCAATCCCATTTTAGTACAAACCAAAACACCGATTTCTCCATCTCTTCTTGTCAATTATTGTGTTTTCTGTTTCAAGTGAAAAAAATGAGTACGTAAAGTAGAGTTGTTGAAGATCTAGGTATGTTCTGGGCGAATTCCGTGCGCTATTAAGTTGTTGATCAATTTTTCTCTCTTTCTTTCTTTCATTTTCTTCTTTTCTGCTTGTGTTTTATTTTTTCAATTTTTGAAAGTTTTTCTATGTATTGTGTTCTTTATTTGAACTGAGTTGGCTTGTTCATGCAGACTTGTGCCCAAAAAGTATCCACAAATTTTACAAAATTGTTCTTATTTCTTGAATTTTCTACAGCAAAGGGAGAAACTATGTAAGAAGATGTGCTGATAAGCTAAGCATAAAGCAATATAATAAGCCAAGATGAACTTTATTAATTTCTTCTGCTTCTCTACTTTACTACAAGTGTCCAACACTTCTACCCTCTTCCGGATTAACAATTGTATATTCTGTTTCAACTAAAAAGTAATATTTGCTTCACATTTAGAGATTGACAACATCTTTCCTCCCGCGTCAACTATAACATTAAATCCGTAATTAAACTAGTTCCGTGTCAACTATAGTATTAAACTCGTAATTAAGCTACACATTTTTATGCGGTACGTGTTAAGGACAGCTATCCAACATCCTAGGAAGTTTTGAAAAGCAGGACGAAGTAGGGAAAAACTACCTTGAGGAGTGCATGTTATCTTTAGTCAACACGCACTTCTTGTGAGAGTTTTTAATTTTTTTAAAAGGTAAAAATTAGCTCCTAGGTTAATAGCAACATTCTCCGGCGAGTTAATGTTTCGCTCTTTATTAAGCATAAAGCAATATGAGTCAAGATTAACTTTATTAATTTTTTCCGTTTCTCTACTTTACTACTCCAAGTGTCCAACACTTTTATATATACTCTTTGAAATTAACAACCGCGTATTGTGTTTGAATTAAAAAGTAATATTTTCTTCACAGTTCACACTTAGAGATTATATATATCCCATCACTCCCATTTTGAGATTGTGCACATCTTTCCTTAAGAGTCAACTATTACATTAAACACCGTAATTAAACTAGTTTTATGTCAACTATAGCATTAAACTCGTAATTAGAATAAAATGTAATTTTATTTTAAGATATTATTTTAGTAATTTATCCTTAAAATCACGCATAATATCCTAAAATAAAATTAATAACATTTAAAATGCAAAATCAAATTACTAAACAGCCCACACATAAAAACAGTAAAGGAAGAAAAAACCCAAAAATTCCTAACTATACAAAATACATGATCAATGCATAAGAGTCATAAGATTTGTCCTCACCGACTCATTCGAACAAGTGGCCTGGACTCCGTGTGTGTGTCCGCTAACAATATCAAAGGAGAGAAATAAGAACAATTTACATTTGTAAAAATTCAATTGATCAAATAGTCTTTTTTTTTTTTTTTTTTNAAAAAATGAGTACGTAAAGTAGAGCTGTTGAAGATCTAGGTATGTTCTGGGCGAATTCCGTGCGCTATTAAGTTGTTGATCAATTTTTCTTTCTTTCTTTCTTTCTTTCATTTTCTTCTTTTCTGCTTGTGTTTTATTTTTTCAATTTTTGAACGTTTTTCTATGTATTGTGTTCCTTATTTGAACTGAGTTGGCTTGTTCATGCAGACTTGTGCCCAAAAAGTATCCACAAATTTTACAAAATTGTTCTTATTTCTTGAATTTTCTACCGCAAAGGGAGAAACTATGTAAGAATATGTGCTGATAAGCTAAGCATAAAGCAATATAAGCCAAGATGAACTTTTTTTTTTGAAATGACAAGATGAACTTTATTAATTTCTTCTGTTTCTCTACTTTACTGCAAGTGTCCCACCCTCTTCCGGATTAACAATCGTATATTCTGTTTCAACTAAAAAGTAATATTTGCTTCACATTTAGAGATTGACAACATCTTTCCTCCCGCTTTAACTATAACATTAAATCCGTAATTAAACTAGTTCCGTGTCTACTATAATATTAAACTCGTAATTAAGCTACACATTTTTTATGCGGTACATGTTAAGGACAGCTAGCCAACATCCTAGGAAAAGGAAGTTTTGAAAAGCAGGACAAAGTAGGGAAAAACTACCTTGAGGAGTGCATGTTATCTTTAGTCAACACGCACTTCTTGGGAGAATTTTTAATTTTTTAAAAGGTAAAAATTAGCTCTTAGGTTAATAGCAACATTATATTCTCCGGTGAGTTAATGTTTCGCTCTTTATTAAGCATAAAGCAATATGAGTCAAGATTAACTTTATTAATTTTTTCCGTTTCTCTACTTTAATACTCCAAGTGTCCAATACTTCTATACTCTTTGAAATTAACAACCATGTATTGTGTTTGAATTAAAAAGTAATATTTGCTTCACAGTTCACACTTAGAGATTATATATATCCCATCACTCCCCATTTTGAGATTGTGCACATCTTTCCTTAAGAGTCAACTATTACATTAAACACCCTAGTTAAACTAGTTTTTTTTTTTTTTTGAACATATAGTTAAACTAGTTTTATGTCAACTATAGCATTAAACTCGTAATTAGAATAAAATGTAATTTTATTTTAAGATATTATTTTAGTAATTTATCCGTAAAATCACACATAATATCCTAAAATAAAATTAATAACATTTAAAATGCAAAAATCAAATTACTAAACAACCCACACATAAAAACAGTAAAGGAAGAAAAAACCCAAAAATTCCTAACCATACAAAATACATGATCAATAGATAAGAATCATAAAATTTGTCCTCACCGACTCATTCGAACAAGTGGACTCCCCGTGTGTGTGTCGGCGAACAATACCATAGGAGAGACATAAGTACCAATTACATTTGTAAAAATTCAATTGATCTGATCAGATTAAAAAAAAAAACGGTGACATTTTCGTAACTATCATCAACTTCATTATGAAAATTTGAAAACTTAAAATGCAATCTTTAACAACTAAATATGCAAACCCGGTAAATTTTATAAAATTAATTAAAAAAAAAGTAATTTTAACTCTAAATCGTAAATACTAGACCTTAAGCAGTAAAAAATTAACTACTAAACCAAAAAAAAAAAAAAAAAAAACAGTCACAAACTCTAAAATAGAAACTCTAAGTGCAATGAACTTTCGCATTTTTCAAGTGCAATCTTTTAGTACTAAATATGCAAAATGTTAATAGTTTAATACTAAATGAACAAACCTGGGAAAATATGAGAATTGTATATTTGAGTATTCAAGTTTGTATATATTTATTTATTTATAAATTTATATATATGAAGCTACAACTTTTTTAAAAAAATGATATTGTATCTTTGAATATATAAAAAAGATACTATATATTTAATGATACGACGTCGATATTTTTGCAAAATTTGATTTTTATCTATAAACTTTTTTTTAAACGTAAAAACGATAGATAATGATAGGACATTGGGTTTTCTAAAAACCGATGTCTTATTTCTAATTTTTTTTTTTTTAAAAAAAAAGATATGACGTTGGTTTACAAAAATTTGATGTCGTATTTTTAATATAAAAATTAAAATATATTTAAAAGTTAAAGATGCCTATTTTTTTTTGTAATAACCGACATCGTAACATTTAGTCTTAAAAAAACATATTACGAAGAAGCATTTTTAAATGATGATTTTTTAAAAATAACCGACGTAATATCTTTGTCGCAAAATCTCATTTCTATAGCAGTGACGGGAGATAGGGGCAAATACATGCCTATGGGGTAAGTCGGCGCTTTGCCAAAAAAGAAAAGCAAAATATAGTCGTATTCTTAATGCGCTTTGCCAAAAAAGAAAAGCATAATATTATTATATTCACTTTTCAAAAGTTTCATTAATGCCTTTTATTCTTAAAACTAAAATTTTAAAAATGAAAATTTTAGACTCACCAATATTTTTATTTAAAATAGTTGTTGCGTATTCTTAAAAATAAATAAGTAATTACAAAATGATACAACGTCGATTTTTTGGAAAAGTTAACATTGTATGTCTATATTGAATGATCATATGAGTCTACCTATTCAAAATCCAAAGTCCGGAATGAAGTGCCCAGGTAAAGTGCGCTCGACATGTGTTCCAATCAACCAAGGGCACTAATGCAAATGCCAATCCAATTGTATGTACTCTCTCTAGTCTCTACAACAAAGGGTGAAACGTACTGTGCGTGCAATAAGATGGGCTGCTAAGCATAAAGCAATATAAACTAAGATTAACTTTATTAATTTTTTCAGTTTCTTTAATTTACTACTCCAAGTGCCAAACACTTCTACCCTCTTTGGAATTAACAATCGTTTATTCTGTTTCAACTAAAAAGTAATATTTAGAGATTAGCTCACTAAGAGATAATCTATATCTCATCGCTCCCCACTTAGAGATTAACATCTTTCCTTTCGCGTCAACTATAACATTAAACCCTTAATTAAACTAGTTACATGTCAACTATAGCATTAAACTCGTAATTACGTTACACATTCTTTTATACAGTGCGTGTTGAGGACAACTGTTAGGAATATAGTGTAATTGTTTTGATGAACCAAAGTTATTTATAGCTCAAGCAAGAATCACAGAGTGAATTATTGAAAAGAAGTGTTTGATTTGTCAAAATCAAAAGTGAACAAGTCAAATGTTCACACTTTTAGAATGTGCAAGAAGTCAAATTAAAATTGGAGGCTACAAGTTACAAGGCCCATACTTGTCAGATTGTTGGAAGACTTTTGAAGGGATAAGGAAGCAAAAAATCAAATTCATCTGACAAAGCCTACCAAAGACATTTAATGTTGCAGATCAAGTGAACGTTCAAGTTTGAATATTCACAACAGGTAAATAACTTTTTCAAGTTATAAAAGAAAGCAGATGAAAACATGAACTTGTGCATGAACTTTTGAGACAAGATACGGGAACAAGCTTTGAGAAAAATCAAGAAACACAAGTTCTTGAGCTACAAACGTGAAAATACAAGTCTGAGAGAGAAGAAAAATATTTTCTTTGTAAAACCCATTTCTACTGAGTGTAGAAAAATTGAGTGTAGCTAGCATTGTGTGAGACACTCGGGAGTGTAGCTTTGTGCGAGACACTCGAAGGACTAAGTGTAGCTTTGTGCGAGACAGTTGGTTGAAGGAGTGTAGCTGGGTGCGAGACGCTCGGGAGCTTAGCTTTGTGCAAGAAGCTCGGGTTTGAGTGTAGCTTTGTGCAAAACACTCGGTGAAGTGCTTGTATAGCACTTGGAGAATCACTATTTATATTTGAGTGAACGAGATAGTGAATTTCCCGCCATGGAGTGAAAGGAGAAGAGTGGACTTGGAGGATTACACTACCTCTGAACCACTATAAATTTCTCTCTCTTTACTTTACTTGTGGTAGATTTATTTTTGCAAACTGATCTAAAGCTAAATCATTTACTATTCATCATTTATTTATTCACCTTATGATCTGGGTTTGTGTGAAACTACTTTTTGCATGCAAGATGTATCCATATTATTCTGACATATCTTTCTACCTTGCTATTTATTCACAACCCATTTCATACGTGTAAGTAAGATTACACATCTGGGTTTGCATGATCCACGTATGCATGTGCACCTACACTTATTATTTGAGGTATTTTAAGTGTTTCTAATTAACGTATTGCATGCAAATTATCTCTTTATATTTACGTTGATTAATTTATAGCAATTTACCGTATTATTATTTACGCTGTGCAATTCAAGTTGAATTTATTTACTTGAATTATTTTTGTTAAATTGTTATAATATTTTGAATTGTTTGAAAAGTCTATTCACCTCTCTCTAGACTTTTTCCACTCTATCGGGACCAACAACCACTAACCTGCAGCATCCTAAGTACACTATGTTAAATTACGGTATAATGTTTAATTACTATCCTTCCGCCGTCAATGAGAACCGGAGAATTCTCCGGTGAGGATTGGTGAGATTGTGGGATCTAGCCATCTAGGAAAAGGACGTTTTGAAAAGCTGAACAAAGTAGGAAAAAACTATCTTGATGTCAGTCAACGAGGTTGATCAGTTTTTCTTTCTTTCGTTACGTTGTTTCATTTTCTTCTTTTCTGCTTGTATCTTTTGGGTTTTTTTTTCTTTCAATTTGTGAAAGTTTTTCTATGTACTGTGTTTCGTATTTGAATAGGGTTGGCTAGCTTGTTCATGCATACTTGTGACCTAAAAGCCAAGTATCGAAAAATTTTACAAAATTTCTTGAATTTTCTGTGAATTATTGCTTGTTATGTATGGGTAGGCGTGTTCATCATAAAATTCGAAGCGAAGATTGGCAAGGTCACCATTGATCAGAATGTTGAACAAGCTAAGCACTGCAAAGAAAATAATGGCGTGCGATGATGGAATTGTTTACACGTATGGCTCGAAGAAAAGAGAAGTGTGATATGTTGTATTATGATAATGGAAGCTCACAGAGAGCAAAAGAAGTGCAGTCACCTATCTACTCTTCTAGCTTGCTCTGCGCTCATGTTTTTCATGGATCTTCTCCAGGAACTGAGGGCTACAGACAACGAATTAACGAGCACTCTGCTCGAATTCCTCACAGATCTGCTCCATGAGCTTGATTTGGAGAGCACTGCGCTCACACTTGACTGATTTTCTTTGAGCACTGCGCTCAGATTGCTATAAACTTCGCCGCATACATCGGAAACCTTGTTGCCGACGTCGACGAAGAAATCAAACTTGGAGTCTAACAATTGAAGGTAAGAGTTCCTAGCTATTACCTTCACTGAAGAAAATTTGAGCGTTGAATGTGAATCGGAGAACGGCGTCGCTGGATCGAAGTACTCCCGACGAACCAAGGATCCTCTGTGGATCGGTTGCCGGAGACGAACTGCTCCAGTCGATGGACGTAAGTAGTGCGAGACGGAGTAAGGATCCTCCTTCAACTTTGTTACTCCTCTGCGGAGTAACGATCCACTGCGGATTTGTTGCGGGAGATGAACGAGTGGTTGAGCGGTCTCCAGGCTTCGACTCGCCGGTGTCGGAAGCCGCGGCGGCATGGCTCCCTCACCGGCGCTCTGATACCATGATGGAATTGTTTACACGTATGGCTCGAAGAAAAGAGAAGTGTGATATGTTGTATTATGATAATGGAAGCTCACAGAGAGCAAAAGAAGTGCAGTCACAATGATATGCTTACAACGGAATATATATACAAGGAAGATGGAGTGGTTATAACTACAAGCATCCTAAAAGACGCATGTGCCCCTCAACCTATCTACTCTTCTCTGGTAGCTTCGATTGTATCCTCCAACATGCGAGTTGAGGACAACAAATGTGCAAAATCTTTCTGTGGCGATTTTTATTAAAAGAATCTACGCAATATCTTTGAGGCGAAATCTCACTTCTATAATAGTGACTGCTGATAGGATCAAATAAATGTCTATGGGGTAACTAGGGTCACATCAGAAAAGCAAGCGAAATCTTGGTAATTTGAGTTTGCTTCTGTTTTTCAGGTAAAGATATCATTTTTTTCATGCTGGTGAAGACATCATCGTATTAATTTTACGCGATATGTAACTAGAAAAAAAGGATACAAATATGATTTTAAAAATGCACAATAATAAACAGCTCCTGTGTGAAGATATTAACTGTGGTTGCCTTTTCTCTTATTAACTGATGCTTAGTATTAAATGTATGTTTCAAATTGAACTAATCTTCATTTATTATTAGTATTATTATTATATTAATATTTAATGTATAAACCTATTATTACGAAATATGATATTCACTTGTCTAAAGTTCCATTAATAACATCTTTTCAGGTTGTCTTTTCTTTAATTGATTGCTATTTAGTATTAAACGTGTGCAAAACCATTACGAAACCCCATCTCCTTCTCTCTCTAAAAAATTTTTCTCCTCCTTCTCTCTAATTTTCCGGCGATCTTTCATTTTTTCCGGCGAGCCGCCTCCGCTTTCTTAGCGGGTTAGCGGAGGCGGCACTTGCTCTCTTCCCGGTCGGCTTCCTCTTCTCTCCGTAGCCTGCCTCTCTTTTTCTTTCTTCCTTTTCTTCCTTCTTCTTCCTCCCTCACCACAACCGTCACCGTTTCTTTTCTTCCCTTCGCCGCCTTCATCTTCTCTCTTCTCTCCGTCCGGCCGTTCACCATCAACGCACCTCCGCTTTCCACCGCCGACCACCGTAGCCGCCACCATCCGTCTTCCCTTCCCCTTCCCCTTCCCCTTCCCTTTTCCCATCTTAATAAAATAATATATATATATATATATATATATATATATATATATATATATATATATATATATATATATATATATATATAAAATAAATTAGTGGGTATGATAATAGGTTGGTAGTCTTGAGATCCGTGCGTCTTGAGCTCTTAACTTTGTTGTCTATTACCTTTTGTTATTTTCTCCTAATAATTGTTGTACTAATCTTCATTTATTATTATTATAATTATTATATTAATATTTTATGTATAAACCGATTACTATAATCTATTATAATATTCACTTGTCCAAAGTTTCATTAATGGCATCTGCTCAAGTTGGACATTATTATTATTCACAAAACGCGTGCACCTAGTGTGCGGAGATCCTGTTTAAAAAGTGATCCAAATGAGGTTAAGAAATATACATGTTTCCCCGAAATGAAAAGTAATATAGGTAAATCTGTTGGGTCTTTGTATTGGATCAAAATGAAAATTATATATATACTCTATATAAGATATCATAAGTTTTACTTTATTTCATAAAAAATAAAAAAAGAAGGTGAAAAATAAAGTAAACAGGTAACACCAATATCAATATGTCATGTCAACAATATTAAAAATAGAATAAAAATGATCCTCGCATTAAATAGATTTCTTCAATAAAAATAATCATCGATCAATCATACAATAATGTATGTTGAAATTCAATACCTTGAACAATAATGGTTAAGTATCTTAAAAGATCGTCTATTGCAAATACTATTGATTGTACCTCACCTAAATTATGTGGATTCCTTTCAACATTGAAAAATGACTCGATTTCAACCTCCAACCAACCGTCATGTCTATCCCTAGGGACATTATTTACTAGGAGAAAATGAACATTTCTTTGTGCGGCATCAAGACTAACCAGGGAAGCTCTTTATTCGGCTTCTTTCTCTACTTTCATACTCAACAAATTAAATCTACAAACCCCTTTTACTAGAGGAACAAAATAACCGTTATATATCGGTAACGGCACTGTTCTGTACACCATATAAGACGCATAGTGTGTTTCCTCGGACAATAATCGACTACTGATTCTTCCGCAAATGTCACGCAGATTTTCTGACAGGTGTAGAACAGCGCAGCTATCTCAGCAAATATGTCAAATGCAAAAAATTAAAGATTTTATCAACAAAAACAACAACAATAATAACCAATCAACAAACATATATGTTAAAAACCTGGAGACTTCCTTAGCAACGCTTATAAAGCGAATTAGATCATTTAGACCGGCGAACGTGAGATCCTCCGGAGCAACCGTAAAACATTTCTTTCTAGTTTTCTTGTCAAGTGAAAAACTCTATCAAAACAGATAGAATGAAGCTCAAATGAAAATGCAACTAATTAAAACAGTAACAGAAATGGTGTAACGTAACCGTTAATTAATTACCATCCTTCTGCCGTCAAGAAGAATCGGAGAATTAGATACTACAAGCAAAATGCCCTTCTTTGTGGGAAACATGGGGATATAGGATGATGATATTGAGATGTAATCTTGAATATCAAACGGCAAATAACATTGGATTCTGACGAAGCCTTGAAGCGTTTGGAGATGGCGGAAAATACAGCGGCATCCACTGGAGAAGTGAAGGAAACAATTTCAAAGATGCAATCGTCTGGCAACGGCTCCATTTTCCTTCAATTGCTATCACCAACAATCCTATTTAAATTGTGAAAAAAGTGAGATTGTATAAAATATCACTTGTATCATGTTTCTTGCTCTTGCTCTAATACTGTGCGACTATCGTGCATACAAATAGTTTTTTTTTTTTTTTTGTTTTTTGTTTTTTTTTGTTTTTTGTTT